>CM042142.1:0-32500 GCA_023376005.1 Doryteuthis pealeii
GGCAAATTAATAATGTCTTGATCTATTCAGCTAACCAGTCGTGTCCTGTTATTTCTCTTCATATCCTCATTTAATATACTCTATAGTTGTTGGGTGAAGGGGGTGACGTCATTTTTTTTTTCCCCCAGACTTTGATTGGCGTCTCACTGATCCAAGAATATTTTTCAAGTCATTCAGAATAAGAACGACTTGGACTTTTAACAAGGTAAGACTCTTTATTCATTTTTCTTTTTCTTTTCCATACTTCCAAGAAATATGAAATATTTTGTTTTTCACTAATTTAGATAAAAAGTTTATTCTAGAATTCTTAGACTTTTAGAACTTGAAGTTTTATGACCAAAAGTTTCAGTTGACAATTTTCTTTTTTGTTTTTGAAAAAATTCTGATAAATAACTACATCTTTTGATGTTGAATGAAAATTGTTTTCCTTTGAAATATTTGTTTAAAATGTCAATTTTGAAAAGGGAAAAATAAGGGTTTATCTGCAACTCTAATAAAAAGACAATTCATTAATTTTAAATTATTAAAAACTCAAAAGTCATAGAATATTTTTCTTTATTTTTGAAAATTTTCTATTTGTAAAGTTTATCTTTTTCCTCTTTGAACCAAAAAAGTTCACATACCAAACGTTTTTAATTCCTTGGTATTAAAGTTTTTATATTTCAAAAACTTATTTTTTTACTTTTGTTTTAATATAACTTCTAAAGACTTATATTACCAACCAAACTTTCTAAAAAAGTTTTTTTATTACTTTAAAAAGGACTTAAATTCGTATAGGCAACTTTGCCGGTAATTATGAAATAAACCTATTTTTGTTTTACTGTCGCTATATTTTTTTTTATGAATGCAAGTAATGTAAAAAAAAATAATTTGAAGATAATAAAATGTTTCCTAAATGAAAACTATAGATACCGTTAATGACTGTCCTCGTAAAAAAAAAATGACACTGTTTTGCTTATTTTACTTCGCTGTTATTTTTTTTATTATGAATGCAAGTGTTAAAATAAAAAAAAATACTGACACAATGAAAAATATAGATACTGTTATTTTTTTATTATGAATGCAAGAAATAAAAAATAAAAGGAAAATATAAAGAAATGCAGCAGTCTCTGAATCTTGCCCTTTGAAAATTACGAGTACCGGCATAATAAGCCAAAAAGCAGTTTTGTCTATTCGACCAGGACCGGCAATATTTTGTTTGTAAGTCAGTAGGTACCACCTAACCGTTTATGCCATTTTCAATAAAACGGAAATAGATATTTCCGAACTTTGTAAAAAAAAAAATGATCGTACAGGATTGTTACAAAGAAAAATAGTTAATTCAAAGATCAAATTATCCGATTGGGAAAAATTACATCGTTATCTTAAAAAATAAACAAACCTGCTCGTATTACATGCGAAAGGGTAATTTTCAGACCGTAATATAGACAGAAAAGTTACAAATTATTTCCCTTTTACGATCAACCAGTAAAAGTATGGATAACACTAATTTAACTTTTTGTCTTGTGCATATTCAATAACCGATTTTATTTGTTTTCAAGGATTTTTAAGATATTCTTTTTTTTTTTTTTATCTTGAAATATTATCTAGAAATTTTTTTTGTGCATTCGAAAGAACAAACATTTTAAAAAGTCCTGATGAATTTTAAAAAATTTCAGCTTAGGAAAATAATGAAAATTATGAACGAAAAACAATGTTTTCTTTTTTGCTCCGTTAAATCAATTGAAATTTAACGTAGCCAAAAACAAGTTATGACTACCAGCTTTATAAAAAATTCTAGGGTCACCCTGTAATATGTTTTAATTTTCCGGATGATTTGCAAGTTTAGCCAAAATTTACTATTAAAATGAATAAAAACTTGAAAAAATTTAATAGTAAAATGTCACCGTGAAATTGACGTTAAAAAAATGTCTTCGGTTTTGGTATTACTTTTTAAAATCGAAAATGAAATGAAAATTTGAATATTTTTTCTAAGAGAAAAACTGATAAAATAATCCTGTATACTTTGTATTCTAACAGCGAAAAAAATTATCTTATTCAACTTTTTTGAACAAAGAAAAACAAACTTCGGTTGTTATTCAGAAGCGTCTTGTCTCGTCTCTTTGTAAAACAAATATGTCGGTTATGCCCTTCCATATATTCTAAGAACCAAAAATTACTATTCAACAATAAAAATTACAAATTCTTTTAAAAATATTAATCGAGGACGGATCGGACCAACTTTTAAGTTCACCTGAATTCTAAAATTCATTTTAAATATCCGTGAAAATTTGGGTTTTTTTTTTTTTTTTTTTTTTTCACAAAAAAAAAAAAAAAATTTATTTCACGCAGAAAATAAAAAATATTTAATCACACAAAAGATTGAAAATCTCTTAAAAATTAATTTCTTTAAAAAAATTTTTTTTTTTTTTGACAATTTAATAGAATATAGTACATACCAATTACATAAGCAAAAAAAGTTTTCAAATATTAATATTATGACATTTTTTTGCACTTTTTATTTCCGATTTCATTAATTTTTCCTAGAAAAACTATAATTCGGTACGTTATACAATTTCATTGATATAGTTATTCAGCCTCTTATCTTTATAGAAAAAAAAGTACCAAATTTTTTTTCCACGTCATTTTTTTTTATCTCATAAAATAAAATGGGGGGTGGGGTGATAGACCTCGTAAAAAATTATTTCCCCCTAATATATTTTAGAAAAAAACTATTTCAGATATATTTACATCCAATGGTAAACATTTATGGAAATTTTCGGGAAAATCGGACCATTAATTGATTTTTCATAGAATTTTTAAAAAATCCTCTTATCGTAACTTGTTTTTAGCTACACTTTCGGTCTAAATTTTTTTTTTTTTTTTTTTAATTCTGCAATTAATTTCAATTTTATATAACCTCACCAATATTTTGCACCCTAAAAAAATAAGTGTGTGTGGGGGGGGGGTAAGTTAGCGGGAAAAAATTAGAAAGTTTTTTTCTTTTTTTTTCTCAGAGGGTTGAATTTAAAAAAAAAAATGTTTGACTTGTCGATACTGTAAAATATATACATTTGCCGATAGAAAAGAGCGAGAAATAGGACTTGGAAAATATAAAGTCCGTGTGCCCACACGGATACCCTATAGAGTAGGTATACCCAATGTAGTATAATTGGCGCGCCTTATCTGGGAACACCATATTTGTGGCCTTGTGCCAGACACAGAAACCTTAATAGATGTAGTATGATTATCAGAACTTACTGGGTGGTCTTTTGAAGAATCGGCCTGAAAAGAAATATAAACATTCGGTCGAGCAAGAAGATAATGGAATTCTCATTATCACCTGTGACTGGGTTCGATAGCCAGGAAGTCTAGGATTTTGCTGTTAAAATTTATTTTGATCGGTTTGTCAGAAAGGATGGTTGGCCCATTGACCTCTTAAGTGACACGTGCAATTTGGTAGAACAGAACATTTGAAAGGTTCCAAAATTGTATTGAGATTGCAGATTAAATTATATAGGGGGGGGTATACCTACTTAAAGTTTTTTTTAATTTATTTTTATTTACAAAATTAGTTTCTTGTAAACAAAACTGAAAACTTAAGATATTCACAATTCATTGCAATATTAAAATTAAAGGGGGGGGGTAGACCTCGTAAAAAATATATATATTTCCCCTAATATATTTTAGGAAAAAAACTATTTCGGTTATATTTACACCCAAAGGTAAACATTTATGGAAATTTTCATGAAAATCAGACTATTAGTTGATTTTTATAGAATTTTTAAAGAATCCTCTTATCGTAACTTGTTTTTAGCTACGTTAAATTTCAGTTGATTTAACAGTGCAAAAATAAAAACATTGTTTATCAATCATAATTTTCATTATTTCCGTAAGCTGAAAATTTTTTAAAATCATCAGGATTTTGTTTAATGTTTCTTCATTTGAATGCAAAAAAAATTTCAAGATATTAATTTTTCTGCAAGTTTCATTGTTAAATATAGGGGGTGGGTAAATTTCACAGGGTAAAATTGGTGGTACCTAGTATTTACTAACCCCTTCAACAAAGTCTAACATTTTAATTCTCCTAGATTGGCTTCCATACTGAGGTTAAAGAGCTCACTCTGCCCTACTATTTACACATACTGGACGGAGAATAGTTTGATTCATAATTTTCCCAGTGGAATTAGCGCTATGTGAAATGCAAACAGTCTCGTTCAATCCTGGAAAATTTGAATTATCCGAGACAAAATTAGTTATTATTACAGTAAACAATAGGTACCACCAATTTGACCGTGTGCAATTTACCCCCCCCCCCTACATTTAACATTATGAAACTTGCAGAAAAATTAATATTTTCTTGAAAAGTTTTTTCCATTCGAAAAAAAAAACATTAAATAAACTCCTGATGATTTTTAAAAAATTTTTATCAGCATACGAAAATAATGAAAATTATGATTGAAAAACAATGCTTTCATTTTTGCACTGTTAAATCAACTGAAATTTAACGTAGCTAAAAACAAGTTACGATAAGAGGATTTTTAAAAATTCTATGAAAAATCAATTAATGGTCCGATTTTCCCGAAAATTTCCATAAATGTTTACCATTGGATGTAAATACATCTGAAATAGTTTTTTCTAAAATATATTAGGGGAAATATTTTTTTACAAGGTCTATTTAAAAAAAAAAATGACGTGGAAAAAAATTTGGTACTTTTTTTTTCTATAAAGATAAGAGGCTGAATAACTATATCAATGAAATTGTATAACATACCGAATTATAGTTTTTTTAGGAAAAATTAATGAAATTGGAAATAAAAAGTGCAAAAAAATGTCATAATATTAATATTTGAAAACTTTTTTTTGCTTATGTAATTGGTATGTACTATATAGGGCTTTTTATCCTTACCCTTACCCTTGGCCGGCCACCCATTAACTCAAGAAGTCCGACACAAAACCTCTACTGCCTCAAGGAAAGGCTAGGAGAGTAAACCCCGAAAACAAATCGGGAGCCGAAGTCCCTAAGTGTGGTGCTGAAATCCAGTGCTACCCATTAACTCCTGCGACACTACCGTTGCCAAACTGCATTGATCCCTTACCTTTCCTTTTGATCACAGCGGCAGTGTGGAGAGGGGGTTATTTGCTGTATGGGCAACAGCTCATCCTCCACATGAACCCGCCAGGCTATGTAGTTCAAGTTAAGAAATAAAAAAACAAAATGAACAAAAAACTTGGCACTACTAAACAAAAAAAAAGCCTTGACACTACATCGTCTCTCGTAGAAGGAAGGCTGCAAACCAACCAATTATTTCACACAAAGGGTCAATTTTGATCAAAGTTTTAGCTGAATTTAATTGTTAAAATGTATTAAAAATAAATTACATATGTAATATCATTTTGCTTTTTAATTTTTATTTTTTCTATTGATTTTCATTATAGTATAAATGAGCATCAATAAAAAAAATTATATATATATATATATATATATATATATAGCAAAATATTACATATGTAATTTTTATTTACGTCGTAAAGTATGATTATACTTTTCGAATTAAACAAAAACTTGACCATAGATAATCATTTATTTTTAAATTAGCACACAAATAGTAGATACCTATCCAATATGTATTGTAATGTGTTTTTTGCTTTTTATCGACAAATATAAGTAGATATGATACAATACCCTCCCCTGCGTTTTTTTATTGGCACATCAATTTAGATATTTTACAACCCACCCATTTTTATAAAAAAAATTTTGAAGAATTTTTACAAATTTTAATTGAATTTCTTCAAAACACAATTCCCAACACCTCCCACCATTGAGGCGTAATATCCTTCAGTCTTTTTCAATATTTTTATTTTTAAAATAATCTACTTAAAAAAAAACATTTGATTTAGCCTTTTTAATGACGTCTTATAGAAGCAGCTCATGTTGGGCTGTAGTGACCTAATATGGGAATATTAGGTCACTGCAGCCCAACATGAGCTGCTTCTTTAAGACGTCTTATTTTTCATGTCCTTCCCTATCTTTTCAACTTGAAAATATAACTTTAATATATAGGGATGTTCAGGGGTTGCAAATGGAGATAAAAAATTTTTTTTAGATTTTTAATTTTCAGGGAATTGTCCAATTCTAATGAAATTTCCACCAAATTCTTTTCCAATGACTTAATTTTATAACAACTTATTTTATTGAAGAAACCTGAAAAAATATTTTTATTGATTCAGAATATGAAGAAAAAATTCCCTAATTTTTACATTTCTTGAAATATAATTCAAAAATTCTTAAAACTCTAAAAATGAATAATGTAGCATTTTTATTTTATTTTTATAGTAAAAAAAAAAAAAAAAAAAAAAATTTCTTCAAATTGATGCAAAAAAAATCATTTTATCCAAGTTAAATTAAGTTTTTTACTGCCTTAAAAATTTCAAGGTAAATTTTACATGTCTGTCAATATCCGTGACTAACTTGAAAATTTAACAGAAGATAGCTGTGAATTTTATTTTTTGAAAAAAGCTAAGTTAAAAAAATATATATGGTGCATATTTTCTGAGTTTTAAAATAATTTTTTTTAATCGTCAATTTCAACTATGGATGACAAAACGGGGCAAATTCTCTCCCAGTTTGAATAAATATGTCAATTGCAACAGAGAAAAGTTTTTTGGGCTACACTTCCAAGAAAAAATATTAAAGATATTGGAAAGAAAATCCAATATTTATGTTTTACTTCGAAATACCCGGATGTGAAAACATACGAGATAGTAAAAAAATTTCAATGTCCACCATAGGTGTGTACTCAGCGGCAAGAGACAAATCGCCTCTTGGGATAGGCATTTATCTCCCTTACACCCCAAAAATTGAACATGGCTATTAATGTACAATAGTATATAAAATATAATACATATATGAAAAAAAAACGACTGGTGGTCATTGTAAAATGTCTGTCAATAAAAAAAGCGAGAAAACACAGCACGGTAAATATCTGAAATTTGAGTTTATTGAAATTTGTATGAATTCAATAAAAAGATAAACAAAAAAAAACTTATCTAAAATATCGGGTTTGCTTAAAATAATTTATAACTTTAAAGGGCATATGAACTTTGGACACCCTGTGTAGTTAATTGATATATGTAGGTATCATCTATAATAAACCCAAGATAATTAATTAACCATGCAACATAAAAAAACAAACTGTTTAAACGTGTAGAAAAAATAAATAGTTGAACACTGGTGACCCAGGTGGAGCAAGCCGACGAGTCGGGGTTGCAAAAGGAATAATCTTTTGCGACCCACTCCTGCCTAGGGTCTGGTAACAAGTAGTAAACACTCCGTAAAAAAACTTCTATAACCGTAGTTGATCACGGGAGCGAAGAAGATAGTTGAACGGGGAAGGAAGGAAAGCCCATTATATAGGCGCTGCAATGTCTCCCCACCCCTCCAACTTCCGACAGGAAAACTACATAATGCAATCTCTCTCTGGTCTCGTGTTCAATCACAAGAGTCAGAACTTCCTCAACCCAACCAGCAGCTCCAGACGGTAAGTCACCAGTCCTCACCCTTTTTTTCACACACGCCCAACACTAACAAGAAGAAGAAAAAAGTTTTGAAAAAAAAGGGGAAATGCATAACCCTGAGAGGGGACTTAACAGGTACTAGGCCCTAGTCACGGGTCACCTGGAGGTGACAGTGGTGCGGGGTACCCTCATTCCGGCGCCTAGCCCTAGGCCCCACTGTCGGTTGCAGTTTTCAGTCTTACCCAGGACCATCACATGAAACAGTCTAAGCGGGGAGTAGACTTGGTCTACCCCTCCGTCTTTTATGGGAAGTGCAATCCGGGCAGTACCATTTTTGCCTTCTGAGGGGAGCCACGCAAATTCCCACACACGGCAAGTGGAACCACTCGTCACACAAATCGCACCCAATCATGTCTGACTCTCCCTGAGGAGTGTTACACACAGGACATAGCCAAACAGGTCCCTCCGCGCCCGGAGAAGGGCAGGGGGGTTCTGCGTCCTCATTTACAGCAGAGGTGCTCGGAGGTTGCCGGACTGACTGCGCACTCTGGGACTCCTCCGGGTCGTCAGGAATCCGTGAAAGCTCCGGAGGAAATAAATGTTTCAGGGAATGGATTTCCACGATGCCGTTCCCTTTCCTGACACGTGCCGATCTCACTACTCCACTGTCACCAGGAATGACATTCAGGTTGGATCCAAGGATCCAAAATGGTCTCGGTTTCAGAGGACTCTTGACGAGGACCACATCGTCTTTTTTAAGGTGGTTCTCAAATTGCAACCGAGACTGCCCCGGGGACCCCCTCCTGAGATCTAAGAGATACTGATTATACCACAGCTCGTGGAACTCCAACAGCCACCGGTTCCTGAGCTCCATGGTTTTAATCAACCTTTTCCAGCTGGGAGGCACAGCAGCCGAAAGGTCTTCCCCTTCCAATCGCAACAGCAACCCAGGACTACTGTTAGGTCTCAAGAACAGGTTAGGCGTAATCGCCGTTAGATGCCTTTCCGAAGATGTCTGGTAAGTTAGAGGACGATTGTTTACAGCTCTCTGTATGTCAGAGATTATGGTCAGGAGGGTGAAATAATCCACCTTACCTCTGTCGATAACTTTGAAGAGGCAGGTCTTCAGGGTTTTAATACAACGTTCCCCCATACCACGGGGAAAACAAAGGGATCGTCTTTAGTTTTAAGCCAGAAGAAGCAAATTTATTATGGTATTCCTGGAGAAGAGCAAGACGACAAAACAGCTTCCCGCTACCCAGGAGGGTCTTTGCATTGTCACAGTAGAGTGCCTCTGGAATCCCGTGCAAAATTTGTAAAGCGTACCAGGACTTGAAAAAACGACAACACACTCATGTTTGGAACCACTTCAATATGCACTGCCCTAATGTTCAAGCAAGTGAAAAGGAGTAGGTACATCTTTTTTTTCCTCTGTTCCTTCCTTTATCCAGAGATGGCCGGTAAAGTCGACTCCTGAGTTCTTAAATGGTACTTCGAACTCTACCCAAGAAGTAGGTAGGCTGGCCACAGTGTTTGGTAGAACGGGTCTGGAGTTGTCTCTTGCATTGCGCACAAGATGCTAGAACCTTGTTTACTGCCTGCCTTCCTTGTGGGACCCAGTAGCCACTACGCCTCAATTCGGCCAGATGAGAACATTTTATATGACAATCCATAATGATAAGCCTGGTGATCGGGTGGTATTTGCCAAGCAACAGAGGATTTTTGACTTCGTATCTGAAGTGTGTAGATCGGTTGAGTCGACCCCTCGATCGGATCAAACCATCCTGGTCCAGAAAAAGATCCAGCTCGCGGACCCTCCCAGGTACTAATCCGCCCCAGGCTTTAATAGATAATCGAGCTCAGATGCAAATTCTTGCTGCTGCAGAGATTTTATCAGGTATACTGTTGCCCTTCTCTCATGATCTTCCTCTCGACCCCTCAGCATAGCAACAAACCTGAACACCAGGGAGGAGACCCTCAGCAAGCGAGTGAAAGTAGAAAATCTCCGCAAGGGCAAGACAGAAGGAAACTCCTCCCTCGAGACTACCGAGAATCTCATCGAAGAACGAGCAATCTGTTGGCATCGATCATTGAGACAGGGTAGATTTTGTCCCTGCCAAGGAAGGACCCCCTCGCGCAACCAGAGTGGGCCATGACACCAGAATTCGAAGTAAGGTCAGTCCCCTGGTGATCAGGTCAGCTGAGTTCTGCACAGAGGTAACATACTTGAAGTGAGATCCGAGACCATATCGGGACTCCAATTCACGACTCATTTGCAGGATGTCCTTGAGTCGATTCCTTGCAAAAATGTTTTTGCTAGCCATAGACTGGGAAAGGAGCCAAGACAATACCACCTGGGCGTTGGTAGCTACATATAACTTGGTGGTTTAAAAACTCCACAATTGTCAAGTATGGTTGGTAAACACTTGATTGCAAGGTACACAGCCATTAACTCCAGAACTGGTAGTGTCCTGTCCTTCATGGGCGCGACCTTAGCCTTAGCAAACACTAAGGATGATTGTTGGTTCTGCACGATGAAGGCCGAGAATCCATATGCCTACCTTGAAGCGTCACAAAAGAGGTATATCTCCCCAGGTTGGTCTCCATTAATGGTCTGTCGCACGAATCGAAGATCACTCAACCTGGAGAGGTCCTCAGCAAGCGCCCTCCACCCTCTTGGTAGATGCGTCTGGATCGCACATAACGGGCAACATGCAACAGCTCAGAGTGGGGATTGTATCGATATCCCAAAACCCTTTCCCATCCGTCTCCGAGTTCGCTCAGTGTACCGTCCCTCTTCATCTCCCTCCTAAGGAAGTCACAATTTGTGTTGCAGGACTGTATGACAAAACCACCCTCCTGCAAGCGCTTCTTAGTCAGCGAATATAATCTGGAGAGTTTTTCAGGGTCTGTTTCGGAAGTCACCAGGTTGTCTACGTAGAAATGGTCCTCCATTATCCTACGGCAATCATCCAAAGGGTATCAAGCTGCATGAAATCTTAATATACTCCAAGCACGAATGGGCTGGAAGTAAATCCGAAAATCAAAGAGTATCTGAAACAACGAAGGCGATCTCCGTCCCTGAGAAAAAAAACAGAACCTGTTCCTGTCAGCCTCCAGGCTGAGACAAATCATTAGAAATGCCTTTCGGATGTCAGCCAGCAAGACAAAGCTGTTCGTTCTAAATGATAGAAGCAATTTTAACATGTCTCCGGTGAAGTTGATACCAGAGTAAGCAGCTTCGTTAAGTGAGACAGTTACCCGTTTTCAGACTACAATTATAAACGGGCCTGACCTTTGTGGTGGCGCTTGGGTCGTCCTTATAAACCGGCCGATGGGGTATCCATATGTATTTTCCAAAGTCTCGTGAGTTCACGAAAATCTCCTCTATGATGCCTCCCGCTGCTGTTGATAGAATGCCTCCAAGTACTCCTGGTACTTCCCCCTTTTAGTCAGGGAGTTGGCAACTATGTCCAGGATGCGCAAAGAAACCGCGTGATTGGAAGGGACCCGGTCCAGCTTATCAGTATGCCAGGGGAGTTGTACATGGTACTTCCCATCCTTGAACTTAATGGACTCCTGAAAGCGCCTCATTTGCTCCTACCCAAAGACTCCATACTGAACATCTGCTCCAATCCTCTTTGCACGTCACTGAGGGAAAAGAAATCAGCCAGGGGGTCGACGTAAGAAGGCAGGGTGTCAAAAACAAAACACGTGGGAAGAATCCACCTGGGGCGTCCGCTCAAGCACAGAATTAAAGGAGAGATGGGCCACTTCAAGTCGAGGAGGATTATCCGCAGAAAAAAAGGAGTCAACTTTGCCGAATGGAACGAGGCCAGCCGGGATAGAGAAAGCCCAGCCCTGCAGACAGGGTACCATCTTCAAGGGACCCAGAAGGTGGAAAAGGTCCAGTCCTACAATGCCCCCGATAGGAATGTAGTCCGAATCCCCATCGAATTGCTAAGGAAATGCCGGAGCTCTTAAAGGCATTCAAAAGATGATTGAAATTTGCCAGACGGAGAGACAAATCCAAAGAATCTGCCACCAAAACAGGCGATGGCAGAGTACGCCCGGAACCTAAATTAATTTCCAAGACCACCTCTCTAAAGTCCTTGATACATTCACCAAGAAGGGTCGACAGTCTGAGTTGGCAATCGACGCCACAGGACTCCGAGGAACCCAAGGACTGCAACACTGCGGCAGACAAATAAGACCGACCCCTTCCAGAGTCCAAGAGGCAATTAACAGACGTGTTTTTTCTTCCGATGTGGAAGGTGACCTGAAGAATGGGTGGCAAGCAGCGAGAGTACCCAACTGATGTCCGGGAGTCCGATATCATCTGGAGTGTAGAACCTCTACGAGCAGTGTCAGCCTTAGTCCTCCAAGATGGTCCCTGCAAGGGACCCCGGCCGGTGTTCAATGATGAACCAGAAGAAGCTCCTCCCTTAATCACCAGATGTTCGATGGCTTCACTAGTTGATTGCAGAATTGATGACAATGATGGTATTCGCCCTCCGGTCAGCAGTATCATCTCTCCCTTCAAATCATTAGGGTATTTTTGAAACAGAATTTTCGCCATCAAACGCGCTCCGGCCGAGTCATCCCTAGAGAAGTCACAGGAGAAGGAGCTTCGTAATTCCCCCAGGAGAGAGGCAGTTTTTGAGATAAATCCTCTAAGGTCAGAATATGCTCCATCCTCCTTTGGTGAAAAGTCGAGGATATCCTGAAACACCTGGTCTATAATTTCGTCCACATCCAAATATTCATCCTTCAATATAGAAAGGGCACGCTGATAGTTAGCATTCGTGCAGCTTAAATGGTTGACCAGCAGCAGTGCTCTGTCGGACAGGGAGCATTTTAAAAAGTTAAGTCTTTCAGCATCATTGGCCATACCAACCACACAGTTTTCAAACCTAGATAAGAAGTTTCGAAAACTCATGTG
This sequence comes from Doryteuthis pealeii, assembly GCA_023376005.1. NCBI lineage: Eukaryota > Metazoa > Mollusca > Cephalopoda > Myopsida > Loliginidae > Doryteuthis > Doryteuthis pealeii. The sequence goes on from CM042142.1 coordinate 12,440, forward strand.
GTCTGTGTCTGTCTCATAGCCGCTGAATGTAGGCCCGGTAATCTGTACCTGGGGAGGTCTGACTACAAATGAGGAAGAGCTTCCTGACGCAGGTAACGTAGAACGTGGGGTGAAAGTTTGATCACAAAACGAACTGGTAACAGCAGGGTTCCCACGCGTCCTGGAAAACCTGGGAAAAAAAATTTTGTTTTCCAGTACTGGAAAACCTTGAAAAGATAGGGGTATTTTTTCAAAATCCTGGAAAATTTTCGTTTTTTTTTTGTCCTGGAAAAATTGAATTATCTGAGACAAAATTAATCTTATTGTTACCGTTAACAAATATAACTAGTAAAATAACAAGGACGCTTTTTTATTTTTTTGTTTTGTTTTTGCTCAATGAACCTACCCAACATTTCCCAAACTGGTCATGAATATTCATTAAACAGTAAAAATGCTTCTGATTGGCTATTTAGAAGTTTGCTTTCATCATGTAGCAATATTTTGATTTATTTTTATACGACACTGAACAAGTCAAGAATTTGTCATCAGACTAAAGATAATAAGGTATTCGTTAAAGAAAGGTTAAAAAATAAATTACGTTTTACAAAACTCCCCCTCTACCTCGTAAAATTTAGAACATTTAAAAAGAATTTTCTGTACTTGTATAGAATAGCACACACGCAAAATTTTAACTGAAAATGAACAATTTAAAAAAAAAAACATTTAAGAATTAAATAAAATTAATATTCAATCGGAAAAAGTTTAAAATTTTTTGGAAACACTGGAAAGTAAAAACATTTCCTAAGACAAAAGTTGATAACCATTTTAGTCTCGGTAGTTTGTCGGATATGGGGTTGGGATCAAGCTACTGTCAACAATGTAGGATTGGCAGTGTTAGTGTATTTAGTCATGTTGGCGGGGTGGGGCTGGGGAACACACCTTCCTAGCAAGTCTTCAAGCAAGCGGTGCTTGAACAAAATATTCAAGGACATCAAATGTCAATTTCAACTCGGTTAAAGTAAGTGTTCTTTTTATGGTGATAATACTCCCCACCCAGGTAAAAAAAGACCAATTTCCTCGTATACTCCTACCATAAAATAAACTGAACCCTCATTTTATATTCTTTATTTATTTTAATATTCACTTCAATGTGTATATTCTAAAAGTTTTTATTTTGTGAGAATGGTTAGTTTTAAAGTGGGGGTTCATTTTTACACTTCAACTTTTTACTCGTAAATTCCTACCATAAAATGCTAAAGCCTAATTTTATGGTAGGAATTTACGAGTAAAAAGTTGAAGTTTACCCTTTGTTGTTATTTCTTTTCTTTTTGGCTTTGGTACTCTAAAATAAAAACGTCAGATTTTAATTATGGTCAACGAAAAAACAATTATGGTCAACGAAAAAACAATTACGGTCATAAAAAGAGGATCCAATTTATGCCTAAATTGTAAAACGAGCCTTTAAAACTAACCTTTAAAACTAACCATTCTCACAAAATAAAAACTTTTAGAATATACATATTGAAGTGAATATTAAAATAAAGAAAATATATTTAGTATTGTAAAATAACAGGTGCAAAAAAAATAAAACATTTATTGCAAAAACACGGACATAAAATGAGGGTTCAGTTTATTTTAAAGGAATATACGAGGAAATTGTTCTTTTTTACCCCCACCCACTCCTGGAAATATTGGTCAGGTACTATTCGCAAAGTTCCATCCCGGTCTCCTCTGGTAATAGATCAAAAAAACAAACCCACCTATGAATGCAGTGCCTGCTGTATATGAAAAAATAATTTGTTGATTGAAGGCGTTTTTATCGACAAATTATTTTTTTTAGTGTTTTAAAGGTGTTAAAAGTAAGCCATATTTTGAAAATATTTAAAAAAAAAAAAAAAAAAAAACCCACAAAAACAGCCCTTTTTCCCAAAAAGTTAATGCGATATTTTATCACCTCCAGTCTTTTTTCGACAAGTAAATGTAAATATTTTAACCTTTTTTTAAAAATATGCTTTTAACGTCTTAATACTATCTCTCTGTTTTTCTTGCTGGGATGTTTTCTATGCTGTTTAACTTAGAGCTTGAGAGCTTTCTCAGCTCTCAAGCTCTAAGCTTGAGAGCTTCTAATGGTGGCATTTGTGAACTTTTTTCCATGCAGATGCCGACACAAACATCCATCCATTACTTGTTTGTGTATATTTTAATTCTAATTCACTATGGTCAAATCTATGCTCTTGTATGCAAATTATGTCTATATTTCTATCAGCTACAGATGCAGTTAACTCAGGTATTGGTTATCGTTTTTAGCGTTTTGACATTAAATGTTGCTTAAAGTTTAAAGTTTGTTTACAGCTTAGTAGGTTTGTTTTGTGTTTAGGTTGATGTCTTTTTGGATACTGTGTTCAGAGACTATGACATTAGTAGTGTGTGTGTCTTGTTTGTCTGCTCCATGTGTGATGCAGTTTGGTGTGTGATATTGTTGGGGCACTGTAGCTTATTTACCAAACAACGGGCCAGAGCTTGAACCTGTGGACGCTCACCTTGATCAGCAGGACGGGCGATGCTGTGTTTCTATTTTTTGTGTGCTATCATAGTTTTGTTTGGTCGATGTCATTGATACCTTTTGGTAGCTGTTTTGTTTGTTAACTTATCAATCGATGCCAGACTTAGAGATGAGGAGCAGTAGTTATCCTAACTGAACTGTTCGATCCTGGCCATTGGCCTGCTTTTCGATTCATCCGCCCAGCTTTTCTGAGAGACGATGTTGACTCACGTTGGGTTTCATCTGCCATTCTCACCATCCACCATGCTGTTACCCATGGTTTCAGGTATTATACACCCATATGGCATGTAGGGTATCCTACTTTGAACTGCTGTCCAAAAAAAAAAAAATAACAGAGGTGTACTTTGAGTTTTAAGTTTTACTTAGTATAAGTCTTAAATGCCTTTGCAGAGTCCTTGAATCATGTGATTATTTCATGGGCATGTTAATTATTCACAAAATTCTATTAATTGTTCTTTATTCTATGTATTAATGATTTTGGTAATTGTGACATAAGCAGTGACATAGTTTTGGTTACAAATGAGACCAAATCTCCATTATTAATAGATATGCTTTTGCATTCCAGTGAATGGGAGTATTCATTTTACATTTATGAATTTTTTTAAATCCCTAAAAAAAATTTTTTTAAAGTAGACAACTTGAACTTTTAATAAAACATTCCTTAGAAAATAAGCAAACAATTAAAAAAAAATCTTTTAATTTTAACTTTTTGCTACAAATAATGGAACTGTGGTGAACTGGAAGTTCTCACTACGACGATTAAAAGTCAAATGACGAAAAATAATCTTCTGTGCAAATTTTAAAATTTTCTTAAAAAAATTCTCTGAAATACCAAAAAATAGGAAATTTCTTAAAATTTTCTATTTCCTTGATTTGACATCTTAATCTGTGATTAGTCCTTTGCAAATGGATAGTCAACCAAATATTCATCATCATAATTAGGTCGCACAGACAGCATGGATTCCTATAACTCTCCTCACCACTAGTCCCTATTGGTCATTGCTAATGTCAGGTCTTCCTTAAACATGGCATCCAGAATTGGTACAGAGCTAATTTAGGCCTCATACTAAAAAAGCAAAAAGCCGGCGATATCCTGCACAGTCTATCACAGATGCAATCTACGCTGATGACCTAGCACTTGTTGCAAACACACCAGCACAAGCCAACTCATTACTACATAGCCTGGAGACAGCAGCTAAGAACATCGACCTCTTTGTGAACTCTGATAAAATTGAGTTCATGTGTACTAAAAAGAAAGGAGACATCTCACTCAACGGTAAGCCTCTAAAGCCTGTAGAACATTCACATACTTAGGTAGTAATATCTCATCCACAGTAAGTGATGTTAATGCACGAATAGGGAAGGAATGGTTGGCTATAAATAGATTATTAGTCATATGGAAATCCGATCTCACTGACAAGTTAAAACGACAATTCTTCTTGTGTCAGTGCTGCTGTATGGCTGCACCACTTGGACCCTAATGAGCGCGCCTGGAGAATAAACTAGATGGGTGCTGCACAAGAATGCTGTGTGCGATCATGAACAAGTCGTGGAAACAACACCCCACAAGGAAGCAGCTGTATAACCACTTGCCCCATCTCACAAAACATCTGAGTGACGACAACAGACTTGCTGGACACTGCTGGAGAAGCAAGGATGAACTCATAAGCAATATTCTACTGTGGAAACCAGCACATGGACATGCTAACGTGGGTCGCCCAGCAAGGACCTACATTGACCAGCTCTGTGTGTGGATACTGGATACTGTACAGAGGACCTCCCAGGAACAATGAATGATAGAGAAGGTTGGTAAGAGATTGCCATGGATATTCATGCTAAATTGCGCGACATGATGATGATGATGATGATATTCCTTATAATTCAACGTTTGAATCCTTTCTATTGTAATAAATAAACTACATGTTATCTAAATAAACTATGAAATTAATTAAAATATTGTATTACATTGAATGCGAAATCTGTAATAAATTTTAAAATTATTCTTACTATCGAAATAATGTTTGAATTAAAGATTGTATTGGAGGGGGAAGGGGAAGAGAACCGGAAGTTGTGACGTCATTTAGTTTTGAATTCTCTTTGATAGTTTGGCGTCTTCTTGATCCAAGCCGACATGAACGCTAAATAATTTGGTAGTTTTCTGTTTAACTCGGATTATCAAGAAGGCAAGACGTTGAATTCTTACCTTTTTTTCTCTAAATGTCTTCCAAGTAATACAGTAAATGCGAAATTAATAATAAATTTTAAAAATTATTCTTACTATCGAAAATAATGTTTGAATTAAAGATTGGCGTTTCTTAGATGAGATCGGAGGGAGGAAGGGGGAGAGGACGCGGAAGTTGTGACGTCATTTCTAGGTNAATTTGAATCTCTCTATGATTGGTTTTTAGATGGCGGTCTCTTGATCCAAGCGACAGGAACGCTAAATAATTTGGTAGTTTTTCTGTTTAACTCAGATTATCAAGAAGGTAAGACAAGTTGAAAGTTAAATTCTTACCTTTTTTTTCTCTAAATGTCTTCCAAGTAATACAAAAGTTTTTCTTTGTATTCTTAACTGCTGACATTTAAATAAAAAGTTCATAAATGATTTGTTTAATTTTTGTTTTAGCGTGATAATTAATTTTCGTAATGGCGCGACATTTAAATTCGCATTTTTTTTTTTTTTTTTTTAAGAAACATTTTTCACTGCCAATGCCGAATAGCTCGCAAGATATATTAATTTTTTTAAAGAGATACGAAAGATTAAAAAAAAAATTTTGATTAACTTAAATAAAACGTTCATTAACTTATTAAAAAATTCTGATAGTTTTTTGTTTTTTTGTACCAACATTTTTTCGTTTTTATTTTTTGGGAGAGAGGAGGTCATGTGATTTAATTCGTTTTTTAAAAAATTCATCTTTGATCTCTTTTGGCGTTTCATTGATCCCAAAATATTGAAAACCTGAAAGTCTTATTTTTTCACTCGTTATTAAGGTAAGAAGTTTTTTCTTTTTACTTAATTTTTTTAAAGATATACGAAAGATTTTGTTTTTTTATTAATTGATATAAAACATTCCAAAATTTCTTTAATTAAATGCTGCATACATGACTTTAGAATTTTTTTAAATTTGCATAAACTTTTAAATTATTTTGAAATTTAGTCACTTAAAGTGACTAAATTTCGGCAATACTTGCATATCGATCGGAAAATTAAAACATATTACAGGGTGACCCAGAAAAAAAAGAACCCAAATTATTTATTTTCCCATTAAACTAACTCTAAAACCCCCGCAAGTTAGAATTAAGTTTTATGGTAATCAAGGACTATTTGCTCGTAAATTTTTTTTTTTCACCGACATTTTTGTTTCGTTTGGAGGGGGGGGGGTCACGTGACGTCATTCGTCTTCCATATTTTAGCGTCTGACCAAAAGCGCGGTTTTTTTTTTTTTTTACTTTTAAGGTAAGATTGTTCTGAGTTTCTTTTTATTTCATATATGGTTTTTATTTTTTTTTTAAAGCGATACGAAAGATTTTCTTAGGTTTTTGATTAATATAAATAAAACGTTAATTCTAAAATAATTTATTTGCTTAATTTTTGCATACATAACTTTGGCTTAAAATGTAAGTTTTCTGGTTAAACTTACAAATGTCCCTCCCTTATTTATTTCTTAGAAAAAATCGGACTCTGCTTTTAAAGAATATTCAGAAAATCAGTTGCGGTCTTATTTACTTACTTATGAAGGTAAGACTTAGTAATTTTGAACTTTAAGTGACTAAATTCCTACCATAAAATTGTACTTGAGTATTATTTGAAATGAACTTAAATTGTTTAAAATTACCGAAGACTTAAGTTTAGTTTTACTTTATTTAATTATTTTATTTAAAAAAATTTTTGACTTCCAAGAAATCCGAAAGATTGTTTGACAAATTTAGATAAATTTTTTTTTTTTTAGAATTCTTGTGTTTTTAGAAGTTAAAACGTTTTTTTTTTCTGATTAAAAATGAGTTTCAGTTTACAATTAAATGTCATTTGTGTTAAAAAAAAATTAGTATATGGCTCAACTTTTTTAAAGATTATTTTTGGTGTTGAACCAAAATTCTTTTGAAATATTTGTTTAAAATGTCCATGAATCTTGGAAGGGGGAAAATATAACCAGAATTCATCGGCCAAAAAGTCAAAACTTTTTTAATTTTGAATTATTTAAAACTCGACAAAAGTGAGAATTTCTTATTTTCTACAACTCAAAATTTAAAAAAAAATAATTTTGTATTAATGCATAGTGTGCTAGAGATAAAATAAAAATTAAAAAAAAAAGTTTTGAGACGTTAGGGTTCGGCTACTATATTACTCAACTTTTTTTAAAGAATATTTTTGGTGAATCAATTTTTTTTCTTTAAAATACTTGTTCAAAATGTCCCTGGCAAAAAGACAAAACATAGTCTTTAATTTTAAATTACTTAAAACTCAGATTTTAATTTTCTTAAAACTCAAATCTTTTTTTTATTAAAAAAAATTAAATACTAACTTATAATAGCGTGCAAGAGATTGAGGGTTTTTAAAGTAAAACCCCTGTTTATGAGATATCTATACTTACCTGTATAACTAATGCAATCTACTCTCGAGCTACTTAAAACCATCCGAGCAAAATTATTTATTTATTTTTTAAATTCTCCAAAATTAACTCCCTTCACCTCCACGACCTCTCATCCAAGAAGACATAACCACTTTCTTACGAGGACCTCTTTAGCACCTTTCTCAACCAGGAACTTTAGAGGGGAGGAGGGAGGGCATATACAGGTAAGTATAGATATCTCATAAACAGGGGTTTTACTTTAAAAACCCTCAGTTTATATCAATATCTATACTTACCTGTATAACTAATGCAAGAAACAGAATTTGTAGCAGAATTCCGGGAGGTGGGAAAAACAAAGTAAAAGAACATACTCACTTATTCTTCGCCAAACCGGCTGTCTCTAATATGGATGATCTTGCAAAGTTTCCTTCACTCCCCGCAACATCCCTTAAATAAAAGGATGCAAAGGTGTTCTCTGAAGACCAATGAGCCGCCTGTAGGATATCTCTCAGTGAAGCTCCGTTAAACAAGGCCCACGATGAAGCCAATCTTCTAGTATCATGGGCCCTAATGTCCTCAGAATGTGGCTGACCAGCTGCCTCATAGATATGTCTAATAGTGGAAACAATCCACCTGGAAATTGTACTATTAGCTGCTGGCCTATTTTGGCTCTTCTTATAGGTAATGAAGAGTGCCTCATTGTCCTGCTGCAACATTTCCGTTCTTTTCAAATACATTTTTAAACAACGACAAGGACACAGAAGGGTGTCCTCCGCGTCATCTGTAAATCCTTTGAAATCTGGAATAAACCAAGGTGACCAGGCTTTCTTCAACCGTTGAGTCTTGGCTAAAAAATTCAAATTGGGTAAAAGACGTATACCCGCAGCTTCAAACCTAAGGTTCGACTCCTTGATAGATAAGGCATTTAGTTAACCTACTCTAGCAGCCGAAGCTAAGGCAACTAGGAAAACTGTCTTCCAAGATAAAAACTTTAACTCTGCAGAATCTAAGGGTTCAAAGGGATACTTAGTGAGAGCCTTTAGAACAAAAGGTAAGTCCCAGTTAGGGAGAAGTGGTCTTGCTGAAGGATTTGAATTAAAAATTCCTTTAACCAGATTTGGTAGCAGACTCTCTGAATTTATAGAACTCTTCTCCCAATCGTTGTGAATAGCTGCTAACGCTGTTCTATATCCAGCAATAGTTGAAGCTCTGCAACCCCTAATTTCATGTAAATGAACCAGAAAATCCGCCACATCCTTTATAGAGGCAGAATATGGGTCGATATCTCGTTTAAGACACCAGCTACAGTATATTTGTTGTCGAGCCTCGTACATTTTCCTGGTGGAAGGCCTTTTGCTATTTTTGATGTAACTTTGAGCCTTTCCAGAAAGAGATTCCTTAGATGGGGTAAGCTGGATATTTTCCACACAACTAGCTTCAAACTTTCTGGATCTGAATGTACTATCAGGCCCCGCCTCTGAGTTAGCATCTTCGGTGTTATTGGTAACTCTCTTGGGAAGTCTATCAGCAGGTCCAAAAGGACTGGATACCACGACTGCCATGGAGCTTGTGGGGCTACCAGAAAAAGAATGCATCCTTCCTGTGACACCTTCTGAAGGACCCGATGGATCAATATTGGGGGAGGAAATGCGTAGGCATACATCCCTGTCCAATCTATGCTCAGAGCATCTGAGGCATATGATTTTTAGAAGAATTTCCTGTGATCCCCCTTGTCAGCATTACCTGTAATTCGGCAAATGAACGACTCCCATTCAGAAAAGTATTCCGATGTACGCGCATATTTCAGATGCACACATGGGAATAAAATTGGCATTTTGTTGTCTTGTGTATAAATTCGTTTGAAAAGAAATTTCCTCAAACAAATTTACTGGAAATAACTGAAAAAAATATTCTACGTGTGTAGCGTCAACAAAACTTGTAAATTCTGAGGGTCTCGCAGGTTCAACCTGTAAAAATTTCATCTTCTAATTCAGAAAAATCTGATAAATTACTAGTATTGACACTCGAAAAAGAAATCTCGCTTTGAGCATCTATTCCTAAGCCTATCTCTTCAGTTAAAAGATTATCTTCAGAGAAACTTTCAAAATTGTACACATTTTCAGACACCATCTCTTTTTTTTTTAAATTCGAGATAAATTTTCTTCCTTTTTTTGTAAAATAGATGGTTTCAAAAGACATAAATATTTTTAAACCAAAATAAATACTTTATAAAATGAACAGGGTTATTTTCCTTGTATAAAATGGTAAAAAATATGATTTTAAATTGATTTTTACAAGTGCATATGAAAACGGATGAAAAAATTTTTTTAATTTGAGTAGATAAACACCTGTTCTTTGAGAATAATTGTTTTAAAAAGACAAAAACATTCCAGACGAGAAATTAACCTTTCTGTAACAAACATACTTCTTTTCCTGGATTAAAAATGTTGAAAATAAGAGTTTTAATTGAATTTAACAGTGTATATGAACTGTGGATGCTTCAGGGCTTTCTGGGAATGGAAAAAAAAATTTTTGTCGTTTCAAGGCGCCTTAGGACGTTATGAGTTAAATTGAGGGTACAGCTGTTGCCTGGGGGGATGGCCCCCTGGGATAAGTGATGTTAATTACTTTATCAGTCCAGTGGCCAAAGCTCACTGGACACCTGGCTGGGTCAGGTAAGTATAGAAGATTTAGATGCACTCAAAACCGAAGCTTTTATAATAACGCTTTCATAGTAATTTTAAAAAATTCCCAATGTTTTTTTTTTTTTCAATTTTCAGCTTACGGTAAAAATTATAAACGAAAAACAATGTTTACATGTTTGTACCGTTAAATCAATTGAAATTTAACAGACAAAAACAAGTAATTTTTTGATTGTATGAGAAATCAGTTAATGGTTCAATTTTCATGAAAATTTCCACAATTACTTACTTTTTGATAAAAAATTTGTCTGAAACATGTTTTTCCAAAAATATATTAGGGAAATTTTTTTAATGAGGTCTACCCCCACCACATTTTATTTAATAAAAAAGAAACAAAACATTTTTAGTTTTTTTTCTATAAAGATAAGAGTCTGAATAATTATATCAGGAGATTTTAATAAGTTTCAATGCCAGAGCTTTTTAGTAAAAGAACCATGAATACTGAATTCTGCTAAAAAAAAAAAAAAATTTTTTTTTTTTTTTTTTTTCAAAGGGACTTTTTCTAATTTTTCAAGATAACGGAGTAATTTTTCCCCAACCAGATAATTTGATATTTAAATAAACTGTTTTCCTTTGTAACAACTCTTTGTTTGTTATTTCTTTTTTGCAAGATTTAAAAAAAAAAAAAAGGTAAAAAAATATTTGTTTCTTCAATATGGCCTAAACTGATCTCATGACCTATTTATGTTCAGAAAAATTACTTATTGATATTTATTTAGATTTTTTTTATTTCTTCAGTGTCAACATCTCATGACAGTAGCAGTGAATAAACTGGTGAAAAAGATGAATGACCATCTAAAAAGAGGCTTCGCTCCAGTTTTGAACTACCTTTTAGCACCATCTAGGCCAAGTCATGTTTTACTGAATGTTTGTGTCTTCTGCTAAGATCAAAGTATAGTATCTGTTCTCAAACGTAAGTCCTTTTTTGACTAGCACTGTTTGCAAGCCCCGTTGGGCTCTTAAACTAACCTCCTTCAGGTTGGAGTAGGCCGACAGTGCTCCCGCACTTGTAGAAACAGACGGCCTGGAGACAAGTGTCCATCCGGACACTATCGGGGAGAGATCCGTGGCGACCGAGGTTCCTGGCCCAGGAGCGCCCATCCCCAAATCCGGGGTAGGATGTGAGGCTGACCCATGCTGGGTGGAGGCCACCCCCACTCCTGAAAAGAGTGAACCCTCGGTTGACTCTGATGGGGTGGAATCTGATGCTGGCCCAGACCTGGCAGAAGCGCAGCCACCCAGAAAGCAGCGACGAGGGCTGCAACGAAAGCAGTCCCAGCACCTTCCAGGATGGACGCAGATGCTGACCGAGACCGAGCAGAGGCTGGACCCACCCAGAAAGCAGCAGCAACAAGCAAGCCAGTCCAGGCAGAGCCAGGACCCTCAAAGGTTCGGGCAGAACCTGGGCCATCAAAGCGCTAGAAAAAGGGGAAAACAATAAGCTTCCCTTTTTCACTGGATGGAGAGGATTGGCCTCCCCTATTTTCGGGCTCTCCAACATCAAAAGAGAGCCCAACAAAGGAGTGCCCCTCTCCACAAACACCCACCGCAACACCAGCGACGACAACGTCGTCAACAGCAGCATGGAGGCAGGCTACAAGGCGGCAGGATCCGGAAAGTCACAACATCGCCCGGGAGAAGGAATTCAAGAACTTCATTTGTGAAAATGAATTGCTCCCGGTCCCGGAGTTCTGCAGCCAACTCAAACCCAGGATCCTCTCTCTGGTATCTACCAACGCCTCAACCAAAAGGTTGATAGGCATCCGGAGAGAGGAACTAATAGAAGTACTGATTGCTTCAAAGGTTCCGGCGAAGGGAATTTACCAGCGGTCCTTCGCCACCTGGGACCTGCTGCTGCCGTCGGAAGAAGAGGCAGCGAGGAGGGCCACAAAAGACATTGTGTTCCGCAATATACGACTGCAACCGGAGTATCTGGGATGCCGACAGACTGTTGCCAAGACATGTGGCAGCTTTTTTGAGTGCGTTCGGGGAAGTGGATTCCATGGATCCCCTGTACGGAAAATCAGGGATCCAACTCCCCGACTACGTGCTCAGAATGAAGATGGAAAAGGCGGGATTTTCGGCAATCCCAGTATAACACATGTTCTGGGGCACCGTCTCAAGGTATAGATGTTATGTATGTATGTTATAGAGAATGTATGACATGTATGAGAACGATGCTCCGGCACAGTATTACAGTCGTCGAAACCGCCCGTTCCAACCTCCCGTTCTTATGTTGTCTGTTGATTTACAGGAAGGCTGAAAAAGAGCTTGTTTCGTTCCTTTTACCAACTCGGCTGAAATAAGATTAAATAACCAAAAGCTGTCAACGGATCAACAAAACAATTGAACACAACGCCTTTTTTATGCTTATGTACAACTTATATACATTTATTTTACAAAGGAGCGAGGTGATTTCTTGTCAGCTGATTGGCGATCTACAGCTAGTTTTTGGCTAAGTTATCAATTCTATGCCGAGTGGCAAGGCATCAGAGTGTATCGGTAAAGTTTTATCAAGGGCCCAGAGCCATGGCAAGCTCTCTTCTTCGGTCTTCGTTCTGTCCCGGTCTCTCCCGCTCTCTTTCTATTCGTCTGTTCGTCTGACGGTCTGTTATTTATGGGATCCAGACCTCCCCACCCCTAACATATGTCTCTGATTGGCCAGCCACTCGATACTATTGCCTACGTGTCTAAATTGCCTTGTGCCAGCCTAGCTTGTATCTTTCCATTTGGAGTCAAGGCCAACCATTGTTTTATTTATCTAAGTTTTTGACATTGTTGCCGAACTTTACAAAAATTGGAATCTCATTTATTAAATTTATTATTTCATTTTGTGAAATTTAAAATTCCGATGATGTATATCAAATTCCATAATTTAAGGAATCTCTTTGTCTAGGTGAAAATTCTTTGCTTAGATGAATTTATATTTTTGATATAAACAATTATTATTATTGTTTTTCTTATTTTTACTTTTAACAAACCACCATAATTAATAATTATGGTAGTTTTAATTAATTAGTACTTAATTAATAGGTCGCCAATCAACCCATAACACATAGTGTTACACCAGATACCATCAAATTCTTGGACCACCAAATAACGGTTGTGGTTGAGGAACGCAAGCCTCGCTGCCGGGTTTGCGGAAAGGAGGGGCACATCGCCAAAAACTGTCCCGGAAGGGCCGCAGCTGCCAACAAGACTGCCAAGACTGCGCCAGCTAAAACAGCAGAGGAACCCGCACCTGCCACAACAACTAAGGAAGGCACAACAACGGCAGGGGAGGTTCGTGGTAGTGGGGAAGGGAGGAATAACCTCCCACGCCGCTATCGCGCCCACTTCTGACTCTCCTGTCGGAACACCAAAAATAAAGCCTACAACGGTGGGGGAGGGGTGGTCAGTGGCAGTGGGGGAGGGAGGAAGAACCTTCTATGTTACTGTCGCGGCCACTTCTGACTCTCCTGCCAAAACAACAACGCGACCAACGGAGGGGAGGGGATGACAGGGAATCCTCCTCCCAAAAAAGAAAAACAAACAAATTAGAGAGCAAAGACTTAAAAAAGAAAAGTCGAGGAACCCCAGCCCTTTTCCCCACCAAAAAAAAACGCCACAGCCACACACACACACACACACACACACACACACACACACACACACAGAAAAAATCTCCAAACTCCCCCACCCGATCCCAGTCCCCTAAAAAAGAAACCACACCCTCCTCACCTACCAAATGCTCTCTAGGGATGGAGGAGGTCCCTAAGAACGCTTTTGACCTGACATCCTCATCCTCTTCCCCCGCGTCAACAAAACAGAGGCTGACCTCCCAGAGGTCGTAAACTCTCTGCCCTCTCCAGAAGACGCAAGAACAAAAATCTTTTGTTTCTGGAGGGGGAAAACGTTTGTGAGATCTGGCATGCGTCCCCCAACAAGGACTTATGCATATCCAGAAAGCTGCACTGCGACCCCTGGAGGAACTCGAAGAAGTCGAGGACTCAAGGGTCGATGACCCAAGGAACTTTAGGGGTGCTCCTATGGTGACCACCTTTATCCGGAAGGCCGCGACATTGGTGTGTGGGCGATGGTAAGAGCGGCCGAGTTGGCCTTCCCAGATATAAGGATGGTGGACAGGGAGCACCCCTCCCTTGATCAATTAAAAACTTTTTGTCAGGGAAGGGCCCCCATTTATGTGCACCCTTCTTTATATAGGGCTCTAAAGGTCCTATACCCCAGGGACGTTGGAGGCATTACCCGGACAAACCGAGTATTTGTTGAATTTGGCAAAGGGAGTCTGGGTCATGCAGTCGGCGTATTGACATTGGCTGACTTCCGGTCCGTAGTGGACAGTGACTAAAAGCAAGGTAAGATGACTCTTCTTCTAGCCAGTTTGAATGCGAGGTGCCTGAGGGACGCATCACGTGCTAATTTCGCGGTTGCTGAACTCATTAACCTCGAGGTGGATGTCGCCGCGGTGCAGGAGACACACTTCGATTCGGACTTGGACGACTATGTGCTGAGGAATCTTTTTGAGGTTTACTCGGCATATGGTGGCCCGAGAAGCAGGGGTGTGTCACTGCTGGTGAAACGCAGCCTGGGTGCGGTGACTGACGTTGTCTATGCTGGTGTTGATGGGAGGTTGATCGTGGCCGATGTTGCAGTGAAAAACTACAAGTTTCGTGTGGTCGCGGTTTATGCGCCCAATATCGCTGCGGAGAGGAAATCCTTTTTTCGGCAGTTGGGGCCTTATATAACGTGTCCAGAAGGCTAGTTTTAATGGGTGATTGGAATGCGATCCTTGATCCCAAGATAGACTGGGGGAGAGGAGCTAGTGGGTCGGGGGGGTGTGAAAGCAGCCTGATCGACCTAATGGCCGACTTTGATCTGGTTGACACCCCAGGGAGATGTGGACATAGGCTCTTAGTTCGTCCCCTGGTGCACCGAGATCTTATCTTGACAGGGTGTTAGTTAGGAGAGCCGACATTGATTTTGTTAGGTGCCCTGTGTTCCACGATTATGCGAAGAGTGACCATAAATTGCTTACTGTCGCTCTTCGGTTAAGTGATAGGCATAGGCTGGCTGCCTACTGGAAGTTCAATACCTCTTTACTGGAGATACGGGACTTCCGGGAGCGGTTGGTATTACTTCTTCAGAGGGCGTTAGTGGGGGCGGTTATTGGGAATAAGTGGTGGGGCAACCTTAAGCGTAGGATTAAGGACTTCGCCATCAAGTATTGCCGGCGTCTCGCCTTAGATAGGGCAGTGAAGGAGAAGTCCCTTAGAGAAAGAGTTTCCTGGGCGGTGGACGGGGGGGGGGGACCCCTAGCCATAGATCTAGCTAGACAGGGCCTTGAGCGTAGCGAGTAGCGAGCGTTATCAAGGATTTATAATTAGATCTCGACGCATAGATGCGTAAGGAAGAGTTGCGAAGGTTTGCTGATCGGCATATCGGCAGTGTTCGAACCCCGGACGGGCACAGCCTTCGGTCGACTCATGAGATTTGTGAATCCTTTCGGGCTCATTTTCAGGCACGCTTTGCCCGGTTGCCGAACCTCCCAGTGCAGGAGTTCCACAGCTATTTGGCCGACTTCCCCCGCCTTCAGGAAGCGGCTAGCTGTGAGGGGAGAGTGACTGAGTGTGAAGTCCGTGATGCGTTGAAGCGCCGTGACTAGATGGTTTGCCCTATGAAGTGTACTTGAGGATGTCGCACATTTTTGTCCCTATTCTGACGAATGTGTTCAACAATTGGTTCGAGCGGGGAAGGATCCCTGACTGCGTAACCAAGGGTGTGATCACATTACTGAAGAAAGGTGGCAGGAATGTTTGGGAGGATTTAGACAACTACAGGCCCATAACTCTGCTAAACACAGTTAAAGATTTTGGCCCGGGTCCTTGCCAATTGTTTGCAGCTTGTCATTGAGTATCTGATCGGACTGGAGCAGAACTGCACTGTGAAGGGAAGATCGATCCAAGACAACTTGCATTTGATTTGCACGATCCTAGAGGGGTTAAAAGACGGCAAGAATGCCGCACTAACCCTGCCAGGACCCTTCAGCTGGAAGGATGGTCCAATCAAAATCCTCGGAATTTGGTTCGGGCCAGGCCTTCAGTTAGAGAAAAATTGGTCAGAAGTGCAGACAAAGGTGGAAGCACTGGTTCGTGTATTGCATCACCTACATTTCCAGGTGGAGCATCGCACTTGCAATCAGCTTCCCACCTTATCACACAGATCAAAACTGTGCTACTTATGTGCTGAGTTGGCCAGGGCCAGTATCAAACCCAGAATGTTGTGGCTCCTAGGCAACATGCCCTATCAACTCAGCTAAACTGGCCCTATGTTTCTTGATGATAATTAAGTAGTTTTTAAAAATTTCTCACAAAATATTTTAGTTTAGCTTCATTATATTTGCAATGTTTGTTTCTCTAAATATTTAATAACTTTTAAATGTTCTGATTTTATGAAATTTTTGTGATGGATGAAGCTGACCGGTTACTTAAAAGTGGATTTGAAGCTACGTAAGTTAAATTTAGGCATCCATTTTGTTTTTTTGTTGGAGATTCTGAAAAACTTATATTAAAAACAAAAACAAATCTTCATAAATTTTCTGACATTCAAAATTGAAATTACAGATGCTCCCCAACTTACGAACAAGTTACGTTTTGTATTATTATTTGTATTTTTTTGGACTATTGTCCTCATCTTTATTGTTATATACACAATGTTTTAGTCGATGTGCCCTTCGGCCTTCTTCAGGTATTTCTTCTTAAACTTGGGCACCTTCTTGTGTTAATCAGGAGTCTTCATAGAACTTGAAATCAAACCCTTTATTCAATCCACCTGGGTAGATTTCTCATTCCATTAAGTGTTAAGCTATGTTATATTCTAGAAAGCTGTTTGTATCTTCCTACAAATCTACCCCTTTAAAAGGCGATCCTAAATCCACTGAGCAACAAACAACTCACTATAAAAATCAAGAAAAATCCTTGAAAGAAATATCAAAATAAATCTGCTCATCCCCCCTCCCCATTTACCTCTTGGCATAAAATAGCCCCAGACAAGTTGATATGCCATTAAAAAAAATCAATCATGTTTGTATCTTGAATTGTTCCTATTTCATTATTTTGCCATTTTTTTTCTTTTGACTTATTTTTAATATTATCATTTTATTATTTTAATAATTTCACTTCTATCACTATTTAGTGTCACAGTTGTATATGGTTCTTCATACTTAACCATATTTTACATCACCCCCTCCCATTTTTCTTGCTAATAATTGTCGACTGCATTGCCATGGACTCTGCTCTATAATCCAGTCCTTGTAAATCCAACCAATTGTGGACCGATTCATGTTGTACTAATGTTCTATGTTCGCCATCTTTTTCTTTTCTTACATCTTGGCAACATTTGTTTTCCTTTGAGATTATGTTGCCATTTTTTCACATTCTCTCCTTTATCATCACTTTAAAAAAAAAAAAGCCTGGGCAAAATGTATGGAGGCCCTGGGTTGCCCAAGTGACAGCCTCCCCCCTCTCTCTGCCTCGATGGCGTGATCCAAAGGAATGGTGAATCAATACATGTCCAAGCCGTGATTTCTGTTCAGATTTTTTTTGTTGAAATTATAAACCTCTCAGTTGAATAGTAAAATTCTATTATTTTAATTTGTTCTTTCACATTTTGATTCGACATTTTTAATTGGATTAGGTTACTTATAATATCTGAAAAATAATAGAAAAATGAAATCTTTTGCTAGAATTTTAACTCTTAACTTCCTGTTGAGAATTTCATAAAGAGCCCCATTCCTATAAGGATTTATCAATAAATGGCTTAAAATGGCCTTTTCATTTAAAGTTATCTGTTATTTCCCTTAAATCAAAAGACTTCTAAATATGTTTAATATTACATTTAAACAAAGGCTATCATTTGGGGTAGATTAGGAAAATGAATGTGATTTCTGGCCGGGTGGAATGAGGCGGTATAGGATGTTAAGAGTTAAGAAAATAAGCAAAATTTCAATTCTACATGTTTTTGAGTGTTTTCAAGGTTTCTGGGGTCAATCCTCTTATCTGCATGAATATTATTCTTGAGCTGTACCAATGTCTTAAGCTTATTCAAATATACACACTCCTTTAAATAACCCCACAAAAAGAAACCAGGTAGACAAAGATTGGGAAGACTAATTTCTTGAAATTATTCTTCGACCAAAAATTTATTTTTATTGAAATTATAAACCTCTCAGTTGAATAGTAAGATTCTATTATTTTCATTTGTTCTTTCACATTGTAACTTCAACTTTTTAATTTGCTTAGGTTACTTATAATGATATACAGGGTGTCCACAAAGTCTGGGTACATGGAGATTTCAATGTAGACTTATTTAATCGAGGTCACCTGAATTTTGCAAAGCGCATCAAGTTATGCATTGAAAATGATGGAAATCATATTGAAAATATTATTTATTAACATTATAATTAAATAAAAAATTTTTATTTTTAAGTATGTGTTAATCCCCATGTACCTAGACTTTGTGGACACCCTGTATATTATTATATCTGAAAAATAATATAAAAATCAAATTAAAAACACCCCGTATAAACCATTGTAATATCTGTTTAAATGGGAATAAGAAAATTACATCTTGTGCGATGCACAATAAAACATATTCTGATTGAATGCACACACCTCTTCCACACTCGAAAGTTCTACAATGTTGACAGCATGGACAAACTATTTGGAAAAATAGATCCCAAGAGGATCTTAAACTTTTTGAAAAGAACCGACCTCTTATCAAGGATGTAAGTTCATAGACCTACAATAATCACCCACTCACTCTCTTGATGTTAAAATTCTCATCAGAAAACTTAATTACAGCAAATAAACCCCTATCCATTTTTGAAAACCTAACCAACCAAACCAATCTTGTGCTAAATGATTTTCCAATGATTATTGTTTATTTTTAGAGACCCCTACTCGATGAGAGCCTCACTTTCCCCATAGTTTATCATTTTTTTCTTTTCTTTTCTTTTGCAGATTTCAAATGAAGAGTTTGATAAACAATTCACAGGTTCGGCTGAGGAAATTTGATAAAGAAATTTTTTAGAAATCTTCTGTAAATATCAAAAATAATTTTTATATAAAATGTTGACCAAAAAATAATTTCTTTAAATTTTTTCTTTCATTTCAAATCTTTTTTCCGTTTCATTCTCATTGATCATCATGTCACACAATTAGCACGGATAATTATGACAATCTCTCGCCCACCTTCTCTATCATTCATTGTCCCCGGTAGGTCCTCTGCGCAGCATCCAGTATCTGTGCAGAGTTGGTTAATGTAGGTCCTTGCTGAGTGAGTGGCCCACATTAGCATGTCCATGTGTTGGCTTCCACAGGAGAATGTAGCTTATGAGTTTGTCCTTGCTTCTCCAGCAGTGTCCAGTATGCCTTGTCCGTCTCACTTGGATGTTTTGTGAGATAGGGGGCAGGTGGCTGTACAGCTGCTTCCACAACTGTTNAACTTGTTCAAGACTGCACACAGCATTCTGTGCATCTACCATCTAGCTTATTCTCAAGGTGTCTTGTTAGGGTCCAAGTGCTGCAGCCATATGTCTACAAACTAGCACATACTAAAATATTGCAAAACTTTTGACTCACCCAAGCAAAAATACTAAAACGGATCCAGAAAAATGTTTGTAAATTTAATTACTTTTGAAAAATATTTCAGTTTTTGTTTCGTCTTTTAATAGCATGTCAACACATCTGGGGTTATTTTATGCCTTGACATGCTATTAAAATAAAATTAAAAAAAAACAAACTAAGATCTTTGTAGGGTTAAAACAATATTTTATTCTAAACCCCCCCCCCATCAAAGTTAAAAAATAAACTTTGACTTAAATGTATACAAATAATTAGGGTAGCGAGTGAACAGATCTGGACCCCCCCCCCCCCGTACAGTCCAGAACGTTATCAAATTGTGACCTCAAAGAATAATATGGGTTGGAGGATGACCGAACCCAAAATTTGTTTCATCTGCAACTGTCATTCTTCAAAAAGATCTGATCCTCCAACAAAAATTTGTTCGTTACAAAGAACTTTCAACCTGGATTTCTTGATTTCTTCAGTGAATTTAAAAGAATACCTGAAAAAGAAAAAAAAAAAAAAATGTAAGTCTGGCACAAGGTCACAGTTGTAGGGCAGATCAAAACCTACATTTTCTTTTCAATCAAGCAATCCCACCTCCACCTACCATGACCTAAATCTTA
>CM042142.1:37500-95000 GCA_023376005.1 Doryteuthis pealeii
TAGACAAAAATTTGACCTTAATTATAGATTTAATTAATTTTAATTCGGTTTTAAAAACGTAGCAGCCGATTTTTGGGGGGTATGCCTAGTATAAGATAAGCCCCCCCCCCAAAAAAAAAAAAAACAAAAAAACAAAAAACAGCCCCATGTCACTAATACTAGTCTCGGTTTTGTGTTTCTATATAACGTGTTATTTAGAATTTGCTTAACCGTCAGGGTTTATTCTTTAGAGTTTCAATTTTGGAGAGAAAAAAAAAGAATTAAATTACGAGAAATGTAAATGAAACTGACCACACGCAGAAATGTATTTTAAGTTCACGGTGATGTTATATATCTAAATTGATAATATGTGTATACACGCATTATAACAATGAAAATGTTGAATAATCTTGTGGTAAACTTAACAAAAAAAAAATCCTGCTATCGAAACCTTTTATCCTCCAAATAATTGGTTATACCATAGAGATACATATAATTTAATTAGAAAATCAGAAAGAACATACAATTTTCCATAAGAATGCTATGTTTTATCAAAATTGATCCAAAAATAAAAATAAAAATAAAAATGGTAAAAAATATAGTTGAATTTCTTATTCTGAATTTCTTGTTCTGAATTTCGGAATGGTCATTTTTCAACCAATCAGATACATTCGCGTTGATTGCGAATGTATCTGATTGGTTGAAAAATGACCATTCCGAAATTCAATAGATATGAAATACGATATTACCCTGATCCAACTTGGCCCTTTATAAACACCACCCCATCTTTGGATATCAACTGTTTGTTTAGTAGACAAGCAATTAACATCACTTTCTGCTATTTCACTCTCTATCACCGACCATCACCGAACGATACGATACGTTAAGTGACCACCTTTCCATATTTCACTGTCTATCACCGACCATCACCGATACGATTTTCAAAATTATAACAGCATGGCAGGACGTCCCAGTGGCAAAACGTATATTGTTGAGGATCTCTACACTGACGATTTTATTCGCTCAGAAATAATTAAATTACGTAAACTGACCAAAGTAATAGACGACCAACTTAGCGTACTTGAGTGGTTGGCCAAACGTGGTTTGGTGAAAAATTCGAGGAATTGCGAACAGTGCAATGAAACGTGCACGCTCAACAAGCGTACATAAAAAAGAGATGGCTGGGTTTGGTGCTGCTATCTTCACAACTGGCAGTGTTCAGTGAGGAAAGGGTCTATTTTTTGCAGTAGCAAAATGGAATTGCAAATAATAGCAGAAATGTGTTTCATGTGGTACAAAAATTATCCCCAAAAAGTGATCCGTTTTGAGCTAGGCCTATCCGCCGATACTGTTGTGAACTGGTGCAACTACCTGAGATTGGAGATCAGCAAGTTCCTGGAAAGAAATCCTCCACAAATAGGAGGGATCATGCCAGTGGAAACCCAATTGAGGTGGAGATTGACGAAAGTAAATTCTTTCGTCGGAAATACCATCGTGGCCACTTTCGCGAAGCACACTGGGTTTTTGGTGGCATCGAAAGAGGGTCTGGAAAATGCTTCCTGGTAATAGTCCCCAACCGGAAAAGAGAAACACTAGAGCCGCTCATACGGCAATACATATTGCCAGGAAGCCACATTTTTTCTGATGGCTGGTCAGCCTATTCTCACATTTCGGAGATGGATGGTGGTATATATAGCCACGAAGTGGTAATTCGCGAAAGAAATTTCGTGGATCCCGATGACAGCACCATCAACACCCAGTTGATTGAAAATTGTTGGATGAGACTAAAGAAAAGGTACAGGCAACAGTCCAGTACAAGTGGGGGACTATTCGAATCCTACTTAAAAGAGTTTATATGGAAGCAGATGATTGGCAAAAATATATTCGGCGAAATGGTGTGCTTAATTAAAGAAAATTACCGTTAAACCAGAAAGAAGCACACACACACACACACACACACACACACACACAAATTCAACAAAAAACCCCAACAAAATTGGAACTTTATTAAGCGCACAACTGTTTCTATATGTTCAAATGTAAATTATTATTATTATTAATAATAATAATAATTTAAGAAGAAGAAGAAGAAAGGAACCAACAAAAAAAACCCCAACAAAATTGGAACTTTATTAAGCGCACAACTGTTCTATATGTTCAAATGTAAATTATTATTATTAATAATAATAATAATAATAATTTAAGAAGAAGAAGAAAAAAGGAGCGCGCGCACACACACACACATACAAATTCAACAAAAAAAAAAACAACAAAATTGGAACTTTATTAAGAAAATAAAAATTGCATTCTTTACAAAATTGATAAACTGTATTTTTGTCATATTATCAACTGTTTCTATATATGTTCAAATGTAAATTATTATTATTATTATTATTATTATTAATAATAATAATAATAATAATAATAATGTTTAGTATCTTTAAATCTTAATATTACAAATTATCATTATTATATTATTATTATTATTTGTAATTTGCACTATAATAATAATAATAATAATAATAATAATAATAATAATATTTTTAAATCTTAAAAATACGAATTATTATTATTATTATTATTTGTACTTTGCTATCTTTAAACCTTAAAATTACGAGTTGTTGTTGTTGTTGTTATAAGGCTATAGAGTAACCTCCCCTGATAGTTTATAGTTTCAAAACAAAGAATGGCGGACATATTTTATGTTTCAGTTACGATAATAGCGTGATTTCGAAAAGTGCATAAAATCTTTAAAACTGCATGTTTTCACACAAAAATAACATAATTCGTATCCTTAGGACTCTCTAAATTCATTAAATTCTATGCCCGCACCAAACTTTTCCGTTTTAATTTTCCGACCGTCTTTAGAACAGAGCCCTTTTCAGTTTAATTATAATAGACCTTTTGCTTAACAGAGGCAAACGAGGATTAACCGCATTATAAATATCAATTATATTTTTTGCCATTAATTTTAAAATATTGAAGTTTGTTAAATTTGAACAAGTATTTTTTAGAAAATAACTATATTGAATTATTTGTCTAAATGTTGGCGGTTCTGTCTTATTTAATTTGTAGAAGAAGCACTACGAGTTTGTTTTCCAACCATTTTTTTAGAAAACTATCTGAAAAAAATGTATTTGTTGTTATAAAATATATATTTTTTGTTATAAGAAATAGAACAAATTGAATTATATGTTCAAGAGTGAAATTTAAAGAAATGGAAAATATAGAAAAAGATAAAATATGTACTTACTTACCATATAAATAAAGGCAAATCGCTTGGTATCACGCAAAAAAACTTGCGAATGAAAAATAATGTCTTTAAAAATAAAAAAAATAAAAAATTATCTATCACAGGGAATATAAAGCTATTTATTTCTCTTTTCTAATAATTAAGTTTGTTAAAATAAAAAAGGAAAAGATTTAATTATTTTTCTGTTTTAAATCAGCTCAAATGAAATTCAAATGTAAACAACAAAACGTGTTGATACGGTAGTTTCCGTTTAAAACGAGGCCGAATTTGGTTAATAAACTTTCTTAAATTAAATATTTTTGCAGCATTTTCTTTTTTATTTACTTTTATTTCCTCTACCAAGAATTGCATGCTATTGAATTAAATAAAATCTTTTATTAAGCCTATTTTGTACATGTTTTCAAAACTACGATTTAATCTGACCTACTTATTTTTCGGTAACTGAGCGAAATTCAAAACATTCGATTTTGTGTATATTTAAATGCGATTGCTCAAACAATGCTAAAGTTTTATCGAAAAATATTTGGTACAATTATTCTTTATGTTAATTAGCAACTTTCTCCGTTTTAAACTAAGGTTGGTATGAAAATCGACCTACCCTACTGTTCATGCAGGGTTAAGGAAGACTGTCCCCTGAGCCAAAAATGTAATGTTGATTCGGTTGTATATGAAGCAAAAGTCACAACCACCTGTGATAATCATCCTAATACCAATGAAACATGTGGGAATGACACAAGGCAATTTTAAAACGAGATACTATTCTCTTGCAGAATCTTTCAGGAAGAAGGAAAAGAAAGAAGCGACTTTAGCAAGTAAAATATGGAAATTGAAAAAAAAAAAAAAACGTATAAGATTAAGTGGAGAATATTAGACCATCCCAAATGCTACATAAATGGTTAAAAAAAATGTAATCTGTGTGTGACAGAAAAATTCAGGATACTGAAATCCTTAATTTCTAATGAAAAAAGCCTAAATAAAAAATCTGAAATATTTAAGGCATGCCCACACAAAAATACTTTCTAAACGCATGGATAAGTGAAACTCACCATCCACCCTAAAATATAAGATTACAAAATATTTACAGGACTTTACCATCAGGAAATTTGAATGTGCATTGTTTCTTCGCATATGACTTTTTGATTACATAATTCTGTAATAGAATGAATATTGGTAACAGTTGAAGGGAGATAACTTTGTGAACATTAAAAATGTTTGAACTTATTCATATAATTTATTTGTATAATTTTTCGAATTTTTTGAGCGTCCAAAAAAAATCAACCTAAATAATTGCAGTCCTCAACAAAAACAACAGCAAAAAATGTTTTTGCAGAAAGACCAGAGGAATTAAAGGTATCCTGACGAGAGCAAAAAGCTCGAAAACTTTGGGTAGACGCCTGCTAAAAACAGTTATATTTAATAATTTAATAAATAAATAAAGCTCCTACAACTTGTAGTTGAGCACTGTGATTTCCTTGTTTCATTGGGAAAAAAAATTACCTATATAGATGTATATATAGCATTCCCAGTTGATTTTTTTTATTTGAGGTTATTGTTGTTTAATCACACTAGTTATATAGAGCTGTGTAAATGGAGTTCAGAACCGTTTGATATATACCCAGTGGTTCAAAAGTTATGAGAATTTAAAGCCCCGAAATTGGGGGTACAAATGTGGACATGATTTTGTTTCAAAAATATGTCAAATCACGGACCATTTGAAAAAAAGAAATTCAGTGATTTCTTCACCGTTTCTTTATTTTTGAGCAATTTTGACAAAATTTGGTATTCTTATGTAAAATTGTATGTATCTCTATGCTTTTAACCCATTATTTAGAGAATAAGAGATACAGATAGCAGCTTTTTTTGTTGGTTTTATTAAAAAGTTTAACACCCAATTATTCAATATTTTCATTATAATACTGCATGTATATACATGTATAGTATTAATTCAAATAAATAACACCACTTTGAAGAAAAATAAAACATTTATTGCAAAAACATGGACATAAAATGAGGGTTCAGTTTATTTTATGGTAGGAATTTACAAGGAAAAAGTTAAGGATTACTGACTTTAAAACATACCTAAAAAAAAGTTCAGAAAAAAAAAAAAAAGAAAGTAATTTCGTTGTTGCGGAAATTTCCATAAAATACAATAATTATCAATTTTTTTTTACGCGTGAATCTGAAAATTCTCATGTCAAAAATTAATGTTAAATAAATATTGGGTAAAACTTGCAAATCATACTCAAAATCCCATGATATTTTTTAATGATGGTCATTATGTTACTACATATCGATTTAGACAAAAGTTTGACCTTAAATAATCGATTTAATTAATTTTAATTCGTTTAAAAAAAAATAAAAATTAGCTGACTTTAGCAGCCGATTTTGGGGTATCCTTAGCATATTGAGTTTTAAATTTATTATCGAGAAAGAACTATAAGCAAAAGCATTTCGCACAATACAACGGTACATATCAATCGAGAAAACACTTTAGAAACAAAAATATACAAGGGAAATAACTTCTAGGTACTCGTAATTATCTATGGCTTATGTCCCTTACATCAACAAGCATTTAAATTTATATTTTTAATTATCGAATCAGTTGTTTGACATATGTTTCATGTTGATCTAATTACAGGGCTAGTTACAAGATTTATTGATTGATTTTAATGGCATGTCAACACGTCTCAGGTTATTTTGTGCCTATAGGTTAAGAAATCGTATTTTTTGTACGTTTATATTTACCTTTTGTGTTTAGTTGTTTCTAGTTTTTTTTTTTTTGCACATGTTCCTATCGAAAACGAATATTTTTAAACAGATCTTTTAGACTCATAGATGGGATCCTAACACGTATTACCACTCTGTGACAGAGTGGACCTGGAAGTGATGGCGATAAAGCGGTATTACACACTCCCCAGATCCTCAGAAGTGAAACCTCACAATCAGATGCAGTGTCATATTCAGGACGCACCCTTTTTTGTGAGGATCTTAACCTCTGCAGGTGGATACAGTCGGCGTAGAATTGATATGATTCGATAATGTAACAAAAAAGAAACTATCTAGAAATCAGAACAATTAGAATTCAATGGAACTTTAGAATTGGAAAAGATCCCCCGGCTCAAGTCAGAGTAGCTTTAATCACCGTAAATAAAGAAATGAAGATATCTAAGGAAGTAAATGACATCTTTAAAATAGAGAGCATCCGCGTAGGAGCCACAAGGTTCCTAGTTCGATACCGACCCTCGCCAACTCAGTATATGAGTAGCGCAGGGATCTTTGCAGTAAAGTAAGGAGCTAATAGTAGACGCGGCGCTCTAATTCAGACGCAAAAACCATCTCCTTAATCTAGTGCTAGTGAAAAGGGGATAGATTCCCTTGATGTCTGGCTGATACCGACTTTAGACTACCCGACGACTTTACTTTTTATAGATGGATATGAAAAGAAAATTAAAAGCTAGATAAATATGCTGGAAAAATACAGTAACTATATGCAGAGAGATAGAAGTACATGACACATCTTAGATATAATGGAGATTCGGTTTCTGACTGTGAACGAAAATACGTAACTACATACGTCAAAATACCCTTAGGAATTGCGTAATTTTATCAATGAATATTTAATTTATAGTCAAAATCATTACTACGTAGAATAAAGAACAACACTATTATATATATATACTAAAAAATTAAGTATGCCACATTAAACAGCCCACATTGTTTGTTAAAACAAGTTTTAATAAATACATGTCCGGTATTATTGATTTATATATAGTTTGTATTATTTCAATATATATTTAAAGTTATCTAACGTATAGAGTTTTACGAGATAATTTTTACAAATAATAAATAGTCATATAATCTACTTCTACATTAAATTTGAAGTAATTTTCAGATTTAACTGTATCCGGTTTAGGCTTGCACATGTCCACTTAGTGCTCTATTCAACATTGAATCCTTTTTCTATAGTAAATTCTTCTTATCAGAAGTTACACTGGATGTACACCACTGGTTCAATGACTCATCAATTCATGAATTCCGAATTGATTCATTCCAATGTAAGTATTTGATATTTCTAAAACTTGTCATCTACAATAAAATCCGTCATTTGCAGAAACTATCGATTAAAATTAGTTTAAATGAAACTCC
This sequence comes from Doryteuthis pealeii, assembly GCA_023376005.1. Classification (NCBI taxonomy): domain Eukaryota; kingdom Metazoa; phylum Mollusca; class Cephalopoda; order Myopsida; family Loliginidae; genus Doryteuthis; species Doryteuthis pealeii. Next base: position 44,879 of record CM042142.1, read on the forward strand.
TACAAATGTAGAATTTGGTATGGATCACAACTTAAAATCTGTTGTACTTTATCATCAAAACATTCTATCGCTTGTTTGGACTTTCCGTTCACGAACAGAATTATTAATCCCCGTTCACCAGTTGATCTGACTTTTTCGACTGCATAAACAGATATAAAAGTGTCTTTCTTTTAAATCAAATGATCCATTTTACTAATTCGCACAAATTCTGCAGGTATCACATTCACCATTCCTCCAGAATTAAATGTAAATTTGATTCCTTTTCCCATTCTATTTCATTATTGCGTGAACTTATAGATTTGTCTTCCTTCAATCTGCAAACATTCATTGCCTTTTTAGTACCTCATTTTGCCGTACATATTCTAGAAGTCTAAACATAATTCCTTTTCTTGTGTCGAAAGCATTCTTTTACTTATGCAGGACAATTTCTCATTTATTTCACGTGTTTCATTTCCCAATAGATACAATCATACCTTTACAAATATTTACCAACGTCATTCATATCATAATTGTTCAAATCATCTAAATTATCGCCTCTATTTTCTGTCTTCTTCCACATACTAGGTTGGTGAAAATGTTTTAATCATTTATTATTATTATTATTATTATCATTATTATCATTACTCCATTAGAGTTTTTCACACCCGCCTTAGCCGGTGGTTCACAGGAGGCTGAGTGACAGCAAGTCTCCTCAGGTCTCCAGGACTCTTCTGAGTATTCCAGCCGATTTCAACAATGTTGTAGTCTGGATGGTCTCGATTTTTCCTCTGATTTCCAGTCCATCCAGATTCTTTTCCAGACCCATGGGAACCGTTCTTAGTGCACCAGTTACAATTGGCACGAACTTCACCTTCATGTTCCGGTTATGTACATAACATACAGATAAAATATCGAGGATTGAAATAATAATGCAAGACCAGGTTGTTGTAAAATTAACAAGGTTTTATTTAACACATTTCAAGAAAATGGACTGAGCCAGGCAATTTTAAATTCATGTCGAGGTTGTTTACATTTTATTTCACCCATGAGAATGGCCTGTATCCATTCATCGCTTCTTATATATTCGATATTTTTCTGGGTTTAAAAAAAAATTAATATTTCTTTATTGTGTCCTGTTTCTAATATAAAATTCATTTTCTCTGAATTCGACTCTTTGAGTTTTTTTTATGGCAATCACTTTCATTTGTTATGGAAGCTCAAATCCGCCTATTCATTAATGCGAAGGGAACTTTTACTGTGTCAGTGTGAAAAATTGTTCTATAGCTTGATAGTATTTTTGGTAAGTCTCTATATTATCATTCAATGGGGAAAATGCTCTTAATCCCCTTTTCAAAGTTTACACCATTCTTTCTGCGATTCTATTAGATTATGGGGGGGGGGGGTAGGTTGGAGTTTTATAATCGATGCATCCTATATGCTTCAGTCATGATGACAAATATCGTTACAAAATTATTGTGTGTTATCTGAAACTAAAGTCTTAGGGACCCAATTCATTGAAAATATTGTTCTTAAAATTGGTTTTATAGTGGTAACCTTTCTGTTGGCAAACTTAAATATTTCGAGTCATCCTGAAAATGAGTCCACTAAAATTATAAATAGCCCCATTCTTTTAATATGAGCATGATCCATGCATACCCGAACCCACGACGAAGGAAGTATATATTCTTTCACAAATTGTATGGAGTGAGGAAGTTTTGCTAGTCCCAAAATTTTTGTCGTTCTCCCGGTAAACAACTGCTCTTTTTCAAAAATCCCCTCCTCACGTTTGTGTTCATCTCTCGCCGAAAGTTCTCCTGATTGACCTTTGATTGTAGGTCACACACATATCCACCAGACTCACTGGAGGTGAAAGGGGGTCACAACATTACAAAAACTGCACAGACGCTTGAGGATCCTTTTTGTTTTTCATCTTTAATATACTCATTCCACATTGAAGGGGAAAATTTCATCCTAACAAGAAAATGTCACAATTCAGTCTAGTGTGGTGGTTGAGGAATTTAGGTTTTGAGCCTGTATATAATTCTTTGCATGAAGTAATCAATGAGACACTTTTTCTTTTATGTTGGACTATATTTTGACTGACAATCATTCAGCTGATATCATAAAAAAGTAAGAAAATCACGGTTTATTGGCGGAGAGGTTCAACCTCTATTGCTGTAACCCCATCACCACTCTGCTGTTGTGGGACACTATTTTTGAAGCAACCCTATGAAGAACACAATATGCGGACTTGTCCATCGCTGGCGAAAATGCACAGCCAATGATAGTTATATGTGACAAAAATAGTGCTTTATAGTTTACGTGAAAATAAATAGGACTTTTTACTTTCGGGACATCCTTCTCATAAAGAAATAAATTACAGATTCCATTGTGTTATATCAAATAACCGATGTTTGATAAAATAACAAGAAAGACAAAGAAAGAAAAAAATTCCCGACCTAAAACTGCAATTAGATAATAGACAACGAAATCTGCACATTGATAGCGAACAACATTTGCTTGTGTGACATGACGTAACGAGAATGTCAAAAAAGTTTTATACTCGATTATTTCTTCAACGAAAATAAAAAGTAAAGAAAAAGAAACTCGCAAGGAAAAGGTAATTAACTCCAAGCGCGTTAATTAACGAGATAATTATTTTTCCGAAACTGTCTGCATAATGAAACTATTATGATGATCATCAGGTCGCACTGTCCCATAATTCTTCCTCACCAATCATCCCTATCGGTCTCTATCACCCCTAGCAGGTCTTCTGCGCAGCACCCAGAATCACACAGAGCTGATTGATGTAGGTTTTTTGATGGTTGGCCTACACTGGTGTATTCATGTGTAGGTGTCCATTGGAGAACGTCACTTATGAGTTCGTCCTTGCTTCTCCATCTTATCTTGTTCGCTTCACCTACATGATCTGTGTAATAGAAGGCAGGTGACCATACAGTTATTTTCTTGGGGGATGCTGCTTCCAAGATTTGTTCAAGATAGCATTCAACATCCTCGTGTAGTTCACGTCTAGCTTTTTCTCTAAGTGCTTCATTAGGGTCCAGCTAGTGCAGCCATACATTAGCACTGATACGGTTATGGCTTGGAAGAATTCTTGCTGTGTCTTATCATGGAGATCAGATTTTCATATGATGGATATTTTATAGCAGCCATACATTTCCAATTCCAATTCGTTGCATTGTCATCGATTTCTATAAACAATATGGGACCAAGTTACCTTTAACCACCCCAGGGGCGACCTGGATTCAGAAGGACATGTTTCGCTTTGTACCGTCAACATCCGGTTGTTTGTTAGGGTTAGGGGTTAGGGGTTAGGGGTTAGAGTTAGCAGTTAATTTTATAATTAAAAAAAATCGTCTGGTAACAAACAACCGGATGTTGACGGTGCAAAGCGAAACATGTCCCTCTGAATCCAGGTTGCCCCTTGGTCCAAAAATATATTATATATTATCGAGATAATACTACCAAGGTATCTAAACTGGAATACTAATTTCAGAGGCTTACTATCCAGTGTGAGATACATATTTCTTGTTTGAAACACATGAACTTAATTTTATCTCAGTTCATATAGAGACCAATGCCCCTTGCTGTCTTCTCTAGGCTATGAAGCAGTGATTCTGATTGAGCAGGTGCCTTTTCTAGAAGTGCCAGATCATGTAGGTAGTCAGCATCTGTAATAGTCTGTGTGGATATCGCCTTTCTTCTTGCCCTTTTTAGGGTGAAGTGTTTTTCTGTTATGTGATTTAATGACATTCTAAGTACGTAGTATATGCATATCATAAATCTATATGGTGCTAATATATCTCCTTGTAGGAATCTAGGGCCTAATACCAAAGAAATCAACGTTAACATCAGGTGAACGGAGCATTGCTTTTGTGTTTTTGTAGAGTATCATTATAACAGTGACTGTTCCTTTGAGAGAGATCATATGCGTATAATATTTGTACTAACTTTCCACTGTGATTGATGGAATCAAATGCCTAGGAGATATCTAGAAAGAGTAGTGTTGCTTTAAAATGTTCTGCACAGACGCCTTCCACGATTCGAAGGATAGTCAGAATCTGTAAAGTTGTTGATAGATTTCTACGAAACCTGTTTGGGTTATTTCTAAAGATTTTCTCTACTTCAGGTTGGATGCGATTGAGAAGAAGGGCATTTTAAATCTTTGCAGCTATGGCAATAAGGGTTATATTTCTGGAGTTCTTAGTGATTCCGAAGTTATCTTTTTGGGGGAATGAGAGGTTGCAGCCTTTCGTTCATTTCTCAATTGTATTTTGCTTACACAATGCATTGTTTAGTCTAACATGTAAGTCGTCAAATTTCCTTGTCTTGAATACACATGGTGTTACTTTATCGAGGCCTACTGCTTTTCGATTTTCCATTTTCTATTGGTTTTAGGACATTGTTCGTTCATTGTGAAGTCTCCTTACTTAGTTAGCTATCATCGATTCTTGGCGCATAATTTTCTATGATTTTAGGGGTGGGGTTCCAGCAGTTTCTTGAAGTGGTCATCACACTTCATGTGTCTATCTTCTTGGCCTCCTGCTTTTAGCCTTGGTATAGGGGTGCTTTTACTTCTGATTACTTCTTTCATCGTTCAATGCTAACTGCGATTGTCTATCTTCTACCAAATTTCTGATTTTGTTTATTTGCTCTTGTATGTATTTTATTTGTTTGTTTCCGTTGGCTCTATTTGGGTTTACCTAAGATTTTGAACATTGGTGTTAGTTGGATTTGTTTTATTAAGTAGGGATAATTTTTATGTTATTTCTCTTTTATCTAAATGCTTCTTTCTCCCAGGGGCTCTTAGTGTGGTCAGTATGCATTTGACTACTGCTTCTAGAAGGGTAATGACATTTTTTAAATGTCCTGACGAATATCGAGCTTACTGATTGCATATATTCCTGTTGGTAAGTAAGGACCAGTCATATGACAGTTTTACCGGTTTGCTATTTCTCTGCGTAAGTTCGGGCATAATTTTGTAGAGACGATTCTATGATTGGTGTATACTCCTTCAAAATAGGAGTAAGCTTCACAATTCATATTGATATTTATTTGCTTCTTATTAGGATGTAGTCTAGCTGTGTTTCTGTGTTATTCGGGTAAGAGTATATCCACAATTTAACGTTCCGCTTATGAAATTTGGTGTTTTAGTATACAAAACCCTTTCTCAAGGGAGAACTCGGCTACAAGTTTACCGTTTCTATTAAGGGTTTTGTGAAAGCAGAGCTTATTGGTTTCATTTTTGCCTGCCTTGTCTCCACCAATGATCAGGACGTTGTGTTTAGGAATGTGACACTATTGTAAAATGTGATCTTTATTTCATCGTACACATCGTGTGTGGCTGTAGCACGAGGCGTGTGTCGTCGGGGTTGCCATTAAAAGTGGTACACATGATTCTCGGTTGAATTTTCTCAATGCTGTTTCGCGATTTTAAAGCACGAGGACTGAGATGTATTCCGACACCTCCAAAGGTGGCATTAACAATTGTTTCGATGTAGCTGCCGAGAGAAGTCCATTCATTACTGGTTTCATGGTGCCTTTTCCTTGAATTTGAGTTTGAGTTTTGTTTAACGGTATATCAACCTCTGTGGGTCATTTAATGCCAAAAAGGTTATTTTGGATTTCAGTCTTTAAAGTAGTGGAGATATTCGGTTATGTTTTGTTATATCTTATTGAAAAAGTTGCTTTTTTTTAGAAAATTTAAAATGTTTTCAGGGTTTGTTTAAGGCTTTTATAATTTAGAAGGATATGTTTGATTGTAAGTAGTACTTTGAATGTTGGGCACACTGGGGCATCCTCCCCTTTTAACAGGTACGAATGGGTAATGTGGGTCTGCCCAATACGCAATCTGGCGAGTATTACTAATACTTCTGTGGCCTTTCGGCCATTCTCCAATAGCTTCTTGTATTTCGTGGAATTTGTTTTGGGTCTGATTGTCCCATGATTTCTGCCATTTGTCTTTCTTCTTATTGTAAACAATTTAGAAATGACTCTACCAAAAGATATAAGTGGGAATTTGATACTCATTTTGTACCTGATTACTTCAAAATAAAACCTTTTCTTGTTACACATTAACATTAGCTTAGTACGTAGCTTAGTGGCGTAATGTTTATAGTTTAAACTTTTTATCACAGCCACAGATATTGGATGGGTTGTTACTGGATGGGTTGTTACTGGATGGGTAGTTACAAAAAAAAAAAAAAGAAAGAAAGAAAAGAAACAGACAAAAATAAAATAAAATAAATCTATGTCATTATAGCTGGTATCAATTTGACTGAATTAGCAATTCACAAATCTCTTGTATTGGAAAATATGAAAGTCTGCTTCACTTTGAGCAAATATATATGAATTTAGATCAATGGTAAGAGATACGGAATGGCTGAAATAAAGTGTTAGGTGGAATCAAATACTTCGTCGTCTGTAACATATTCAAAAAATTGAATTTGAGAAACTGAGCTCAAAGAAAACACAAAATTATAAATTACTGTTATTTGTTAGGATTTGCATAAAAGGTCAAAAAGGATTGATGACGAAAGGTTGTGTGTCTAGCAATCTAAATGGGGATGGTTTTCTTGATTTAAAAATGAGAATTCAAATCCCGGTTTCGATATCAACTTTTGATGCCGTCAGAGCGGGATACGCAACTATCTCAGCTATGAGAGTATGCAGTTAAATAATCCTCACAACACAGACAGGGCGTAACACAATTTCAGTTTTTAGGCGGAGTATAGCTGGTTTGAATGAAGAGTTTTTTTCTTTTCCTATACAGGTTGCACAGCTAATACTAAATGACCCAGTCTGCCCAACTATTTATCTAAGGGCATTAGCGCGAAGTGAATTCTCATCCAGAATCTCAGATTGTCGATTCCATTTTCTACAGCAATAACCATTACATTAAATATTTTCAGCCATGAGGACAGAATAAACATTGTTGTCCACAAGACTGGATATCAAAATAACGATGATAAACATTTATGCTTCTGTGACCTGATTCAGGTTTGGAAATTAGAAAAAGAAAGAAAGAAAGAAAAAACGGAAATACTTAGAAAATATTTTTTTGTCGGCGATCAGAATCTATGCAAAGAAAAAAAAGAATAAAAGTGATTTTTTCACTGAAACGGTAAAGATAATAATCAGCAATAATATTGACCGCTAGTGTATCTAGTGCAAGGCCGGAACAAAGGTTTTTTCTCCATTCAGAAAAGATAAATAGCGAAGGTAGATAGGAGACTAATCCTTTTGTTTAGACGTGCTAAAGGCGCCCAGGGGGCTGGACTCGATTGCCTGTCAAAACTTAATGAAAAGATTTTTTCTTAGATAAGAATCAGCCCGGCGGTTAGAAAGAAAACCTGTCCTTTTGGTTGGGACTAAAAGTGTCTGGATAGTTTGACGGTCAAAAGATAAAGGTAAGCTCTTTTGTTTGAAGTGGCCGTAAGAGATGGCACTTAGATTGTGATGCGGAAGTACATTTGATTGGCTGATTAGGACAAAAGGAGAGGCGGCGCCCTTGATAAAATGGAAGGTACTGAGAAGGTTACTAATATCTTCACGCTGACCGGAAATAAGAATTTCCGATTGAAATATTATTTAAACTGAGACGATCTTGACGAGAAAGTAGAATGAAGCCAAGCGGGCTTGAGAATGGTAGCTAAGAAAGCTTGAAGTGTGAACGTAAAGATCCTGTAGCCGACAGATAAACTGACTTCAGCCAACATTGCCGTGTAATATTATTCCGACCCGAACACATTGAATTGAGGTCCATCACTCCCCCGTCTTGAGAAGTAATTATTTGTATTCTTGTATTTTTGAATATAAATGTTGTTGATTTTTGAAGAAGAAAAAGAGTCGTTATTTTTTTTTATGTGACCACTAGGCCGCCATTAACCTCAGAAATCAGTTTCTATAGCAGATTTCTAGTCGTTTGAGATCTTAGCACAACGTGGGGCATTCGGCTAGACTTCCAGCAAATATAGAGACCCTGCAATCCTTGGTTGATGCAGAAAATCCTATCTTGACGGCCAATTTCGGAGATTCTGTGAGCTCTTTAGCTCGGTTGCGACCGACGGGTTATACTTCACTATAAAGTGAATTATTATTTCACGTTGATTCAAGAACTGAAGATTCTTTTCTTATCTTATAACCATTTTCAGGAAAATCTAGGATTAAAGACTGACTGTCAAATTTATAGAAAGTAAATAATTATCTATTTGTTAAAATATTCCATTGGTCGAAAGTGAATATTGGATTTATATGTCTTACGAAATGCGAAGGGTCTAACAGTATATATACTTAGTTAAAATATTTTATGCTGAAAAAATAATTCGGATGGAAATAGTAAATTGTATAAGATACGTGTTTCCATAAAAACTGGATTCCCAAATATACTCGGTTAAAAACTCGTTTAACAATTATAAAAGTATTTAATTGGGTTAAAATAAAACATGTAATACTGACGTTATATGTATATTCGAAAAAGGTTTAAATGGATCCATAAGCATTTTTTTATAGATCGAACCATAATACTACCAGATCAGTTAGCCTTGATTTCTCTCAACAACTGCGAAACAATTCCTGTGTGCTCCATACATTCTGGAATATCTGCTAGACCACCTTTTTCTACCGATGTATCTATATAGTTATTTTCCCGTAAAAATTCAATTAATCTCCGGTTAAGAATGCTAAAAAATATCTTCCCCTGGTGTTCAATAAGGAAATGCATCTAAATTGATTGATTTTTCTTGCTCCTTTCTCTTTTGGGATTCAAATTCCTTTGGAATATTTCCATTGCTGTACAATTTTATCCCTTCTCCAAATTACCTTTATTAACTTCCAAATGGTGCAAAGAAATCGAATAGAGCATTTATAAACATTATAGGACACACTATTTGGATGAGGAGCAGAGACAGACCTTGTTGGTTTTATGACTGTTTTGATTTCTTCCCAGGCGGGTTCGTTTAAGTTGAAGTACGTTGTTGGAGCATACGGTCTTATTAACGTTGTATTTTCGGAGAGTTCTAAACAGAGGCAAAAACTTGGCTGAAAGCAAATGTCCTGTTACGGCGATTAAAAAGTGCGGACGACGAGTGACAGAAACTGAGTGTGTAGACGGACAGTTTGGAAACTGTTGGATCGGAAAAATACCAAGAGAGTAGAATATTTTGAACTGGGACTTTGGGGGGGGGGGAGCAGATCAAGGAATGGAATTTGACAATTGAAATTACAACGGAATTTAGTAATTAGTTTTCTCTTCTTGGAACAACAACAAAAAAAAATCACTGAGGTTTTAATGTTTTAATTATTTTGTTGTGTTTTTTTGGTCTTCTGTTGAAAAAAAATGAGGACTGAGATCTTCCCCTACAACGAAAGAAAATGTTATTTTCTAAAACTAACATTTTCAAACTTATATGTTATTTATTTTTACATGTTTTCCTTCTGTTGAAATAAATTATTTCATCATAAACATTCAATTGAATTATTTCAACATAAACATTCAATGTTCTTTTGAAAATAATTATTTCAACTCATGTTGTTTTCTTCTTCACTTTCCAGTCAATCAAAAAATTATTTTTTATTTCTTTCATGTCTTCAGTCTTTTCTATTTTTCTGGGTGGCACAGTTAAGTCCGACGCTTTTACTCTCCCAACTGACAAAGTGTTCAGTCTGAAAACAATCTCTCCCAGCAATGCTGCACTATTCTCACCAACACTATCAAAATATCTTGTTTTTTTTTCTTTTTCTCTCTTCTACTCGTCGCGACAGCCAAAATGCTACCCGGGTTTGTGAGGGCTGGTCATTAAATACACAATTACAGTGTTCATCCGGGCTCCTTACTCTGACTTGCCTGTGCAGCACGTGCGACATTCATCAGCACGCGCCAATCCTTCACATCCGGGCCACACTGCACAGTTTAGTAATTCACGTGCGTCAGGCCATGACTCACGATCAGGAGGATGTGAGCTCAATCTCCCCACTCGCCTCTGATCTCATTCTGCATGCCAAACACAGTCGTGCACGCTTCGAACCACTACGTTCGTGGTTTCTTTCGTCACAGTTAGAGTTAGGGTTAATTTATTTTTCTTACTTTAAAATCTCAATTGTAGATTTTCTTTTTCTAATGAATTGCAGAAATGTTAATGAAAACATTTCAATTTGTAGTGTGTTTATTTCAAGCGATTTCCACATCATAAGTTCTTGATGTTCTATTTGTGCAAATGAAAGCAGCATTAAAAACCGTTGGATTCAAAGTTAAGACATAGAAATCGACAACCTGAATCGACAACAGTGTGTAGAGGATCGGATTTAAAAGCATCTTCTTCAATAAGAAATCTGAGGGTCAGCTGTTCGTCTCCGTGTTCAAGTCTCCGTGTAGACTACAGCTGAGTAATTAATTAACACGAAGTATTGGTATTAGTAAGAGGGACACTGCGCTTATTCTCTGTGGTTGTCGTGGCCTAGTAGTTAAATCCTTTTGGGTCTCCTCTAAACTTATTGAGAAGAAATCGCTTGGAATAAACATACTACAAAGTGATATATGTGTGCATTAACGTTTGGGAAATCAGTAAAGAGAGTTAGCTATTGAGATTTTAAAGAAAGAAAATAAATAAACCCTAAAGAATCTAAACGGACAGACCGTAATAAATGTTTAGTCTATTGTCTTAACCACTCGACCACAACGACGAAAGCAAGTTGAGATTCCATCTTTCCAATACAAATATTTAGTATAATGAATGTTTTGAGAGAAAATAAAATAATTCTCCTAAGCAAAAGATGTTCAGTCGTAACCTTCGTGGGGATCTGAATCTCAGATTTCACATTGAATAATAAGCTTCAAAAATCCTTATGCTTTACCGACTGAACTAGGCAAGCTGTCAATGTTAATTAATATTAACTTGGCATGTCAAACCATGTTGGGTTAATTTATACCGAAGACATTTTTGTTTTATTCATTCTTGATTGGTACTCAACTTGTTTTAGACACATTTTGATCCAATTATAGTATGTGGCCTACCTTTTGAATGTGGCCTACGAAATCCTGTCTTTCTTATAGTATGTGGCCTACCTTTTGAATGTGGCCTACGAAATCCTGTCTCTCTTATAGTATGTGGCCTACCTTTTGAATGTGGCCTACGAAATCCTGTCTCTCTTTTAGTATGTGGCCTACCTTTTGAATGTGGCCTACGAAATCCTGTCTCTCTATAGTATGCGGCCTACCTTTTGAATGTGGCCTACGAAATCCTGTCTCTCTTATAGTATGTGGCCTATATGTGGCCTACCTTTTGAATGTGGCCTACGAAATCCTGTCTCTCTTATAGTATGTGGCCTACCTTTTGAATGTGGCCTACGAAATCCTGTCTCTCTTATAGTATGTGGCCTACCTTTTGAATGTGGCCTACGAAATCCTGTCTCTCTTATAGTATGTGGCCTACCTTTTGAATGTGGCCTACGAAATCCTGTCTCTCTTATAGTATGTGGCCTACCTTTTGAATGTGGCCTACGAAATCCTGTCTCTCTTATAGTATGTGGCCTACCTTTTGAATGTGGCCTACGAAATCCTGTCTCTCTTATAGTATGTGGCCTACCTTTTGAATGTGGCCTACGAAATCCTGTCTCTCTTATAGTATGCGCCTACCTTTTGAATCCTACGAGATCCTGTCTCTCTTTATAGTATGTGGCCTACCTTTGAATGTGGCCTACGAAATCCTGTCTCTCTTTTAGTATGTGGCCTACCTTTTGAATGTGGCCTACGAATCCTGTCTCTCTTATAGTATGTGGCCTAAAATGTAGCCTACGAAATCCTGTCTCTCTTATAGTATGTGGCCTACCATAAACATATTATACGGTTATAATAATAACTGATAATTCTCTGAATATTTTTAGATGAGGCTTAATGATTAGTATTATTTGTATTATTCGGGCTATGGTCCTCATTTTCATTATTATCTGTATAACGTTTCGGCTGATGTGCCCCTACGGCCTTCTTCAGGTAATATCTTGTCAGACTCTGGAACCTTCTCGGACTCGGGAACCTTCTTGTCGTAATCGGGAGCCATCACGGAACTTTGAACCTAACCCTTTATTTAGTCCACGGGGGTATCCTGTTCTCATTCCTCTAACCATAGCTGCGATAGAGGCGTTAAGCTGTGTTAATCATTATTCTATGTTACTGCTGCCTCTGGCCAGGATTGAACCTGCAGTCCAGAGATAACTGCCACTTCGAACTGTCTTAACCTAACTCCTTTATCCACTAGGCCATGTGTCCAATTGGAAACATACAGATAACAATGAAGATGAGGACAATAGTCCGAATAATACAAATAATACTAATAACTGCTGACCCTAACCTAACCCTAACCCCTAACCCCTAGCCCTAACCCTAACCCAATTTCAGAATTTTAGAATTTAATAGATCCCTGATTCATGTAAATTATGGATAAATTCTTTTTTAATTATTCTCAATTAGTATATACAGCTTATGACTGAATTGCATTTCTTGAAATTGAATATCTGTGAAAAATAATTAGTCTCAATAAATTGCCTACTACTTATATCTATAAATATGCTCTTACTGAGGTAGGTCACATTCAAACGGGGTAGACCACATACTATAACAGAAACAAAAAAGGTAGGCCACATACTAACGGCTCCCATTTTTTCTATTCAACCCATTGATGGGACCCTAACAGGTACTACAGATTGGACCTAGGATCCATGGGAATGGAGGAGTGCTTCAAATTCCCCAGACCCCCAGAACTGAAACCTCAAAATTAGAAAGTGTTTCATGTTATACACACAGGACATGAAGCCCTTCAACCACTGATTAATAATGAGACTGTCTAAATCGTACAAGATGAAATGCAAATAAATCCTGATGAGTGTCGTCACCTCAGCTAAATAAGGAACCATTCTGTTTTTATTAGAAAGAAAGAAAGGGAAGAAAAAGGACATGCTACGCAGAAAAAAATAATAAGAAAGAAAGAAAGAATAGGGGGAAGATATAGAGATAGTGTGTGTGCGTAGAAGCGATAGCGCTCATCTCTTTCAATTGAACATAATGAAACGATGAAAAGTTGGAAAGAAAGAACAAAAGAGTGAATGAGGGTTAAATCAAGTTTATTATACTTTTTATATATTGAACTATTTTGTGATCACACTTAAGTAAACATATCAAACAGTGCAATAATTAGATTATCATACTGTAGTATATCCACAGGTCCTGCTAGTCGGTCTTATAGTTTACCCTCTTTACTGTTACAATCAGATATATACACTCACTCTCGAATATACAAATATTCTCCTACATGTATATATGTATGTATATTTCAATCACACTCGCACAAAGGTGTGTGTGTGTGTGTGGTTGCGTGCCTGCGTATGTTAGACAATATGAATGGTCAGTAACTTTATATTCCAAGAGTGCGTAAAATGAGCCGGTTCCCATAGAAATGCATATCTTATGATCTACAATCTACAATCAGTCGATGAAACAGCTTTTTAAATTTAAATAATCACTAATCTCCCATTTCACCTTTAGAACCTTCGTCCAATTTTCTTTTTGTGAATTAATCGGTGTTATTTTACGACTGGAAAATTCGGAAAAGAGTCACGAAATAAAAGTAAATATTATCTCTGTGGCCATCTTTGATGTCATTTTGGCTAGAAACGGAGAGATGGTTGTTCACCTAACCCTAACCCTTTACCAACAGGGACAATAAGAATAGATCTCCATTGGATACATGCAACACGCAGTACATAACTTGTCATGTGTGCTCAATCGTTGATACTTTCTTAGAACTGAAGTTTCTTTTCTGCCAGCATCAATGAACATCTTCTTCTCTGGTTAGACCGCAAGCGTTTTGCAAATCTCTCTCTCTCTCTCTCTCTCTCTCTATATATATATATATATATATATATATATATATATATATATATATATATATATATGGGGGAAATAAAAGGAAATGAATCCGACAGTATGTGAAGAAAGGTAGACAAACACGGAATGTTGTAGAAAATGGATGTTTATTGTACTTAGTGATGTCGACGTTGTAACGTTCCGGTCTGTTAGACCTTCTTCACGACTTTGGATTGAGTTCTTGCTTCAATGGTGAACATTTTCATACTGGTGAATTAGGCGGTCGTGAATAAAGGGTCAGTTGTTGGTATTAGCAGAGGTTGGTAGTAGGAGATTGTCCTTTTTCTCTCAGATAGAGTGTGTAGCAATGGGGTTCTGATAATGATGCCACAGGTGTTAGGTGTTTGGGAGTGGGTGGGTCTTATTTACTGGGTTTGAAGATGTAGTGATTCATGAATATATGGCGAATGGCATAAGGATTGGTTATGAGTGTGTGTGTATATATTTTTGCCAAACCTTTAGCAGACTATCAGTATATGCTAAAGTTTTTAGCATATACTGATAGTCCCCCCAAAAAACTTTAGCATATACTGATAGTCCCCCCCCAAAAAAAAAATATATACCTTAGTTTTTGGACTAAGTTATGTTTGAAAACAAAATCCATTTTATTTGGTTCTAATTAGTCGTAATTTGCAATTAAGTCAAAAACTCACACGTTTCTTACTTCACATTCTGTCTGGCACTTTCGCCACTCTCTCTATTTATATCTTGATTAAGTAATCCTTATATATGTTAATTTTTCTGTGAGTGTAAAGAGAGATATTGGAGTGTGTGAGAGAGAGATTCGTCTACCCACTTTATTTGTATGTTAATTTTCAGCAGTAAATGCCTTACGCTAAACGGTGAAAGTTCAACTAATGTCTCCCCTACAATGATCTTCCAGGAAAATTGGGAGCATATATATATATCCCGTATATTTCAATTATAATTTTTCTCCTAGCTGCTCTTTAATCTCCTCTCTCTCTCCCCCACTCTCTCTCTAACTTTTCTCTCTCTCTTTCTCTTACTAGATTATTGTCGATCCACCAAGGAGAAAAAAAAAATTTATTGATAAAGAAGGTTCGCAAATTGGTTTAAATTTTGTTCTTAATTTCTTTTATTCAATTAGACTTTACACGTGTTTCTGGTTGATAAAAATCATATTAGATCTGAGATTAACTGTCTCCGGGTTCATGTATATATATATATATATATATATATATATATATATATATATATATATACTTTTTTACGGTGTGGTAGGGCTGGTCAAAAGTGAAACATAATACCCAGTTTGACCTGGCAACTTCTTTGATCTGTTTATGTTATGTAATGGGCGTGGCGTGGAGCCTGACAGTGGCCTGATATGTGGATTAGTACGGAAAATTTAGTCAGGAACTCAGGAGAACGGAAAAGTTTAAAAACTCCAAATGACACAAGGCAAGTTAACCCTGAGTCCCAAGTTGGCATCCTGACTCCATTAAATCATAGAACTGCCAACAACTGAACAGCTGCAACAACCAGGAGTCCAGCCTTCTCCGGTGTATATCGGTACAGAGTAAGTATATTGAATATTTCTCTATCCTCACATCGTTCACTCCATTAGAAGGAAGTGTCATAACGTTAAGCAACGTGGACACATCATTTCTCCATTCGGGGTGCAAGACGTAACGACGAGTTGACAGGTCATCATCTCAACCATTCTAGCAAGGAACTACCGCTAGTTTCAACCCTGCCAATGAAATAAAAAAGAAGAAGTGTCTGAGCCTCGTATACCAGTTTATAACACCTACTCTGAACGCTGATTGGCTCCAGAATTAGCCAACCAACAGGAAAAGAAGCTGAGGTCTGCGTTGGCAAAATTCTATGTTAGCCAGTTTAACTGCTAGCGTTGAATCAGATAGGTGACGCAATAGGGCTTGATCGTCCCTAGTGGGGTCTAACTTGCGAAGGGAGTATTATATTGAAAGACCCGAAACCCCCAATCCCAATGAACAGGAAATAACATAACTGACGAGGCCACCCAGTGCTGTTTAATAGTACAGGCGTATCTCAAACATTAACGGGTGTATGTGTTTGTGTGTCCTGGTAGTTGTTTTGTTTAGGAGTCTATACATACACAAGTATGCGTACAGTTATGTACACACATCTGTGTATGTTTTTAGTTTATTGGTTGGAATAGGTGTGTGTGTGTGTGTGTGTGTGTGTGTTTGTGTATACTTACGTTATTCTATTTGTTTTGGGTGTGTAGTTATGTCGTTTTTAGGCTAGTTAGTGTGTGTGTGTGTGTGTAGTCATGTTGTTATACTTAAATCAAAGAGGTATTAACAAAATTCAATCAATCTTGTGGACCTTGTTTATTATATATATATATATATATATATATATATATATATATATATATATATAGAGAGAGAGAGAGAGAGAGAGAGAGAGAGAAATATATTCGTACTCAGTAGAATGTAAACTTAGTAAAAATTCATCAAACGAACAATATATATAATAAAGCACTTACATAATAGCGGATATATTAGAAATAATATTAAATTTAACAAGCATAAAAACGAGACACTTGATAAGAAAAAATCGAACGAGAAATAGAATCATTTGATCCAACTGACAATTTAACCCAGAGGTAAAAACCAAAATCATTGAAATGTTTTAAAATTTAATTAGCAAACATTTTCCAATTAACATGAACTATACAAAATTAGTGTCTCTTGCATGAATAATATATAAAGGAACAAAAACACAATAATAGAATGATAAACAAACACACACACACACAATGTGCCCCATAAAGGGAAGATGTTTTACTAAAGGTGTTATTTAGCAAGCATCGGCAACAATTAACCAAAAGAAAAACCTAAATTCTACGTGGGATGCATGAATCAGACTTTAAAACAATATTTGCAAATCACAAAAACCCGTTTTCTAATATGAAACTACGAAATGTAACAAACTTATTTAGTTATTAAATAAGATTTAAAGGATGAAAACATAACACCAATTATCAAATAGAACACCATAAGAAAATTTAATAGGACCCGCGCTTCTTGTGCGTACAAGAAAAAAATAACAGTAGAAAAAATGAACCGTTAGGAAATTGCATGCACAGACTAAAGTATAATCAAAGATACCCTTTAAACTTATAACCAAAAACATCGGCTACCATTTCAAATAATTATTTACCGAAAGATATATTATGAAAAAATAAATAAACAAATGATTAAACCTCAGTAGAAACGCACAGACAGGCTTCTCATCCACTAAATCTGGCCTAACTAAACTAAATCTTGGACAATAAAATCAGTGAACTCTGTGAATAATACTATTCTCTTTTACCCTTGTCTACCATTGGACATTTTTTATGTTTTGTACATTAAATGTAAATAAACTTCATTAGAGGTCACCATTTTGTTTATCTATTTCGTAAACCCAATTCTGTTTGGTTGGTTATTAATGGCAGATAAAATCACTAATCTCATTGCTAATCTTTCCTTTCGGAACTACGCATTTTTTATGTGTAATTTATCAAAATTAAAGTAAAGCTTTTTACACTCCTAAGGATTGTAGAGGAAGAAATACAATTACAAGTGGAAGCAGAGAGAAGCTGAACACAGTTTCTGAAGAAAGGAAACAACAATCTTTCGTAGTACGAAAAGCATTTAATGTACAAAACATAAAAAATGTCCAATGGTAGACAAGGGTAAAAGAGAATAGTATTATTCACATATAAAAAATATATGTTTATAAAAAATTTTGAGTACCCATCAAGAATGAATTTATTTCAAAACTCTGTCGACATTAAATGACCCACCGAGATTGATATGCCGTAAAACCAAAACCAATCAAACAAAAACAAATTTTTTATTGCTATTATATTTAATTGGTTATAAATCATCATTAAGCAAGAAATCTCCAATAAAAACTTTGTTAATCCTTTTCGATGTTTTTCATCATCGATTTTACATATAAAATCTTTCAATCACATTTGATTTTCTTCAAATAAAAAAGCATATGATAAAAATATTTGCTTACTTCCATTTTCAATAAGTAACAAAAATGTTTATAAAATAAAGAAGTATGAACTTTCTAACAATTGTCTTAATGCAATCAACAACACTTTCCTTTTGTTTTTCTTTCAATAAAGTTATTTATAATTACATTCTTTAAACTCCATCTACCAACAAAAGCACGACGAACATTTTCAACGAATAAATATGTAGAAGATATCCATCATAGGTAAGCTTATATCTATGTCTAATTTCAAATGGCTAATTATTTTTCTCTTTTGTTTCCTTTGAGAATATGAAAAACTCCTGCAATAAGTTTATTCCTTTAAAATCTTCCTCCATCACTACAATTTCCGACACTCACGGTTTCACTGAAGAGATTTTAGGTGATGGATACTACAGAGTGCGACATATATACCTGCCACATTTTAAATTGTCTAAATTAAAAAAAAAAATTTAAAAAAAGAGAAAAGCTGATTTATGCTTAAAAACCAAATAAAAGTAATTCATCTACAAACATTTCATTGGATTAAGATTATAAAAGGCTTTCTTAAAAATATTCCTTATGGGGAAAGAAGGGATCTTATTTGGAGGAGTTGCCTATCAATCAACTTAAATCAGAAGACATGTTGCTGCTGCAAATCAGTCATAGAATTTCTAAATTTCAATAGAAAAATAATTAACTAATTATTATACTAGAATTATAATTAACTATTAATTAACCATTACATTAGGTTATTAAGTAATTCTTTTGGGCTGGTTTTCCCAAATGATAAGTGTATTTATTTATGGTGCAAGTGAACTAATGCAAGGGTAATGGTAACTTAATCTAGCTAATGGCTTAGTATTTCTTTTCGATTAGTTACGATTAAGACAGGTGCACGACGTGCTTTTGTTGGTGAAAGATTTTTTAAAGTTTGGTGAATCTGCTCATTTCATGTTTTGTCGGAATGAAGCAGTTTCGGATAACAATTTAATTTTGTGTTAATGAATTCTTTCGAGGCAAAACTATTTGAAATCTAAATATTTCCATGAACCAATCCCGTATATATATATATAATAGAATGCTCTGAAATATTTTCAATTTTTTCATTTGAAAATATTTTTCGGGTGAAGCCTTTTAACATCTGCTATAAATCGCCCCGAAGAGGAAACAAAAACTAAACGACGGTAGATTATCTTAAAAAATACATCATCTGAATATTTTGTTTTCATATTTTTATATATACTGAATGAAATGGCATCTAGAAAGAATCCTCAAGATGAAAAAGTCAATGACATTAAAACAAATAACTGAGGAGCTTGTGGTGGTAAGATTAGAGACCCCCCCCCCCAAACAAACGATTCTTGACTTTGTAAAGAAGATAAAGACAAAGTGCCCTTAGGATGCAAGACAATGGGGACAAAAGAATAATCCACCTGGGAGAACCGGGTGGCCGATTTGAAGCCCTCGGCACGTATTTAACGATAATCCTAGTTATTTGGGTTGTAGGTCAAAGGTCATAGGTCAAAGGGTGACGAGGTCGAATGAGATGAGGTGAATAGATGGTGTGCCTTTCCTTAGTCTTTTAGGGGGTTGAGGTGGACTGTTACACCCTACAGGTATATTTCCACCTCTACAGAACACTGAAAATTAGAAACCTATTATATTATTAAGGTTTGCAAACAAAAAGTTTAAAACAGCATTGATAAAACCAAGAAAAAATTGATGGTATCTAACGTATATATATATCTACCAATCCCTCTGCATAAGTAGGATATGACATAAGGTCAATTTTAAGCAGAGTTTATCAGGTTTGAATACTGTGTTTTCCTTTTCCTAGTTTGGTTCCATAATCAAGGTTAAAGAGCGTAGTCTGCCCTACTATTTACTCATTGCTGGAGGAAGAGTACATGGATGCATACCTTTCCCAAGGATATTAGCGCTATGTGAAATGCAAACAGCTTCGTCCAGGATTTGAACTCGTGTCGACAAGTCCATTTCCTAAAACTCTAACCATTACACCATGCGCCTCCAGGCGGCAGATTTAGGGTTATTTATTAGTTTTCCAATGAGTTCTTTATATTTATTTATTGGGGTGTTGCCCTGAGGTGTTTTGTTAGCTTTTTGAACTACGTTAGCATATGTTTTCGTTTCGATATAGCTTTCCAAAATGTTTCTTGCTTTTGGAAAAAGGTATGTTTTGTGTGTTTTACGTACATTATTTCCTTTTCTCTCTTGTAAATATCATTGATCCTTGAAAAGGCAGGGCGTTCTTCATGGCAGTTTGAACATTTTACATTTCTGCACTCATTCTCTGTATGGTTTGGATTATGTTCACCACACTTCCCACACACTTGGCGTCCTCTGCAAATATATTTATGGTGTCCAAATTTTTGACATTTAAAGCACCACTGGGGAACTGGTATATAGTGCTCTATACTTTGCTGGGGAACTAGTATATAGTGCTCTAGCCTTTCTACCGTGTAGCCAATTCTGATTTCTTTTGATATCAAGATCAATATATATGTATGAGTCTGAACAGTTTCACCGTATCTTTGAATGGTTATTCTTTTGTACTCTTTTATCCCTCGATTCCGTAATGCAATCTCTTCTGGTGTTGACAGTGAAAGTTCTCGGCTTCTTATAACGCCTTTTGAAGTACTTAGTTTTGCATGTGGATACGCTCTGCATTTTAAATTGCGGAATTTCTCAATCTTAACCAGATTTTTATGCGTGTTTTTAATTTCAACTTCCACTAATAGGTTTCCATTTCGAAGTTTTTTCTTAGATTTCCTTTAATTTTCCTCCTGCTTAATATTATTTTTCTATCAGAAATCTGTAAGGTATCATAATTATTGAAATGGGTTTTATTTGTTGACAGCACCAACATTTCTTTGTTCTGTGGATAATTTACAGCAAATCTGGGAGGTGATTGCAACAGAAATTAGAAAATGTTTAATGGAAATAAAAGTGTAATTGAATCTGAATATAATTAAACTTTTTGAAATATTAAAATAAACATTCAAGTCAAAGTAATAATACATAATATTAACATTGGCTGAATATATATATATATATATATATATTATATATATATATATATATATATATATATATAAAATACATTTTTAGGTATTAATTAAAAAGTTAATTATCGAGATAAAACAAGACATATGTCTGATTCAATAACTATTGTACGTACTGCATTTTCACTGGTACTGTGTGAATGTATGAAGCAACACCTACAAAAGAATTCTATGAACATTAGGGTTGGATATTGTGAACACACAAATGCATTGTTCAAATTATAATATCATATGATAATTCAAATATCACAGCTAATCAAAAAGTTACATACATACACTTATACTAAGATGTCTAAAATAATGACATTAGTATTCGTATAGTTTAAAACTAACTTAATACTGAATATTCGTATTGTTTTAAACGATTAAGTTACATTTTCACAATTCAATTTATCTAGTAGTTACTAACTTCCAAAAGATGTAGGCGTCTACCGAACACTTGAGACATGTAAATCTATATGAGTTTATAAATGACAACAATAATGCTAAAGCAAAGAGAAATATTCATGGTGTTTATGAGATAAGTTCCTTATACGAAATAAATCACTAGAATTCAAATCCTGGACAATGCTGTTTGCATTTCACATAGCGCTAATACCTTTAGGAAAAGTATGCAACCAACTACTCTTCCTCCAGCTATGGGTAAATAGTAGGACAGACAGGACTCTTTAACTTTGACTAGGTAATCAGTCTAAGAGAAGGAAAACTCTGAATTCAAACCTGTTAAACTCCGCTTAAGAAATTGACCTTTTGTCACATCCTACTCGTGCGGAGGGGTTGGTAAATATATATACGAAAGAAATCACCAAAGATTTTCTGATGCAATTAAATGTCATAACAAATCATGATACTTCTGTTGTGCAATTATTATCTCAAAACACACACACACACACACACACAGACACACACACACAGATATATATATATATATATATATATATATATATATATATATATATAGATAGATAGATAGATAGATTACACACACACACACATATATATGTATGTATATATATATTGTGTATGTGTGTGTGTGTGTATGTGTGTGTGTGAGTGTGTATGTGTGTGTGCTTAAGAGATGGGCTATGTACATGTGTTTTTTTTTAATTGTTTTTTTGTAACAATGACTTGCTTTTATCCCAACGCAACTGAAATAATACCGTTACGGTTGAAAAATTAATTCAAAAAAGATAAACGAGGTTTTGTTTACATGTTTGCCTCGGGTTATAGTATCACTTTCAATGTGTTCTGTACAGAGGAAAGAATTGTAGCTGACACAATAGTGCAATATTCCCCTGTTGCACGATCACGCTCGAAACAAACAGTTCACTAAAAATATAGATAAATAAAAAATCTTGGAAAACTATTGCAGCCCACGTTGCATAAGTATTCTTTATTCTTTTAATCTTTCTAACAAGAATATGCAGTATTTAAGTTTTAATGTAATAAAATATATTAAATTAGAAAGACTCACACAATCAAATAAGAACGCATATAAAAAGTTTACTCTTATTTTAATTATATTTTAATTGCTTTCTATATAAAATCGTTCATAGGATTGATTTTAATACGTTGGAGAATAAAACAATAACACAAGGTAATTATTCATTAAATCTGGTTTTGTTAAAACCAGTATGCAAATTAACTACACCATATATTATGTAAACCTTTAATTCTTAGTGATATATAAGACACGTTGCAGGATTTTAAACGTACTAATAACGTGGGCTGTTTTGATGCAAACCTATCTCAAATTTTCATAGACATTGTTAATAACTAAGATTTATTCTTCGTATTAATGATTTTGACGATAAATTAAATACTCATTGATACACTTACAGTATTTCTGATCGTATTGTGACGTAAGCAGTGACGTATTTTCGGTTACAGACAGACACCGGATCTCCATTATAATAATATTTAAATGATGACAGTTTCGAATCGAAGGATTTGTCTTTGTTGTTATTTTTAATCTTGATCTTTCAGAAAATTTTTGGAGGACTGAAAATTGTTAGTGACAAGCGGAAACTGTGGATATACATCGGAATAATAATCTGACTAGTTGTAGGACCTGTAGATATACCACAGTATGATAATTTAATAATTACAACGTTTACTTAAAATCTATTGCAAAATAGTTCATCATGTAAAAGTACAATAATCTTGATTCAACTCTTTTTTCTCAATCTTTTTCCTTTCTTTCCTTTTTTTTCATATTTTCATTATGCTCGATTGAAATAGATTAGTGATCGCTTCCGCACGCCCACCGCTCTATCAATCTTTCTCAAACTTTTTTCTTTCTTTCTCTCTTTTTTAAATAAGAATTTGGCGGATAAGCAACACCAGGATTTACATTTTTGCATTTCACCTTGGACGATTTGAGCGGTCCCATTTAAAAAAAAAAATATGTGTTTCAAAATGATAACGGTCGTAGTACAATTAAGGAACGCGAATGTTAATATATAGATAAGATTGATGAGAGTTACAAGCTGTTACAAGTGTTGCGTCCATTGTTTGAATGAAAACCGGATATTCGTATTTATGCGAAACCAGTTTCATTATTGTTGAAATAAACCAAAATAATAGACATACTTTATGGCTAGTTACTATTGAATCAATACATCTAAACATTACTCAAAGGTTATGAATCACCATTTAAGAATTCAGCACTAAGTATTAAAATGTAATTGCATGCAAGCTTTGCTGGTGGACAATTTTTATTTCTGGTTTAGTTTAAAATATTGCAAAATTGATTTAGGCTAGATTGCTTGTATTTTTTAATTATTATTTAAGATTTAATATTAACTAGAAGTGGTTACTTGGCCTCACCTGGGTAGAGGGGGGGGGGTAAAAGGGTAGTCTTGCAAATCCATTATTGTTAAATCGCAATTTGGATCCTCGCAGAATGCCCCACTAAAAGTAAAAAGACCTTAAGTTGATCAAAATATCCTGAAAAGAAAATTAATGTTTCCTATTTAAAATATCAAATGCAAAAAAAAAAAAAAAAAAAAATCCTTCCTGTTATCATTAAAATTTTATCTTTTAATTATCTTCACGAATGTAAATCAAATCTTCATTATTTTTGCTCCAAACAAGATCTGGTGATAGTGAAAGTATATATATATTTATTTATTTTCACAGTTTCCTCCGGACATACACACATACATACATAAACATAAACTGCTCTTTATATATGTATAGATGTACGGCAGCTTGCTAACCTCACTCTGATTGTTGTTATTAGCAAAGAGCTCTGAAATGTGTTGCTAAGATTCAGGCCATGATTTACAAAGTCAATCAGGTCAATAACCTGGGATATGGGAGTGTCTGAGTTTCTTATCAGTCTGGTAGTGCATGATTACATTCGATATTTGTCATAGAAGATAAGAAAGGCTCAATTTCTATCACAGACCATGAAGGAAAAGAGGAAAGAACTCGTTAAAAGGCTTTTCAACAAACTCAAAAATCCCCTCCGATCGACCATGCTTTACTTTTCTCAGATGAGAACATTTTCAGCAAGAATCAGATAGTAAACTCACATTTGTCCCCACACGATGTACCTGTACGGATAAAAAGCAAACACACAGTTCACATCATGGTGGTTGGGATGGTCACTAGCGATGGTAGCATTATGCCTTCATTCATCCTCCACATAGCTTCACACTCAACACTGAGGTCTACATCAAGTGAATGGAGGAGGTAGTGGTGTCCTGGAACGATAGAGTGGCTGCTAGAATACTCTACATCTGGCAACAGGACTCTGTACCATACCACACAAACAGAAGAACATAGTTTTGGCCGTGAAAAA
This sequence comes from Doryteuthis pealeii, assembly GCA_023376005.1. Lineage (NCBI taxonomy): Eukaryota > Metazoa > Mollusca > Cephalopoda > Myopsida > Loliginidae > Doryteuthis > Doryteuthis pealeii. The sequence continues at coordinate 69,666 of CM042142.1, forward strand.
AAAAAATTCTACGTCCACATCATCCCTAACATCTGGCTAACATCTAACTCTCCAGATTGGAATCCATTTGATTATTATGCGTTGGGCGCAGTTGAGCAAAACACCTACAAACTTCATGCAACCTCAAAGATAAACTATCAATTTATCAATTTAAAAAAGGTTATCGTCGGAGATACTTGCAGTAAATTCCTAAGTTGTCTATGACGGTCGAGTCATGCGGAAAGCACCATTTCCCACAATATAACTGAAGTTAAGCAGTGATGAGCCTGTTCAATACTTAATTGAGTGACCAATTAAGCAACCAACAAAAGTTGTTTGGAGGCTGCGATTGAAGTCAATGGGGATTTCATTGAATAAATCATATCTAAAGAATTTCAAGATATTTTCATGTAATTTTGGTAAATAAATTGAGATGTCTGTTATTTAAATTTTTGCTTAATTTACCCATCACATCCTATATATATATATATATATATATATATATATATATATATATATATATATATATATTATACTTCTATATATATTGATTCACTAATCCTTATATATATTTTCTCTATGAATTATATATATATATATATATATATATATATATATATATATATATATATATATATTATTATTATTATTATTATTATTATTATTATTATTATTATACTAAAGTTGAGATTATCAACTTTCTTTTCCTAAAGGATTTTTTTCTATTTATGTTATGGACACAATATTTATACTTAGATATTCCTTGGTCTTAGGACTACTCATTGTTTAAAAAAATCAGTTTAATTGGTTTTAATAAGCCATAATTAGCAATTAAGTCAACAACAGACCAATCCCTGTCTTATATTATATACGATTCTCTTCTTCCCCTGTATATAGAGTTAACGTGAGTGGGAGAGTTAACGGGAGTAGTCGAGTTAACCGTAGTGGCAGAGCTCACAGCCTGTAATTGTTTTATTACTAAAAAATCAGCATTCAAATCCCCACCTTTTACCCCGTAACTATCCGTAGATTCGCCCCTTCCCTTTCTCCAGACCACAGTTGTTTTGTCTTAATAAAACTGACTGCTGACCCCCCTCTCTCTCTCTCTCTCTCTCTCTCTCTCTCTCTCCTCTCTCTCCCTCAGTGATACCTGTACTAATACTTAAAATTTATCGAGAAGATAATTGTTTGATTTCTTAAAAAATGTAAATAAGATTCGGACTGACTTCTGAAGACGGTCGGAAAATTAAAACGAAAAGTTTTTTGGCTGACCCTATAACAGTTTAACTACAGTCTATGAATTAACATTTTGCGAATTGGGTTAAGGTTTTAAGGGATTAAAGTTGTTTTTAATTACGTATTGCTTAAAAGAAATAAACAGCAAAAAAACAAAAAAAACCCAACAAATTACTGTACATTTAATGAATTATTGAATCTATTATTGAGAAAGTTGTTTGTGTTAGTATTGCAGTGTATAATTTCAATTAAACTTAGTTTAAAAAAATATTTTCAACATTAAATGTATAGTAATTTGAGTTTTTTGTTTATTTTTTAAAGCAATCCGTAATTAAAATTAACCTTAATCCCCTAAAACTGTACCCCAATTCGCAGGGAACTATCCGATTAATGAAATTTTCAGTGTTGATTTATCAATGAATGGATTTTATAATGCATCATTTATTTTATTTCAAAACTTTCTGATTTTTTTCAGGTCACTTAACTTTTTAGTCCACCACATGTTTTTTGGTGGGGCACAAAATATCTAAAGTTGTAAAGTTGAAACTAATTACAGTATGAGTAAAAAGACAAAAGACTGAAGGTGTAAATAGAAGGGAAAAAATTAACTATCCTGGTAGAAAATAAGTATCGAAAATCGGAAAATAAAATGTAAACTGAAAACTAAGAAAATCATTTTTGTAGATTTTTTTTTTTACACTTTTGGATTTAATTGACTATTATCTTATGAAAGAAAAATATACATCGAGATTTGTTCTGTTTAAAAGGAGGGCGTCCTAAATTTTCAATATAGTGTTTCTACAAAAATTATTAGTTAACATTAATAAACTAAAGTAGTTATTAAATAGATATTTGTTTTTAAAATCTAGAAATAGGAAATTTGAAACTTAAAATTAGGCGTTTCATATTCGAAATGAATTTTAAATATTAATTTACCATAGCAGAAATACCTAATTAAGTCAGAAGGTTTTGAAATAAAATAACTGATGCATTATAAAAGTTATTTATTAATAAATCAACACTGAAAACTTAATTAAAATTGGAAAAATTCCCAGATTTTTGGTAATTTTTTTCAATAGGGAGGGAAGGGTAAAATCATTTTGTAAAATACAGATTTGACGTCATCTTAGACAACGTTGATGTCCATGTTTACAATAAATTGGCACAAAATTGACTGAAAAATAGTTTAAAATGTCACATCTTTTCTAGTATATATATATATATATATATATATATATATATATATATATATGGGGGGGGGATCTCGCCGACGGGCGCCAATTCAAGCGTAAACGCTCTTCTATATTAGGAATGGAGCACTCTGAGACGGCCTTTACACACAAAGCGATGTGTGTATTAAAACAGTTAATATCCCCTTTCCATTCTGTAAGTGAAGACAGCCTAATGGTTAAGGTGCCGGACTGACACCCAACCGATCGGATTTCAATTCCGCTTGTAGGTAGCTTACATGTTTGATAGTTAAGAACATTAGTAACGGATATGTTCAAAAAGTATCGAGATGTCTTTTTTATTTAACATTTAAAGGAAGACCTATGCACAGCTGAGAAACTTACATAATAAAGTGATGATGTCTATACTTTTCATCAGCATTCTCGACCATTTTCGTTTTTGGGGAAACACGGGATTGTGAAAGTGTAACACCATACATACTCACCAGACCTAGCTCGAGTGTTTATTGTTTCTTAAACGGAAAATAAATATAAAAGATTTGAGGACGTGGAAGACGTTAAAAGAAATATAACAGCGCAGCCTTACACCATAATAAAAGATGGTTTTGGAGGTGCATCGGCCAATGAAAAAACTCACTGGAATATGTGTATTAAATCGAAAGAGAACCACCTGGAAAAAATGTACACTTTATTTATTGTTCATTTTCTCTTTGTAGCAATGAACTACTAAAAGTTTTCTAAACAACTCTTTAATAAAAAAAGATAATTTTTAAGCATGCAACACCTGTTGTCAAGGACCAGAAGAGAACTTAACTGTATATAAGGTTCGGGCGTGCATTAGATGCTAGGGTATAATATTACAAAACAATATGGAACAATGTGTTCAGATCAAAATCCGCTTGAGAATATTTTGTTGCTGAAACCGGACACAGTTATTAATAGATGAATTTAGTTTATATTATGAATTTTTAAATTTAATATTTTATCAGAAACTTTTAACTTGAAACTAGATGTGAGAAGAGGACTAAAGTTGGGTATTTATAAGATGATTCATTTCAATAATTATTTTACCCAAAAAGCATTATTTATTTATTTGAATTTTCTTATTTCTTTATAAAGGAATGCACATAAGGATTAATCTTTATTAGACTTTCCTTGTCTATTAACAAAAACACTTGCATAAAAAACTGCTGTCATTATATATATATATATATATATATATATATATATATATTGTCATACAGGTACAATTGATGACCTACTTAAGTTTCACCATGAGGATCTTCAGGGTTAAATCCACTGGATTAATCAATATATTGATTGATTGCAGTCGATGACACGTGTGTTTCTTTCGTGATAAACGGTTCGTTACGGGATAGTATTCGACGAACGCTGCTTTGAAATTCAAAAGTTAAAAAAAAACGGAAGTTGTGTTTTTGCAAGGATCAAAATGTAAACATTGGAAGTAATCCGTCTTGTGTTATTGTTTTGCTGGTTTACGACGATGATGGGGATTGTCTATATTATTGTAGTGTTTGTAGTCATCAAATGTGGTTTTATTAAAATATGTTCAAATTTATTTATTTTATTTTATTTTAATTGAAGTTAATATGAAGTGAATGTGGATATACGTATCGGTATGTATTATAATCTCAGTGGTTTTGTTATTATTTGTTGGGTGGTTAGATCCTGTGTTAACGTAAGAAGGTATGTGCGTGGCATTCATGTAGGGGGATACAGATCCATCATTGAGATTTAGGGATATATCTAAGTAGTCTGTGGTTGTGAGGTTAGTTTTGTATTTCAATTTTGAATCCGAATTTATGGAATAGATTGTGTAGTTTTTTGCGTAAGATGTCCGCTTTTCTAGGAGTGCTGTGTTCCAGCATGGCTAATCTGTCGTCGCGGTAAAGTCCGTGATTACTTGGGTCCATATTGCACAATTTAAACAAGATCATGGACCCAAGCAATTACGGAAAATCATGATGTTTATTGTTTTGTTCATGTACTGGTGATATAATGCTTAAACGATCTATAAAGAGATTGGTGGACCTCTGATATTATGATATATTTTTCACCACACAACGTTTAATGAATACCACGTGTGATACCCTGCCCTCATCAACCGCTAACTAATTAAAAAAACATAATAAAATCCTTTAGCTAAAATTTGCAATTAAGTAAAAAAAAAACTAACATCCTATTCTGTCTGTCACTCCTCCCTCTCTCTATATATATATCGTATTCAACTACTCCTAAGATATGTTAATTTCTCTGGGTGTAAATAGAGAGATTGGAGAGTGTGAGAAGGAGATTGAACTTTCCAATTTATTTGTATATTACATATAAGACAACCTGGCTGCACAAAACGATGACCTTCGGCCAGGTCGTCGAATAACCTCGGTCTCTGATGAACAAATTGATGCTCTTCACTGTATGGTTTTGAATGACATACTCTCCAGTAGATAGCTTAGTCAATACAAACTGGTGCTCGTTCAAATAGATTTACTAACAAATAGTTGGTTTGGTTTTTGTTTTACGGCATATCAACCTCAGTGTGTAATTTAATGCCGTCAAAGTTTTGAAGTAAATTCATTATTAATGGATACTCATTTTTTTTATATTTAACCCATAGATGGGACCCTAATAGGTACTTCCACTCCGGGTCAGAGTGGTCCAGGGAGCAATCGTGATAATGGGGTATTCCACATTCCACAAATTTCCAGAACTGGAACTTCACCATCAGATAGAGTTTAACGACATTCCCAGGAAATGAAGACCATCAGCCACCGCCTTCTAGCATATATATATGATAAAAAGGGTTGGTTTAGTGTAGGGACAATCATATAGGTGCTAGAGCTTGAAATGACCAACCGATTGATCGTAGGGGGGTGGCTCGTCTAGCCCAAGTAAGGACCAAAGTGGAGTGTTGCATGTCATGGACTGCTCAGCCACCAGGGTTCCATCTTTAAGAATCACGTGTCACACCATTGGGGGAGTCTTACCCCTCTGCAGAGGTGCAGTCGGTGTATTCTAACGACCCAGCCGACAGGTTGGTAGTGTTGGTTCGGTCCATACTGTTTTACTTGAGAGTTTGGGGATGAGGAAACTGTCTGCAAGAGGGATCCCAAGAATGTTGAAGTTAGAGCGCAAGCTGAAAAGGGTTGAACCTTTTTTGGGCACTTCTGATCCGCCTTTTGTCTAACTCTAAGATTTTCCACTGCAGATTATTAAGTTAATATGAAACCTGGGTTCACCATTTCGAACCCGAATCAAAGATTCAAAACAAACTGGAAATATTCTCTTTCTATAGCCCCGAAGAAGTTCAAGCAGGTAGCATCTGTTGGCAAAGTGATGGCTTCTCTTTTTAGTTTCATTTTTTATTTTTCTGAAAGTGTAACCATGATAGAATAGCCGTAAAGGAAAAAAAAACTATTAATATGTACTATGCATCAGAATTGAAGACAACTGAAGGAAGTGATCAAGTCAAAACGCAGAGGAAAGTTGAGATCAAGTGCCCTCTTGCTCCAGGATAACACCCCCATTCACACTGCTCAGATTGCTGTAGATAAAGCAGCCAACTGTGGTTTGAATTGCTAGCCCATCCCTCTTACCAACCATACTTAGTTAGATCTGTGATTTTTATGTTTCTTAAACACAAATCCCATCTGCGTAATTTTCGAAACAATGATGAGATTATAAATTTTGTGGAAGATATTTTGAAAGCCTACGATTTTACCCTCTTTCGTGATTTGTCGTTAGAATTAGTGCGTTAATGTCAAGGGGGAATATTGAAAAACCATTTTGTTTCAACGATTTCTTTGAATTTTGTCCAATTTGACACATGGCGCAACGGATATAGGCGTTGAGTTTATACAGTTCTAAGTGACAGTTATCTCTGGGCTGCATGTACAATCCTGACCATCGGCGACTGTAACATAAAATAATTAACACAGCTTAACACTTGTACCCAGTCATGGTTAACAGAATGAGAACAGTCTACCCCCGTGGATTGAATAAAGGGTTCGGTTCGAAGTTCCGTGAAGGCTCTCGATTACAACATAAAGGCTACAGAGTTCGACAAGACGGCTCCTGAATTCGAGAATTCCCAAGAAATACATGGAGAAGGCCGAATGGCACATCGGCCGAAACATTGTGTAGATAACAATAAAGATGAGGACTATAGTCCGAATTATCCAAATAATACATATGATAATACAAATTGTTTTTACGACTCTTTTTGGGTTTGGTTTAGAAATTTTTGAACGATCCTCTTATATATAAAGTAATTTAGGTCGATGTGACAGGCAGCAAGGGATTTTTTCAAGCAGTTTTTGTATCGCTTCTTTGGTGCCCCTCTGTCGCGATGGTCAGTGGAGAGTTCACCATACAGTGTGATCCTGAGAAGGCGATGACTCGTTATCATAAAGACGTGTACTGCTCCGCGTAGCTGGGACTTCATTCGCATGGCCTCGATGATGGTGATTTATCGTAAAATAAACACAAATATGAATATAGTTTGGAAACATTTTTGCTTAGTGATGCAATTAAAAAAAGTGTTTTCTTGTTTGTCTTTTTTAATATTGTGTGAATGATGGTATATAATTGGATAAAATAGATTACAAGTGATCTTTAACTTCAGAAACAATTATTTTGTTTTCACATGCTATACATGAAACTCTGTAGTTTCCTTACCTTTTTCAGTAAGCTTTTTAGTAAGCTTCATAGTCAAACAGCTTCGAGTGGAAAATGGAATTCCGAATTTGGATGCTATTTGTCATAGAAAGTTTTCACTTTCAAATTGACTAACAATTCACTCGATTTCGATATTTGACGTCTGTACTTTTATGAAATGACAGAAAATCTTATTTATTTTACGGATTTATAATTAAACTAGTCAATTGTCTGTGAATATTCCTTTAACAATGAAAACTGAATATAATACTGCTGTCTGTTTACTTGTGTCATATATCTGTATGTACGTAACGTATATATATATATATATATATATATATATATATATATATATATATATATATATATATAAGGAAAAAAGAAAAAATGCTTGCTAACAGCAAAACTTAATGGATTGTAAAGAAATTCAACAGACTCGGAACTTACACTACTGTCAAAAAGTTTCACTGAAACTAACCGCCATTAGCGTCGATCACAGCCTCAATCCTGCTCCAGAACCTGGAGTAAGCTGATATTACAGTTTACCTGGGAAAGGTCTAAAAGAAAACCATAATTCTGTCGATTAACTGGGCTTTTGTAGTACTGGCATGGGGATTGGTGTCTTTCTCATTAGCGCCCCATACATAATAATCCCTGGATTTAAGATCTGGGGAGTTCGTATGCCAAACATTGGGACGGGTGTATTTATAAAAATTCGCCGACAACCATTTTTGACTTTTCTCAGGTGTGGCAGGGGGCTGAATCCTGCTGCCATATATATGACTTACCATTGCCTACCCTTGTTATCCAGGATTGACTATAGTGTTTATCAAATCCACGTAGGCATCTGAGGGTCCTCCAACACTTTTTTTTTGGTAGAATTTCGAGGAATTCTGCTGTACGAACGCAATCCGATCGTCTATTATGTTGCTTTCTTCTAGCCACAGCCTCTTGGTCTCCAATGCAATTCTCCAGTTCATGCCTAAATGTGTTTACATTATTCAGGGAGCATTGGGCAGCAACCATAATCTCCTTATTCTGATGTCCGGCGCAGATCATCATGATACAAGTTATTCTCTTCCATGATTCAGGTGGATTCCAGTCATCCATTCTGTCATCACGTATATGAATAAAGAAGGATTCAAGCATTTAAATGATGCGTAGTGTGCGTCAATACCTCCAGCCTACGGAGAAAAATAACCAAATATAATGTCAAATTTCTACCGAAAACCCTATATATATATATATATATATATATATATATATATATATATATATATATATATATGAAATTTAACATTTTTGAAAAAACAAATGATGTTATATAATTGCTGACAGAAATCTGTTTCGACCGGCTCGATAAATCGGTCATCATCAAGAGCAACATATGAGAAAAAGACGGGAAAAAAAAATAACCGTTAGAAGACTGTTTACAAACAAACGCTATATTCAATGCTGGAATTAAAAAAAAAAATGCGTGTTCAGTGTTAAAAATAAAATAAATTTTTATTTAAAAAAATCAGAAGCATTATAGTTCATAGTAAAACTCAAAAGAGTTTGATGTAAAATTATATAAAAAGCGTATAGTGAGTATCAAAATTGTTCAGTATATATTCCAGCTATTAAAAAAAAGAAGTAATTTACAAGTCCACAGCGTAATTGAAGAAAGATATAAAGTTTCAAATCACTTGTGGTGTTGATAAATCCGTAGTGTTGTAGATGAAAAAAATGAAAATTTATTTTATTTTTAACACTGAACACGCATTTTTTTATAAAATTCCAGCATTGAATATAGCGTTTGTTTGTAAACAGTTAAATTTCATACTGTCGGATTAATATATATATATATATATATATATATATATATATATATATATATATATATATGAGCACTTTGGGGGATGATTTCGCTGACGACCGCCAACTAAAGGATAAACACAACGCTCTCCTATATAAGGGATGGAGCACTATATGGGGGCCTTTACATACATAGGGATGAGTGTTTTAAAACAGTTAAAATCACCTTCGCATTCTGTGGGTGACTAAAGCTTAGCGGTTAAGGTATCTGACTGAGGCTGAACCGATCGGATTTCAATCTCGGCTGTAGGTAGCTTACAAATGTCTAGCTACACTGAAGAGACTTGATAAGTAGAAACATGTGTCTGTGGATGACTATATATTTATATAAGTTTCAACTTTATTAAGTCTCATCAGCGATGTATACTAACGATTTCCCTCCGACAGACCTCATATGGTAGAGACGTATCAGTATCATTGACAGGTTAATTTCGCAAGGATTGTCCCGTGCTGTATCGTGGCCGAGGCAGTATGGTTTCTGACTATCCTGCTGAAGTCCCGGTTTCGATATCTGTCGGAGGGAAATCGTTAGTATACATCGCTGATGAGACTTAATAAAGTTGAAACCGTCTGTACGATGTTCTACACACCGAATAATTCTTTACCGAAATTCACTTGTCATTATAAGAAGATAATCTTAATTATCGAATTTTATGCGATATACGCATTGTAATTGCCTTGAAGCAAAAATAAAAAATATATATAAAAACAAATATTATATATAATATAATAATATATATATATATATATATATATATATATATATATATATATATATATATATATATATATATGGACATGCAGGAAATAATGAATCTATTCTCTGGAGCTTGTATTGCCTTTGGATTCACCGTCAATTTGGATAAAACTAAAGTGATGCTCACTCCACCACCCGGTCATCAGTATGCGGAACCCACATCTACGTCAAGGGGGCCAGACTGAAGGTAATTGGCTCATTCGTTTATCTTGGCAGTGCTCTATTCAGAGATGGAAAACTTGATTCAGAAATATTTATCAGGATTGAACGAGCCAGCAAGGCATTTGGTGGACACGAGAGACGTGTGTGGCCGGACAGAACTATCACCGTCAGAACGAAGCTCAGTGTGTACGAATCATGTGTTCTGTCTATACATCTATATTCATCGGACACGTGGACTACATATCGTCGACACATTAAAGCCTTGGGGGGATTCCATCAGACATCTCTCAGGAGAATCTTAAACATTGGGCGGAGATCACTCACTCCAGACGTCACTGTCCTGCAACAAGCCTATGTGTCTAGCGTAGGAGCGCGCATCATTCAAAGCCAAATGTGCTGGGCCGAACATCTTGTTAGGATGGATGAAGGCAGACACACGAAGCAACTGGAGTGTATGGTAAACGTCCGGGACTCAAACCCAAGAAACGTTTCAAGGGTCTCATAAAAAAAACAATAGTAAGACTCTTGGCATAAATTTTGAGGATTGGTAAAAGACAACTACGAATTGTTCGGCATCTAGGAGACTCGTTTATAGTGGATGTAAAAGGTTTGAGACAATGCGGCTCGAGCACTCCATCCTGAAGCGGGCTCTACGAAAGCGGCACAAGACGGAGGTCCTAGATACATTTCCTACATTCAAGACTGGCCATATATGTAGTATATGAGGCAGGGCTTGCCAGTCATATATATATATATATATATATATATACATATATATACACTCTTGTTCCTTAATTTTCCGATCGTTATCATCTTGCATCACTCTCTGGTTAATAATGAGATCATCCAAATCGTCTATGATGAAATGCAAAAATGTAAATCCTGATTATCTAGTGTCGCTTATCCGCTGAATTCTTAGTTTTTGTGAGTGTCGTCCCCTCAGCTAAATAATGGAACATTACATTTTTATTATAAAGAAAGAAAGGTAGGAAAATGGACATGCTACATAGAAAAAATATAATAAGAACGAAGAAAGAGAGTAGAGGTAAGATAGAGAGAGGGGTGAGCGCGCGGACGCGTTAACGCTAATCTATTTCAATGGAACATAATGAAAAGATGAAAAGAAGAAAAGAAAGAAAAGAATGAGAGAGAGAGAGAGAGAGAGAGAGAGAGAGAGAGAGAGAAGAGAGAGAGAGAGAGTGAAATCAAGATTAATATACTTTTTTACATATTGAACTAATTACAATAACTCTTAAGTAAATATATCAAACGTTGTAGTAATTAAATCATCATACTGTGGTATATCCACAGATCCTGCTCATATATACATGACATGCATGTGCATCTTTGTGTCCGGTATGTTACTGTTATATAAGTTATTCTAATGTTCAGACTCATTTACAAATAGTCTCCCCCACCCCATCTCTCATAAAAAAAACTGTTCATCTTTTCCATATTCTAAGTGAGTGATATGTGACTCGTGTAGTAGCTGTTGCTAGTCTTGTTCAAGTCTTGTTCTTCTTTACTGGCCTTTGAGCAAAATCTGGTGGCCGCTCATCAACTACAAATATTTCCTTTCAATGAACATCGTCTTCTGATTCTGTTTCTTATTTTGATGCAGGAAAACCAGATGTCATGAGTAAATCCTTGGCTAACCAATCTCTTAAAATCTTTCTCTTACATTTCTTTTTTTTTTCTTTCTTTTCTTTTTGTTTCTTTCAGCTTATCTTCGTTTTTTCATTCATTTTAATTTTAAGCAAGAATATTTTAAAGTTTAACGCTTTTATCTCTTGTAATATTAGTTTTACTAGCAAAAGTATTTGCCCCCTGGGCTCAATTAATCAATTTTAATATAATGGAATATCATATTGAATTAGAAAGACTAACGAAACTAAATAAGAATGAATATAAAATATTACACTTATTTTAATGTTATTTTAAGTGATTTCTATATAAAATTATATATAGGATTGCTTTTAATACGTTTAATAGTATTAGAAATCAGTAACAGCAAATAATTATTCATTAAACCCAGTTTTGTTAAAATCATTATGCAAATTATTTCCCCCATATAATATGTAAATCTTTATTTCTTAGAATATATAACACATATTTCAGGATTTTAAATGCATTAATAATATGGACAGTTTTGCGGCAAACCTAACTCAAATAGATTTTAACAGAGACATTATTAATAAATAAAATGCTAATTAAGGTTAGATAATGACTATTTCATAATCGTTGAGAATATAACTTAAATAACCAAGGAAATCATGACGTCAGTGGTGACGTAATTTCGGTTACAGGCAGACAGACAGTTACATAATCTCCATTATAATAAGATGTACTTCTCACCCAAGTAAGAAAGATATTAGAATCCTAAAACGTCTTGCTACCACTTGATCTCCAGCCGTAATAATTAGTCAAGGAAATGATAATTTAAAAGTAAATCCCAGATTAACAAAAGCAAAATTTACAAATGTAGCACGCGTAAATAATTCAAATTTTCTTAACTATTATTTAGTACACACTAGAAGCAGCTATCCGGCGTCGCCTGTCAGAAAAGGGTGAGGCAAAAGGTTAGTGTAGCAGATCCATTATTACTGTATAGTAAGTTGGACCTCGCAGGATACCCCATTAAAACCCCTACGTAAAAAAGGCCTTGTGTTGATTCGGCCAGATGGGGTGTCAGAAAAAATTGCACAGACCCTCTCAAAAGAAAAATCAGTGTCTTCTATATCAAATATTAAATGCCGAAAAAAATCCATGCTGATACTTAAATTTTATTTTTTAAAATTATATTCACGAATATAAATCAAATCCTTATTATCTTTGCTCTAAAAGCAAGAACTGGTGATAGTGAATGTGTAAACAGATGTATAAATAATTTGTCATTAATTGTTTTATTTTCGTAATTTCAGCCAGACATATACACATACATACATACATACATACATACATACACACAACTACCCTTTATATATGTATAGATTAATCATTTCAATTTAACGCTTGTGAAAAAAAAAACGGTATTACCATATTGTGCATATCATCTGAGGAAATGTTTATTAAAATGGATTTATAGAAAACCGAGATATTCTACATTTCACTGCCAAGCTATTATCGTAGTTCTGGGTGTATAACTGAGATAGCTAGATATTTGGGATCAGTAAAACCTACAGTTAGTGTGTGTGTCGAGTTAAAAGCCGAGATTTTCCTGCAACCAAGCGATCTCGTGATGATTGGAGCATAATCATTTTTTCTCTATACATGCTATAGTCAGTACATTCAAGAATAAAACCACTTGGAGACTGTTGATTAAACAAATGCAAATCTTTTTTGTTGAGCGAAATGAAGGGGGGGGGGCTTACCAGGAGCGATAACCGATAGGAATGGATGGTGAGATAGTTAAGGGAATCCGTGCTGTCAGCACGGCTTGATGATGACAATGATATGCTAATCTAGATGAGTGTGGATGGGTATGTAAATATTATGAGTGAGTTAGCAATCTATGTATTACATCTTAACACACATAAAAGGAATTTGAGAAAAACAACCAAAAGAATTTTAAAAAAGGAGAAAAAGTTTGAAACCAAATCCCATATTGGTGGTTAGAGTTTGTTTCGGTGTCTGGAAGGCGGTTAACTGGATTGGTCTGACAGTTTAATTGCTTTCTAACGACTACAGGGAATGCCGGGAAGAGAAGAAAAGACGTTGTGACAAGTGGAGGTTTAATTTGTACACATTGTAATAACGGACCAGGAGGGACTTTTTTTTCTTTTTGCACCTTAAACTGAGACATACATATGTATACACAGAGTTACACACACGCGTGGGTGCACACACACACACACATACACATACATATATATATATATAGAGAGAGAGAGAGAGAGAGAGAGAGAGAGAGAGAGAGAGAGAGAGGGAGAGAGATGTGTGTGTGTGTGTGTGTATGTGTGTGTATGAACGAATATATGGATAAGTAAGTGATCAGGGTGGCCTAACGTCGACATCTATCCCTTATCGCCTTTTTCACTAGCGCTAGACTAAAAGAGATTGTTTTGGCTTCTGAGGTGGAGCGCCACACCTACCATCAACTCCTCACTTTACTGCACAGATCACTGTGTTACTCATATGCTGAGTTGGCGAGGGTTGGTATCGAGTCCGGAAACTTGTGGGTCTTAGGCGGACGCTCTACCGACTGAACTAAACCAGCACTCTAATATCCGATGAAATAAAAGAAAAAATAAGTCAGAAATATCGAATTAGAAAAGGGCTTTTTTAAAAATAAAATTCTCAAAATAGTTTTTAAAAGAGTTCACATGCTATAAGAGAAACAACGAAAAATGACCTGGTGACTTACCATATCCATTCGTTGAATAAAACACACACACACACACACACACACACACACATATATATATATGTGTGTGTGTTTATATATATGAATATACTAACTTAAATTCTACTACATGTTTGTTTTTAATTCAAATTACGGTACTAATGCAGAATAGCGCGCAAGAGATAGTATCATTTGGACCCTAACGAAGTGCCTAAAGAATAAACTTGATGGGAGCTGCACAAGAATGCTGCGTACAGTTTTAAACAAATCGTGGAAACAACAACTCACGAGAAAACAGCTGTACGGCCACCTGCCACATATCATCCAAGACATGCAAGACACTGCTGGAGAAGCAAGGTCGAATGACATCCTCCTGTGGAAGTCAGCACATGGACACGCCAGTGTGGACCGACCGGCAAAGACGTACATTGGCCAGTTCTGTGCGGATACCGGATGCTGCGTAGAGGACCCCCCGAGAACAATGAGTGATAGGGACGGCTGGAGAGAGATTGTCATAGATATCCGTGCTGATAGCTCGACACGATGATGATGATGATGATGACGTATAAAAAGCATTACATTTCATGGAAATACCCGAAATCTTTGAGATGCTAGGATAAGGGTTAGAGTAAGTGTTACAGTTATGGTTAGGGTGAGGCTGCTTCGGGGGGTTCCGTAATCTAATGGTATTTATACGTAAAATGCGATTCTAATGATATTATTTATTGCGCGCTATTCTGCATTATTACTCAATTTACAGATTTTGATTTGCTGTTCATGAAAAATAAGGGCTTGGATAAAGTCAACTTTAGTGGTGTGTGGAAAGAAATCGCATTTCTTTTTCTTGTGTGTGTGTGTGTGTGTGTGTGTGTGTAGGTGGCTGGGTGGATAGAATTACATCAAATATAGATAGACATAAATATAAATCGCTATAATTGTTTGAAAAATTTTCAATGGAATATGTGAAATAAAAATTTGAAAAAAAAAAAAAAGAAAAAAAGAATCTATACTTGATAAATCATTCATTATTATCTGTTTTCCTCTGAATTATTGCTTTGTTTCTTTGCACCCCCCCTCCAAATGTCGGTTACAGAAATAAATATTCGGGAACTTTTCTTTTCCTTTATTAGTTGGTTGGTTGGTTGGTTGGTTGGTTCTGTTTTACGGTATGTCAGCCCATTGGCCATTTTATCTCGAAAACATTTTTTTAAACTCATTTTTTAACCCATAGATGGAACACTAACAAGTACTACCACTCCGGATCAGAGTGGACCTGGGAGTAATGGTAATGAATGGGGTGCTTCGCATTCTCTAGACCTCCGAAACTAAAACCTCGCCATCAGAGAGTTTAACTTTATACCCAGGACATGTAGACCTTCAGCCACCACCTTCTAGCACATATATGATAAAAAGGTTGGGGTTTGCCATAAGTAACATGGTTGAGACAATCATATAGGTGCTTGACATGACCAACCGATTGACCGGAGGGAGTCTCTCCAACCGACCGTCTAGCCTAAGTAAGGGCCAAAGTGGAGTGTTGCATGGACTGCTCAGCCACCACGATTCCGTCTTAAAGCATTACGGGTCGCCACCCACGGCCTTTTTTTTATTTCGATCATCACTGGCTTTATTGCGAGGAGTTTTTTTCATTGACTTTTACTCATGAGTAATAAGCCTATTTTTATTTATTTATTATTTTTTTTATTATAATATATACTACAAAAAAGCCCCCGGGCAGTGTAAAATTTATTTTTGAAAGATATTGCCTAATGGGGGGGGGGGGGTTAGAATTTAATGTTTAGTATCATAAGTAAGTAAAATCCTCAAATTTATTAAAGGAGTAAAAAATAAAAAATAAATAATGAAATAAAACAATTTGAAATGAAAACTTAGTTCTGTTCTTCTAAAAAAACAAAAAACAAAAAAAAAACAACAACAAAAAACAAACAAAAAAAACGTTGTCAGCAAAGAAATAAAATGAATATAAACGCATTTCTGGTTGAAAAACGTTTTCAACTGATTACAGCCTTCTTGTCTTTTTTAGTAAAGAGGCCGTCAGTGTTGTCGTTACGCCAATTCGCACTCACCTGTATTTGCCAGCGTTACCTGAGATGAATTTTATAACGATTATTATTTTGTAGGGTGACACAAGGCGCGTGCTGTCGTTTTTCTTTCTTTCTTTTCTTTTCTATGTGAAGCCTAGACAGGGATCGGTGTAGCGAGGCGTCTGGGCGTATGACGACATCTTCTCCAGGTGCACAACAAGGTGAGGAGTAATCATTGAAACGACAGGTGTTTTCGTTTACACGAATACCTTCAGAAAGACATGGATTTGTGGCCAAATGCAGGTACGCGTGAATGCAGCTACATGCACACGTGTAGGTATACAGGTGTTTGCTGATCGAAGCGAAAACATAAGACTTTAAATACAGGACAAAAAATAAGAACAATTTCAATGACCAATAAAACAAATACGTAAATATACTAATACACTACAATGAATAATCTTTCTTCTCTCTCTAGCGGGCACTTATAATTTTCATCGTGTGATCACAGTGTAGTAATACTAAAGCTAGTGTAAAACACACACACGTATATATGTATATATATATATATATATATATATATATATATATATATATATATATATAGAGAGAGAGAGAGAGATATAGATATAGATATAGATATATATAGGATTTTCAAAAATAGTGACATACTTTATTGATCAGCAAATTTTTTTTTCGAAAGAGAAAAAAAAAAAGTATTTATTTATTCATTTATTTATAACACTCCGTCTATTTAGAAATATATACGCAAATCTTTTAATGTACGATTGAGTTTTTAATTTTGGTTGAATCCTATCAAGGAAACTTGATATCATCCACCTATATAAATATATATATATATGTATGTTTGTGTGTGTGTGTATGTTTGTGTGTGTGTATGTGTGGGAATATATATATATATATATATATATATATATATATATATGTGTGTGTGTGTGTGTGTGTATGTGTGTGTTTGTGTGTGTATGTGTGTGTGTATGTGTGGGAATATATATATATATATATATATATATATATATATATGTATATATATATATATATATATATATATATATATATATATATAGCAAAAATTAAGGAAAAAGGGAATAACAGAACACAAAATTTCATTTAATTAATATTTCGCCTCTGTTGGTCTTAGAAGCTTTATCAGAATGATTTTTTCATTCGTATTTCTTTTGTGTGTGTGGATTCATCCTGATAAAGCAGAATATCAATTGAATGTAATTGTTTGTGTTTTGTTATTCACTTTTTCCATAATTTTTCTTCACATTTTGTCGGATTTTTACTAATCAGTTATTTTCTTCATATATATATATATATATATATATATATATATATATTATATATATATGTGTGTGTGTGTGTGTGTGTGTGTATGTGTGTGTGTGTTTGTGTGTGTGTGTGTAAATATAACCACAGTATACGGTTAACATTATCTCTCTTGATTAGACAGTAGTAAGCCAATATGTACAGTATTATTAGGGGAATGCTCAATATCTGTAATAGACCAATAATGATAATGTGCGATCATCCTAGTGAATGCACGCAACAGATACATCCACACTTACACATTACACATGAAAATAACCAAATGACCCGTGCACACAGTTACACAATTTCAAATCACCAAGGCGCAATCCCTTTTGCCCATATTTCTTCATTTTTTTCTTCAAAATCGTTACTGCTTGTAGATTGTGCTGTTTAAACGAACATGTTTAAACGAGCGTGAAACCAAATGGTAGCAAATAAGCTTCCGTGCAATTAGATATATACCAAGATTAATATATATATATATATTGAAAATCCTTTAAGATTTTATTAGCTTGAAGCTTGTCAGCATCTTTTTAAATACGGAAATTTAGTTCAGCTTATTTTGGCAACATACAGTGACAAGGATGAAGTTTATGGGACCACCAAAATAATACGAAACCAGAGCCTGAAAGGAATAGGAGACGTAGTGGAGCCCTAAGAAACTCGATGCCAAGGGGCCTTGTCATAGATTATTAATCTAGTACTGCCAACATAGTGGCTATGGTCGACATTATTCAAAATTTTGGGATTCTTTTCGCAAATCCTTTTCTATGAAATGCCATTCTGGGATGGATGCCCTTTTTATTTAATGATGGTAGCGACAAACTCTAGAGATATCATATCAGAAGACATGAACATGGCTAAAAAGAGGAAACCTCAAGGGAGAAACTGAATCTCTTATAATCGCAGTACAAGACAATGTCATAAGAAAAAACTATATAAAGGCGAAACAGACAAGACGCAACAGAATAGCAAGTGCAGAATATGTGGAAACAGAGACGAAACAGTTAATCATAAAATAAGCAAATACAGCAAACTAGTAAAAAGAGAGTAAAAGACTAGGCACGACTCGGTGGGAAAGGTTATCCACTGGGAATTGTGCAAGACATTAAATTTTTACCATACGAATAAATGGTATATGCACAAGCCTGAGCCTGTCCTAGAGAATGAGACGCATAAAATTATCTGGGACTTCAAGGTACAGACGGATCACCTAATCCCGGCCAGGAGACCAGACCTAGTATTGGTTGACAAGAAAATGAGAATCTGTCACCTCGTGGATTTTGCCGTTCCTGCCGACCACCGAGTGAAAATGAAAGAAAGCGAAAAATCGACAAATACTTGAACCTTGC
Source organism: Doryteuthis pealeii (assembly GCA_023376005.1). Lineage (NCBI taxonomy): Eukaryota > Metazoa > Mollusca > Cephalopoda > Myopsida > Loliginidae > Doryteuthis > Doryteuthis pealeii. The sequence goes on from CM042142.1 coordinate 88,595, forward strand.
CAGTGAACCGAGAAAACTGTGGAACATGAAGGTGAAGGTCATGCCGACTGTAATTGGTGCACTTGGAACGGTCCCCAAAGCCCTGGAAAAAGAATTTAGGTGAATTAGAAATCAGAGGAAGAATCCAGACCATTTTGCTGTACTGAAATTGCTCATTTTTTGAAAACAGATCAATTTACGATCTTGGCTGGTCGCAAAATTTAGTTAATAAAGTTTGTAGAAAGCCATTAGTTTTTAGGTATGCCATGCAATTTATGTCAGCCACTGAAATAAAATATTTTCATAAGAAAAAACGTGTTTTTGAGTAAAAAAAATGATCGCCAAAATTCTGATAATTCTGATCAACTTTATTAGTAATAGACTTTAGTAAATCTGATAATTAAGGTGACATCAAAAAAGGAAAACCTAAAATTTCTTCATAAATTTATCTCATCACTTTTATCCATTCAATACAAAAGGAAACCGATTGAAAACTTTTGTTTTCACAATTAGAAAGAAACTCCAAATAAAGATATCCAAATTAAATTGAATGTTTTATTTCTGCTGTTTATTAAATGATTTGATTAAAAACTTGTTGATCTTGGTCTATTCAATCGTATTATTTTCAAACAATTAGAACCTGATTGTTATTGCAAAAATAGTATTTATCAATAAGCAGACCAATAGTTTTTGGTTTAAATACAAATTGAGGGGTTTCTACGGTTTTACTTTGAGAAATATTGTCATCGGTCAATATCATATATATAGAAAACAAATGAAAAACATTTCTTTTTCAAAATGAGGTATTTCTGTACACCATAAACGGTTGCAAACCAAGAAAAGGTCATTTTCAGATTAAGCGTCATAAAATTAGCTAATGAAAATGTTTGTTGTCTCGACACCATTTTAAAAATTTTATTTGTTGACCAGTATATTCTTAAGCATTTGTTCCGAGCTTCCTTTGAATAATAACTACTGAACAAATCAGGCGGGAACCTTGAACATTATTAGATTAGTTAGTTCTTCTGTCTGGTTCTACATCTGTCTATCTCTGTCTCCTTCTCACTCTGCCTCTGTTGGTCTCTCTGTCTGTCTCTTGCTATATATATATATATATATATATATATATATATATATATATATATATATATATCCCCATCGCACGAACAGGATATGACACACGGTCAATTTCTTTTAAGCGGAGTTAAACAGGTTTGAATTCATAGTTTTCCTTCTCCTAGACTATAGTAAGGTTAAAGAGTCTAGTCTGTACTACTATTTATTCTTAGCTGGAAGGAGAATAGATGCATGCATACTGTTTCTATTGATATTAGCGCTATGAGAAGTGCAAACCTGGGCGTGAGGAAATATTAAGGAAGCCGGATCTACAATTAAATATTAATATTTCCTCACACATAGGAAAAGCAATCATAAACAGCTATAGACCAAAAATACAGGAACACGATACTTAGCAAAAAAAAAAACAAAAAAAAAACATATACACACACACTTACCATTTTTACATGACCCACTATATCTCCACCAAATCCAGCGCATATGACCCACCGACGAACTCTTTCAACATCAAACACCTGTGGCATTATTAACAGAACATTACTAGCTACACACCCCATCATAAAAAATAAGAAATAAAAAATAGAACTCCCACTACCAACTTAACCGCTCCTACTAGCAGCACCAATGACCACCCCTCCCCCTATTCACGACCTCCTAATTCACCAGTATGAAAATGTCCACCGTTGAAGCAAGAACACAATCCAACGTCCTGAAGAAGGTCTAACAGACCGAAACGTTATAACGACGACATCACTCCCTACAATAAGCATCCATCTTGTACAACATCCCATGTTTGTCTACCTTTCTCCATATATATATATATATATATATATATATATATATATATATATATATATGTGTGTGTGTGTGTGTGCGTGTGTGCGTGTGTGTGTTTGTTTGAAGAGGAGATGACTTAACGGAAAAGGCAAAATATCGAGCGAGTCGCAATTTGGACTTTGACTGTTGATGAAAATGATTTACCGGAGTTATGAATGAATATAAAAGTGCTCAATACGTTTGCAGACATTATGACTATATATATATATATATATATATATATGAAAAACAAAGTGTTATAAAAATGATGAATTCATTATGATGTTTATGTCGACATTTAAAGGTTTCGATTTAAGTAAAGTTCTTCTTCAGAACAACATGATAAAAAGAAGAGAAAATATTTTTGTTGTTGTTCAAAAGGTGATTGATGTTTTGAACAACAAAAACATCTTTTTCTTTTCTTTTTATCATATTGTCGTGAAGAAAATTCGGAATGGTCCATTATTTAGCTAAGGTGACGACACTCATAAGACAAAAACAAAAGTTCAGCGTATAAGCGACACCAAATCATCAGGATTTACATTTTTGCATTTCATCTTGGACGATTTGGTTTCGTTTTTAACCAAAGGAGATGATAACGCTCGGAAGATTAAGGAACAAGAGTATTAATAAGTTTCCTTTCATATTATTTGTAGTAAGATATCATGAAATTCATTCTTTTTTTTTTATTTTACTTTCTTTTATTTAGACAAATGAAAGAAAAAGAAAGAGAAAGAAAAAAAGAAACAAAGAAAAAACAAAGAAAGGAAAAAGAAAAGAAAGTAAGATAGAAAGAAAAAGAAAGAAAATAAAAGAAAGCAAGAAAGAAAAAGAAAGAAAGAAAGAAAAATAAAGAAAGAAGTAAATAAAGAAAAAGAAAGAAAAAAAAAAAAGAAAGAAAGATGAAATTAGACAAATCAAAAAGTAAAGTGACTCAAAACAAAAACAAAAGACAAAACAAAAAAGATTCTCGTCATTCTTTAATAAATCCAAAAAGAACATTTTATTGACAAGTTCAATTTTATGCAAATATACCCATGGTCATATTAAATGTTTTTTCTTCACAGTATTTTGGTTGTTGAGCAAAATATTATTAATTATTAATTAATTGTCCGCTCAGCAGAGTAAAAGTTTTTTTTTTTTTTTTTTTTTTTTTTTTTTTGTAGACGGATTGTTTACAATTCTGAAGCAATCAAATGTTTCTGTTCACATTTTTGAAATGTTGGTTTAGTTGTTATGTGGTATCTTATTTGTTTGTTGTTTTTGGTAGGTTTTTTTTTTTGCATGCGTGCGGGTGTGCGTTATTTATTTATTTTTTTATCATTTGTTAACACAAATAAACGTAACAAGTGTCTGTATTCGTAAGTGATCAAACAAAATCCAAAGTTACATTCAAGAACATGAAATGAAAATACATAAGGCAACTCATGTGGTGTAATGGTTAGATTAGCAGACCATTGTTAGTGAGTTCGATTCTCGATGGGTGTCCTATACTTCTGGCCTTGTGTCACATCTAAGTTACGCTTAGTAAATAACTATATGAAAATACATACGTTTATGGGTGTTTAAGCGCATAAGATTCATTCTTATTGGTTGGTTGGCATCCTTCCGTCTGTTCAAGACGATGGCGTAGTGTCCAAATTATTTTTTATGGTGGAATTACGTAGCCTGTGCGGGGTGATAGGGAGAATGAGCCGTTGTACAAGCAGCATAGCCTCCCTCTCCACGCTGCCGCTGTAGTCCAAATGAAAGCTAAGAAACCAAAATCTCCAAATGGGTTAGATAGCCCTGATTTTCAAGCCATATAGGACAAGGAAAAGTCTGTTATAAAACCACCGATCTCTTATTGGTTGAGCTAAAATGAAAGTGAGAATAACTCTCTCTCTCTCTCTCTCTCTCTCTCTCTCTCTCTCTCTCTCTCTCTCTCTCCCACTCACTCTTGTAAATCTTATGTCATTGTCTTCATATAATACGTTATGAAATACAATCTCAATAACTCAGCAAAATTAAGATGAACTTTTCATTCATTTGCATATACCGATTAAGAGCTTGTCGTTTAATGGGTATCGTCGTTAAAAACGCGCATGAATGCCTTTCCATGAAAGCCAGCCATACGCATGCGTAATTCTTCATAATTCAGAATAAGTATGATTTAAATAATAATAATAATAACATATGTTTCGAACTGTTGTCCTCATCTTTATTGTGGTATGTATAAATACAACGTTCAAGCCGCTGTATCCTCGGGCCTTGATCAAGTGTTCCCTGTTTACACTATGCTAAAGTCATCATCAGACGATAACCCTGGTGTTAAGCATTGTTTCAGAGCTTGAATATCGAAACCACGCTTGACCATATATATATATATATATATATATATATATATATATATATATATATAGAGAGAGAGAGAGAGAGAGTAATTCACAACAGAAATGTAATCAGATGATATTGTTTCGATCTATGATGTAACCAATCCCGTCTGTAAGTTTTGCAAATAAGGCACTGGAATCTCAGAATTTCAAAATAGCTCTTGTGTTTAAAAGTTTCAAAATGTATAAATATATAAAAGGAGTTTTTACCCATTAGATCTGATTGTTTACTTGTGTTAAAAGAAATATATTTTTAAATATAAAAAACAGATTTTCTTTAATTGACTTATAGAAAATAAACAAGAATCTCTTATAGAAATGTTTTAGAATCATAATGCAAATGATCAAATAGAATTTGTTGTCATGGAATAGCGAAATTTGAAAACGCTAAGTGTAGTTTTATTTTTTGTTTTAGATTAAAATGTGTATGATGACAGTCAATGAAATCGTCTCATTATTTTGAAGTCTCTTATTATTTTTTCCATCAATCCTTACGATCACGCCGTTCGTGTGTAATGTATAGGTGACCGAAACTCTGAAGAATCCCACACCAATCTCACAGAAGTAATTGTTCTGTCAGTAAAAAAGTACTTGGTATTTAGCAGAGAAAATGCGACTGCAAGATGAAAATAAGATTAATCGTGGAGGAAATAAAAAACTGAATTCTGAAACTGGAAAATGACTCAAAATATTAATCCTTTTTTACTCGTTCATATGTATGTACATACTTTTTTTTTTTTTTTTTTTCATATTTCAAGGATTTCTTGTAATTTTGATATGTAAACCTGGGCTAGCTGTAGCGTATCGTACTTGGACATTTTTCCATCAGATGGAACAACAGCTCTCAAATTGTCAAATGCAACGTTTAAGCTCATCATACGACGTCTTTCTCTGGCATTGGCAGCCAATCTTCTTTTTTTCAAAATATCTACCCCTACCTCATTCGTTGAACTGTTTGAATGAGTGATATCATTCGATGAGAGGTTTTCAGGATGATTTTTATTGGCCACCAAAACGACTGTCGGATGCACAATGGTCGTGGTTTTCGGAGCTATAGGTGAGGGTGGCATACGCTTTCGTTTACCCAACCAAGTAGAATGTAACTGGCACTTTTCGACCGGGTCAGCAGGAATTGTTGTGGCATAATTCGATGAAGTACCATCAGCAGCCGTGTGGCTACTGAGGTTATTAATGGTACACTTAAGGGAAGTACAACTATTGTCCATGTTGTTGGGATTATTCCGGGTAGCAGCATCATTATCAGTGATACTGCAATCGTCAGAGTTCGTTGTTTGTGATGTCCTTGTTTTATGAATAAAGCAATCATCATGTTTATTCAAAACGATGAGATGGTTTGTTTCCTTTTTTGTGTTTGGACTTGGTGTTGTCGAGATTTTGGCTGTTGTCTCTGTTTCCAGGTTTGTCCGGAAAATTCTCGGGCTTTTACGACAACGTGTGTCTCGTCTTGAGCGACATTTGTGAATTTGATGACGTTGACTATAATGACAATTTATTTGTTTGTGTTGGTAAACATTCTTAACTTCGCTAACAGTTCGGATTTTTTGTTGTGTATGAAGTTGCTGCTCCTGCTGTGAAGTGTTATTACTGGATTGGTTCTGCCAACGATTTCGCAGTTGGAACAGACGATCTTTACAGTTCTCGCATTGGTCATCGCTGGACTGCTTATCAGTAAGATGATGCCACCTACGCAAATCTTCTGTCTGCCATTTATTTTCTTCTTCATCTGATCCTAAAATATTACCCTCTAAGTTAATGTTCTTATCGTGACAATTCCATTTGTTTGCTGATTCAGAATTGAAAACTTTACTACTGACGTCCGTGTTTCGATTTTCGGTTTCGGCTTTGTCATTCTTCCTATTTTCTCCAAACATAATACCGTTTGGAAGCTCGGAGTAACAAAGAAAACTTTCCGAGATTGAATCTACATTATTTTGGATGCTGAGGCAATGTTTATCTTCATCATCGTCGTCGTGAATGCACTGGCTCATTTCCAGCAATTTCTTGAAAGTTGTCGGTGCAAAACTCAGGCCGAATTTTTCTGAAGGGGATTTCAATCGCGAATGGTTTGAACAAGTAACTTGAATGTCTTCCATCATTGCATGCTCAAACTTCATTATTGCTTAGCTTTAATTCCGAAAAAA
>CM042142.1:100000-327500 GCA_023376005.1 Doryteuthis pealeii
TTTTTCTTCCTTCAATGGATTATTATCGATTGCACACCAATCTATCCGATTGTAAAAAAGAAATTCTAAAAAGTTCTTTATTTTTCGAGTTTTCAGGGGTGTTCAGTTCCCCGTATAAGTTTATCGTAAACCGATCCCCCATATCGGAACCGCTAAAAAACTTTTTTTTCCTTTAATAGATTATTATCGTGTACACACCAATCTATCAGATTAAAAAAAAAATTCTTGAAAGTTCTTTACTTTTTGAGTTTTTAGGGGTGCTCATTTTCCCGCACAGGGAATTTTTTTTAGCGCTTCTGGAATACCATACACGAAAGCCTAAAAAAGGGAAATGAATATGCAAATTTTATTTTCAAACCAAACTAATATATTTTTTATTTTTTTATATACAAAAAACGGATTTTACTTGGTTAAAAGTTAAAAATGATGGTCATTATGTTACTACTTATCGATTTAGACAAAGTTTGACCTTAAATAATAGATTTAATTATTTTTAATTCGCTTTTAAAACTCCTAGCAGACGAATTTATTGCTAATGCCTAATATATATATATATATATATATATATATATATATATATATATATAACTTTTTAGGTTACATTTCTAGTCTCGATACCAGAATTACACCAGTTATAGATATAGCGCTTAAATCTGAGATCTTTTTAGTTTAACTGAGATCAAGCTGGACTCGTTTTACCATTCACATCACTTATTGTCCTCGGTATGAAGTTAAACTCTATCTGATGGTGAAGTTTCAGTTCTGGAGTTCTGGACATTATCATTACTCCTAGGTCCACTCTGACTCGGATTGGTAGTACCTGTTAGGGTCCCATCTATGGATTGAATAGAACAAAATGAGTTCTTAAAAATGTGTTTAAAAAATTAAATTAAAAAAAGAATTGAGTACCTATCAAGAATAAATAAAGTAAAACGTCTTCGGCATAAAATGACCCAATAAGGGTTGACATGACGTAAAATCCAACCACATAATCAACCAACCAACCATTCACATCTGAGTTATGCACATTTATGTTTTATTACTTACAAGCGTTCACGTTGTCGTTACTCTAACAACTTACTAGACATGTGTAAAAAAACAAAAAAAAAAAACACGCACTTTTTATCGGCAATATTATGATTTATTATTGACCTAAGAATAATGAGCGTAATAATCTGTTTTTTTTTATGTCAATAAATTCTCGGAAAAAAGGTTTATCTTCATATAACCACGTCAAACATGCTATATGTGGGCCGCATGCGATCCTCAGCAAGCTTAAGTGCGGCCCATACGCAGACTGCGCTTTTACGGCACTTTTACAATACCCCATGTTTTAAAAAAGGTTTTTCCCAAAAAATCTTGGGCGAAACCGGTGGTTTATTTTCATGAGGGAAATGTGTTGTTAATAAACAGAGTCTTATTTTTGAATTTTGAATAAAATCAGAAAGAATGAGAAAGAAAAAGAGAATTTTGAAAATCAGATTGGTGTGTTTCGTTAGTCTCAATTGAAGGCAAATTATTTAATTGCCATGAAAAGGGACACATATCAAATGGAGAGAAGAGTGATAATTCAACAGACCCAGACAGTGAAATTCATTTCTAAATTCTAAAATTAAGCGTTCAGAAGCTGTATGTAAATTATTTCGCTTCTCTCACTTTGATGTGGATTCCGATTATATATATATATATATATATATATATATATATATATACTAGGAAAACGCGACCTGTAGGGTTACCTATTGAGCCCTGTGTAGATAATTGTGATCAAGAAGAAAATTAGTTTGCAAAAAAAATTAAATTAAAGAAATAAATACGACCGGAGAATTACCCCCCCCCCACCACATTAAAATCATTTTTCTAAAATTTGCACTTAAGCAAAAAAAAAAAAAAACTGCCCCGACTTTTATATAGGCCTGTCGTTAGCTGCTGAAAATTAATATACGAATAAAGTTGGGAATTTAATCTAGCGCTCATAGATAGAGAGAGGGAGAGAGAGAGAGGAGAGGGAGAGGGAGAGGGAGAGGGAGAAAAATAGAGAGAATATGACCTGACTGGCAGAATGTTAAGTAAGAGACGGTTGAGTTTTTGATTTAATAGCAAATTGGAACTAATTAGAACCAAATAAAATGGATTTAAAAAAATATAACTTAATCCCAAAAATAAGCAATATTTTGGAATTTATTTGTGTCAAATAGGAAAAAAGTCTTTAGCAAACAATCATTTAATCACTCAGCTTTAGTATAATAGATAGATAGATAGATAGATAGAAAGATAAATAGATACATAAGTAGATAGATAGATAGAGGGGGAGAGAGATTGTACTTGAATGCAATAATGTTCACGTTTACATATTTTGACAAATAAAACTATTAAATCACCATGGCAACAGGAATTATAGATATAATCTAAGAGATTAAAAAAGGTGGTCCGAAATTTTACTTGCCATTCATTACTCGAAATTCCGTGTGCATTTTGGTCTTACAATTTGCACTAGTATTTATTTTTGTTTATATTGTTACTTAAACCTTAGAAGACGCATCCCCCTACCCAAATGTCCCAGAAAATCACCCTACGTCTTATAAAGTCACCGGTCAGTTTGCAATGGTTGTTAAATTAAATCACAAACATAGTCCACAAATGTGACTATTGTTTCGACATTAATAATGACAACAATAGTACTTAACTGTAAGTCATTTAGTATGCCAGCAATCAAGAAGAAATTAAGTGACAATTCTTAATATACGAATCAAATTGTTTCTCAGGACATGGTTGGTTATTGATAGGAAAATAAAATATGCATTTTTAAAATGGCCGATCAAACGAAAACTCTTCACCTGACATTCATAGTTTAATTATTTTTAAATCGCGGCCCAAATTTAGCCTATACGTCAATATCTGGTCTCCGTTTTTCGGAGCCCGGCCAGAGATAAATATTAGTGTGATCACAGGAAGGCAACACCTGTCCCCTTGATTTAAAGGGACAGGGCTAGGTTTACTGCCCAGTGCCTGAAGCGCCCCTCTTGGGAATGCCGAAGGGATCCACGATTTTTTAGTACTACCCATCGCATGAACTTCGGTTTATGCGTGGTCCCCCACATGAATGGTTCTTGTGTCCAACTGGTATGGTGGAGTCCCAGTTAATACCTATAAGCCTATACATCTTATAAACCGTCAAATATTTTTTTTTTTTTTTTACAACTTTCGATGATTTGCAATTGTCGTTCTCATTGGACAAAAATAGAAAGAACAAATAAAGACTCTTGAACTTCTTTACATCGACGTCTTTTTTTTATTTTAATCCCTTTATGTTTGTCTTTTTTTGTAAAATTTATCAACTAATCATCTAAAATAAATACAGCCACAAAGAAAATGTACCGATAAAGTGGTAACAACAGGAAACACAAAAAAATCTCATTTCAAGATCAATTCTGACGTCATTTCCGCTTATGGCGACTTACGAAGATGAACGAATATATTCTTTCATCTTTACTCTTCATTCAAAAGCCATAAAGGTTAAAGAGAGATTTTTTTAAAAAGGTCTAAAAGAGAAAATATTTACCTACAATGGTACTCCTCCCTAACGAGAGGTTGGGCGTCACTTGCCAAGATTTTCTTCCGACATTTTATTACACAAATATTTGCTAGGCACTTGTCATTTCGACCCGGAGGATTTATCGGGTGGAGAACATTGTCTGCCTTCGAATGACCCTTAAACTTTTCTTTGTTTTATGACGTGCGAAATCTGGTCGGTGGGGATAATAGTCGGGGTGGGGTGGGGGACAAAAATGAGGAAATGGAAAGTAAACTCTAAATAATATCTACCAGTTTGAATTATATATCTGTAATTCTCTCTTACTGCCTCTCTTTCCTTCTTTCCATCTATCTATCCCGTCTTTACACATCTGTGTATATGTGTGTGTATGCATTACATATCTAATCCTGTGTGTTGATATATAACACTTCCATCAGGATATATAACTATCTAATATCTTATGCTGTTTATATGTTAAAATTTATGTATGTATGGTATATGTCTTCTGGTGCATATTGTAACTGTATCCACGCACGCATATATATATATATATATATATATATATATATATATATATATATATATATATATAAAATGTTGTTCTGGTCCAACGGGAGAAAATTCAATATTTTATAAAAAAGAAGGTCTGCAATATGTATTTTGTTCTCAGAAAATTTTTTAAAATTCTTTTTGTTTTACATATGCAACACGTGTTTAGATCTTCTGGTATCTTCTTCAGGCTTTGATTGATAATATGAAAAATATATATATATTGATAATATGAAATATATATATATATATATATATATATATATATATATGTGTGTGTGTGTGTGTGTGTGTGTCCTGCACGTCCTGGGGGATGAGTCCTTGTTCCCAGCAGCCGCAGAGTAGTTCGTGTAGTGGTTGGAGTAGCGCTGCCTTCTTGCTTTTCAAGACCTCTGCCGGTATCCCATCGCTGCCTGTTGCTTTCCTATCAGCTAGGCGGTTGATGGCTTTGTCGAGCTCTTCCATCGCTGCTAGTGTATCCAGCTCATTCATTGCCGGTAGATCAGATATGGCACTTAGGGCATTTTCTGTCACTTCGTTTTGGGTTACATACAGTTCCAGGTAGTACTCAAACCCAGTGTCGCAGCTGCTACCCTTTGTCAGTGATGACTCCTCCCGTTTTATCTTTTAGAGGTGCAGTCTTTATGGGTGGGCCTGTAGCTCTTTTGATGCCCTCGTACATGCCCTTTGCATCTCCTGTGTTTGCAGCTGTCTCTATACCGCGGCACAGGTTCAGCCAGTAGGTGTTGGCGCAGTGTCGGGCAACCCTCTTAGCTTTGTTTCTGCCACTCCCCAAGCGTCAAGTGTGTTTTAGCTAGGCGCTACCTTGTATGCCAGGAGGGCTGTCCTCTTGGCTTCAACCGCAGGCTTCATTTTTCACAGTGGGCCTTGAACCAGTCCTCATTTTGCCGCGGTGATAGCAGTGTTGTAGATGGCATCTCTGAGGTGAGACCACTTTGCGTCAATCGAGGCTTCTTCTTTCGACGGAGTCTTTTTTGTGAGAACCTCTTGTAGACCGCCTAAGAATTGCTGTGTCTTTTCCTTGTTTCCTACGCAGCACGTGTTGATGCGTGGTCGTCCCCTCGTTTTTGCACAGTAAATCTTTCTAGGTGTCATTCGTACTCTGCTGGCAACCAGGGAGTGATCCGAGTCGCAGTCTGCACTGTGGTACGTACGGGTGTGAAGGATGCTTGTAAGATTCGCGTGCCTGGTGATGACAAGGTCTAGCTGATGCCAGAGGTGAGAGCGCGGGTGTCTCCATGACACTTGGTGGATGTCTTTGCACTAAAGTAGGTGTTTGTCACGCATAGGCCTTGGTAACAGCACACCATCGTCACCTTATACAAGAACAAAGGAGATCGAAGCGACTGCAACAATTACCGGGGCATTTCCCTCCACATCGTAGTTGGAAAAGTATTTGGCGCGCCTACAGACCCTCGCATCTTGCATCTATCCAGAGTCACAGTGTGGCTTCCAAGCAAACAGGTCAACTATTGTCATGATCTCGCTACGCCAGCTGCAGAAAAAATGCCAGGAGAAGCAGATGCCACTCTACACTGCATTCATAGACCCAACGAAGGCATTTGACCTGGTCAGCAGAAGCAGACTTTTTAAATTACTACAGAACATAGGCTACCCGCCCAGACTTCTTGGGATCATTAGCTCCTTCCACGAAAACATGTACAGCACAGTCTGTTTTGTTCGTGCGACATTCGAGGCATTCCCTATCAGCAGTGAATAAAGCAGGGCTGTGTCCTTGCACCTACGCTGTTCGGGATATTTTTCTCCATGCTTCTCCAATATGCCTTCAAGGACTGCAGCGAGGGAGTCTACATAAACACCAGAGCTGATGGCAAGTTGTTCAACATCGCTTGACTTAGAGCTAAGACCAGTTATGAAGGTCCTCATACGGGAAATGCTATTCGCCGCGATGATGCACCCTGTAAAACTATAAGGTTCACATACCCCATGTGATCGCTATTAGGTCCTGACACGGCACCCTCTGTGAACGTATGGGAAATGTGAACATATGTTTTGCATACGTACCCCACTGATACTATGTTGTCCATAGTACCAAATGTTATACGTGTAACTGTAAAAAGTTTTCCAACTGGAGTCTGTTGAAATGACATCAGTAATCACTTTCGTTTCTGCAAACTCTCTACTAACTGAGCTCGTTCCTCTCCCTTCTTCCTTGTTCACCCAAAACACAATAGTAGTCGTCGAATTTCACTTCTCTCGCAGACACTTGCTTTGTTGCTCACTGACAATATCAGCCACTGTCCGTTTTTATCATCGCTCGGCCACCCCTTATGCAAATTCCGTCTCTTCCCATTCGGGTGTCTGGTGCACGACAAAAGCGATTCTTTGCCGTTTATGTCGGGGGGATTGGCCATGCCCATTGCAGTCACATACGCACATTGACATCGATATAACTAATTGGTGAGAGTGAGTATTCCTTGGTAAGAGAGAGATATTAGAGAGAGAGAGAGAGAGAGAGAGATTGAAGAGTGGGGCAGATTATGAGAGAGAAGAGAGAGAGAGAGAGAGAGAGAGAGAGAGAGAGAGAGAGAGAGAGAGAGAGAGAGACACACACACACACACACACACACAGATAATGAAAGATGTTAGAGTGAGATTAAACTTACTTGCAGAGTTTCTACCATGTCCACCGTCTGCCATCTTTGTTCGCCGGCTGGGTTGGGTTGTAACTAGGAGTTGAGTTCTTCTAAGAGCTCAAGCTTTTGTCTTAACCCTTCGACGACCAGCTTCAATCCATCACCTCTCACTCTTCCTTTCTACTCTTCCAATCATGTCCAATCAAAACTATAGACGTGTATTCGCTGAATCAGCAAACTTTTCCACTAGTCATACATTTTTCCTAACACATCACTCAAACCAACACAATGGTTACACGTCATAACCAGAGTGTTACAAGCCTTAGTCACGTAGTGAGCACGGCCTGCAACAGCTTGTCAGTCGACTCACGCATGCTTGCAAGGTATTTGGACTAACCATAAGTCTAAATAAGTCAAAAGTCATGGCACAAAGTGCAGACACCCTCCCGAACATTGTCATCAATGGGTGCAGCCTGGAAGCAGTGGAGAGCTTCAAGTATCTTGGGTCCAACTCAGTCTTCACTGACAGTGAAGTCATCAGCAGAATCGTCAGAGCTGCGACAGTTATGGCCAGACTGAGCCAGAGAGTCTGGGACAATGCCAGCCTTACAAAGAGAACCAAACCGCGCGTCTACAAAACATGCATTATCAGCACTCTCCTCTACAGTAGCGAAGCCTGGATCACGTACTCATGCCACGAGAGGAAACTGGAAAATTTACACCTCAGATGCCTACGCCGCATCCTATGCATACTTTAGCAGGACAAAGTGCAAAACACAGAAGTGCTGGAACGAGCAAACATGAACAGCATGCCCGCCATCATCTGCGAGAGGCGCCTGTGCTTGGCCATGTCAGGAGGATCCCCAAAGACCGCATCTCCAAAGACCTACTGTATGGCGAATTAGCGGAGGGCACCCGACCAGTAGGGAGACCCCGCCTGCGCTTTACAGATTCTGTAAGAGAAATTTGAAGACATGCCACATTAACACCAACCCATGGGAGGCTTGGGCAGAAGACCGCGCGACCTGGCGCCTTCTCGTCAGAAAAGGAACAAAAAGGATTGAAAAAGAGAGGTAAGGAGCCGCCATGGAAAAGGGAGCCAAAAGGAAGGAGAGACAACAGCAACTCCAGCAAGCATCACTGTTTATTTGTAGTCACTGTCGCAGAGACTGTCATTCAAGAATTGGTCTGTTCAGCCACTCACGCAGTTGCAGACAAAAATGGACTCTACACCATCGTCTTCAGTAGACGGAAGGATGCCAACAAATTATATATATATCACAGTTACTTGTAAATCCATGAAGCAAACAAATATATTTACTTTTGGTTTTTATAAAAAACTGATTTAAGAGTGCTCAATAAAAAGAGCTGAATATACGTTTTAAAAACGAATGGCTTAAAATATTCCGACTGCAGTTTCTCGCTGTAGCGCGAATCTTCAAGGAATTGCTTTGTCCAACTATCTGCCTGTAAAACTGGGTTGTACCCATTCTCAAGTAAGTGGGAGTGCCACCTACCCTCCTTTTCCCACTACGTAATGCCTGAACTTACTAGGCAGAGTCTATGTTTGTTTTTGTGCCTACATCCGATCGCGAGTTCAATATCATATCTGGGTCCCTGCATTCAGCTATTTTTAGTTTTTCTTGTAGGCAAAGCATGCACGGGTTATCATTTCCTTTATGTGATGGTGCTTTCTTAATAATTCTCCCCTCCAATTCTGGATATCTCTTATGCTTTTCTTTTAAAGCCCACACATATTTGGCGAGGGTTGTTGTTTCACTATATTTTTTACCCCTAAATGATAACCTGTGTTGAGCTATCCTGTTTCTTTTAGGGATAATATATATATATATATATATATATATATATATATATATATAGAATGCATGTGGTGTAATGGTTAGGAAAGGGACACAAGATGAGTTCAAATCCTGGACGAGACTGTATGCATTTAACATAGGGATGAATCCAATAATTTTTCCTCTAGCTATGGGTAAATAGTTGGGCAAACTGGTTCTTTAACCTTAGTTAGGTAACCAGTATAGGAGAAGAAAAACACTGAATTCAAACCTGGTTAAGCCCGCTTAAGAAATTGACCTTATGTCACATCCTACTCGCGTGGAGCGGTTGGTAATATATATATATATATATATATATATATATATATTGTGTATGTACTCAGTAGGATATATATGATGAAATATCGAATAAATTATCTATTAAGGCATTTCGTCTGAAAATATGCATACACACACGCACCCAGTCATTTTCATATTTACAATCACATCTATGTAAACCTTTACACTCCGACGCGTTCCACGACGCTCAATTCATTTCAAAACTACTTAAATGCATATTTACATGACATACTTTCTAAAAAGAAAAAAAAAGAATAACTAAATTATTCTGGTAAAGTAGTAATGTCTGTCTGTCTGTCTGTCTGTCTAGACGTCCTAGCTTGTTTTTTCAACTCCCTTCTGCTCGCGTGTGCTCAAGTGTGTATCTTCAATTAAAAATAAGAATAAAACATGAAAAAAAAAGATCTATATGAATTGGTTTGGGGAGACGAGACCAACGTCGTCAAAGGAGCCAAGCACCCTCCTATGTTAACTCTCCCTTAAGACAACTAAGCGACATTCTCTCTCTCTCCCTCCTCTCTCTCTCAGTCTCTGTCTATCTGACTGTTTGTGTCTGTGTCTCTGTTTCTCTATCTTTCTCCTTAACCGTATTTCCGGGAACTCTGTATACGGCTATGAATGAACAGATAAAAGGCGAAGAACGAAAGTGGTTAAAGTCTTAAATCTTTCACACAAGGGCGTGGTTGGTGAGCGCTGTCTATTTGTGCTTGTCAACGAGTTCGTGCTGACGTCCGTAAAGTGTGTGCGTTGCTTTGTGTATTTTCCTTCGAAAACTTGCGACAATTTTCTATTTCTCTGTAAATATTTATCGAATAAGAAGCGATGATTTCAAATTAAAAACAGGAAGGTTGGTTGATTGGTTGGTTGGTTGGTTGGTTGGATTTTACGACATTTCAACCATTGGGTTATTTTATGCCGAAGACGTTTTGTTTTATTCATTCTTATTGGTTATTCAATTTTTTTAAATTCAATTTTTAACACATTTTTGAAACATTCTTTACCTATTAAACACATAAATGGGACTCAAACATGTATTCCACTCCGGGTCAGAGTTGACCTGGGAGTAATGTCGATGATGAGGGTACTCCACACTCCACATAGCTCACAGTACAATTAGAAATACCAATTTCAACAACAAATGAGAGAGAATGATTGGCATTTTTTAATTTACAAAACCTTTTTAAGGCATTTAGCTGTTGGATTCTGATTGTCATTTTTATTTACATTTTTTCCCTAATAACAGATGCATTTTCCTGTTACACACAGATTGGTACACTGTGAATTCAGGGACGTAATTTTTTTTTACCACAGTCTACAGTTATACACTTTTTTTTACACCTCAGAACTGCAACAACGGACTGTTTTAAGTTTTTTTTAAATAATTTTTTTTGTTATTGTTTCTCTGAAATAAACATATCGTTAAATACTCAGCAATTTTCAGTAGTTTTTCAGTTTATTTCAGTATAGGACTTGATAAGTTTATAATCTCAATTCTCTTAAAATAATAACGCTGATGTAAAAAATAGTGTATAAGAACTGAATCACTACGCAATAACTTTAAACCTATTCAACATCAGTTAATGCTGTCTTTTAATTTTTTTAAAAACTTATAAATAAATTAACGTATCAAGTTATGTTTTCTTTAGGGTATAATCTTTATTAAAAGTATTGATCCCAGTTGAGAAATTAAAAATTTCTCAACTAAAAATTTCATATTCCACTAACATCTGTTTTATGGTAAAATTTACGCCCCCCAATTCACAGTCTGCCAAAGATTTACCTGTTGATCTCAAAAGTTTCCCCACTAAAGAATTTCAGAATTATCATCTCATCCTCTTTTCCCAGTTCGAAAAGATAAAGCAGTAAAAACTGTTAATTCAATATCGAATGATCATTGTAATTGTGTCCCACTCACATCTTTTTTATGCCAGTTAAATTGAATGAAAGCTAAAAATATGAGACGAACACATATAATTATGACACCAAATAAATTCAAGCAAAATAATTACCAGATGAGATTGAGATCTTTTAGTGAACTGTCCACTACTTTTGTCATTTGTATTAGGTCTTTTTCGTTTGTTTTCTTGCACACTTAAATGTTTGCTCTGTTTTCAATATTTTTTCAGGCATTACTCGACGATAGGATACAAAACTACACACTACCAGAACTAGGACTACTGTAACTGAGAATAATATCTATGATCTGAAATGTGGTGATTATTAGACAGAAGGATATAAATAAAAATCGTAGCGTATATCTTAACAACATACTATTCTATAATAATTAGAAAACTGATAAAAAACGGTTATAAAAAGTTGTAGAACGTTATAGGCATGATTCATTTAAAAATATGTCCCCAGAGGCCTGGTGGGTTTATACTGTACTAAATAAATGTTTTACATAAACTAAATTTAGACACGAAAGTTTTATTGGTATGCATAGATGAAAAGATTATTTTTGCAGTTGTTTGAAGTTTGTATTAATCGCAATTTTGATTCAAATTGTTTTTTGATATTTTTTCACTCGTGACCTGTGGTCGTTTAACATAAGGAAAAGAAGAAAAGAAAGAAGAAAAAGAGTGAGAGAGAGTTACATTAAGATTATTATACTTTTTAAATATTGAAGTATTTTGAACTAGCTCCTTAATTAAACATGTCAAACGTTGTAATAACTAAATTATCATAGTGTAGCATATCGAAATACTCAAAGATCGGTGGCAATTATTTGTATTTTACGTCATTTCTTTTATTGTGTCAATAACAGATAATCGAATTTGTGCACATAAATCTTCTAATCGGAAAGGTTTCCAAGGAAACAGCACCGAATATATATTTTTGTCTTCAATGAGAAAAGAATCTCACTTGATCTTCATTATTTACTTACAGTAATCTATAAGTAGTAAAAAGATGTCTCGCAAAATATTGGCTAAATCTATGTATGAATACGCATGTTCTTTGATCTTCTGACGGTTATCATCATGCAACATCCTCTGGTTTTTATTATAAACAAAGAAAGAAAATATAAAGGATATGCAACACAGAAAAAATATAATAAGAATGAGAGAAAGAAAAAAGAGAGTATGAGAAAGATATAGAGAAATGCGGTAACGTTGATCTGTTTCTGAGTTAAATCAAGATTTATTATACGTTTTACATCCTGAACTATGTGAAGAAAATGTGGAACTGGATCCGACACTATGTGATATACCGAACTATTTAGCAATGGCTCTTAAGTAAGCGTATCAAACGTTGTAATAATAAAATTATTATACTGTGGTATATCCACAGGTACTGCTAGTAATGTTTATTGCTACAAAAATATCTAAAAAGTACAAATAAAAATAATACTAATCTCAGATATAGTCTTCTTTTTTTAAATAAAAAACAACAATTTGTCAAGCCAAGCTAAACAAATATCGAAAAAAAAAAAAGATTTTCTTGATGCCTAAATCAACAGGATTCTTGTCAGCTATATAAAGAAAAAAAAAAAAAAAGTGAAAAAAAAAAAAAAAAAAAGAAAAATTAAAAAAAAAAATTTTTAAACGACGAAAGATTCCAAGAAACAACGTGCAAATTTTATTGTAATGGAGATTGTGCGTCTGTCTGTCACCGAAACTACGTCACCACCAGTGCCATAATTCCCTTAGTTATTTACGTTATATTCCCAATAGCTATTAAGTAATCATTATTTAACATCTCATTAACAATGTCTCTATCAAGGTATAGCTGAGATAGATTTACCTAAAAACTGCCCACATTATTAATATGTTTAAAATTCTGCAATGTGTGTTATATATCATTAAGAAATAAATGTTTACATATTATATGATGTTGTAAGAATTCAAGTTGTAATGTGAAACAAGGCCTTCAAAAAGCGTGTTCATCACGTCGGGGTATCACCAGTTGTAAGATTCAAAGTGAATATTTGAAGATACAACTCCGACACATTTCTGAGACAAAACATTTTATATAATACAGCACATGAATAAACAAGATACATAAACAATAGAAGATAGAATAGTGTACATAAACATGCATACATAAAAGTCACTGACAAGATAATATAAAAGTACACATAATATAAAGGTACAGACATGAGACTAAGAATAGTCCATGCTGTATAAATCACTTACAGTGACTAGTAGCCGGCGTTGAGGTCCGAAGCCCCAACGAGAAGGGAATGACAATTGTCTAACACATGTGGTCTCGTAGCAAGGAAAGAGGAAGAGAAATTCGAATCAACCGCTTAAATATCATACGTCTCCTAGCGGGAACCAGCGACATCAAGTGGACAGACAACTCCTCAGGCAAATGCGAAATTAACCCCTACAATGTGAATAATTGGAATGCCAGATTTAATAAAATCGTGTTTAATAAATAATTACTTGGTGTTATTGATCTCTGATATTATTGTTTTATTCTCCAACGTATTAAAATAAATCCTATGAATAATTTTATATAGAAAGCAATTAAGATATAATTAAAATCAGTGGACTCTTTTTATATGCGCCCTTATTTAATTTCGTTAGTCTTTCTAATTTAATATATTTTATTACATTAAAACTTAAATAATTACGCCCGGCGGAGGGCGCATGTTCTTGCTTGTTAACATAATGTAGACGTTCCATCAACATATTTGAAAGTTTTCTTTCTCTTCTAGATATCGAATTTATCGGATCTGCTATTATCTCTTGTGGAATATCTGAAAATACGAACAAAAGTTTGGTACGATGATTCCTGAAAATGTTCCTTTATTTCACACTCTACCATATATATACTGAAATAGAGAGGAAAGTAACCCCCCACAGCAAAGAGAGCCAGAAGGAAGGAGAGACAACAGCAGCCCCTTCAAGCATTACGGTTTATGTGCAATCAGTGAACAAGAGAAAGCCATTCAAAAATTGACCTGCTCAGCCACTCACGCAGATGCGGATAAAAATAATTGAACACTATGCCATTGTCTTTAGTAGATGGACGGATGCCAACAAATCTATACCCTCTTGTAACGAGATTACTTTCTCATTTTACGTATCATTGCTCGAAAAAGACATTTCTAATGACCCGCATCAACCTTAACAACATACAGGAGTGTCTTTGCTTTGTAAAATGAGACTATTTAAAATTGAAGGGAGAATTCCTAATTTAAATGTTATGTAAATCTGGCTATCTTTGAATCAACCAACAATTTTGAAATGTGATATTTTGAAACATAGCAATTCATTTGCTCATAAAGGAATTGTGAAGTGATTGTGCTGTTATTTCTCTTACATTTTTAGGTATTTGTCAATGAGTACGTTTTTATTTAATGAAAAATCTTTATTTTGTACTATTTGTATTTTTCGGACTATTGTCCTCATCTCTATTGTTATATACACAACGTTTAAGACGATGTGCCTTCTTCAGGTGTTTCTTGTTGAGCTCGGGAATCTTCTCTTTGTAATCGGGAAGCTTTATTTTTGAACTGGCGAGCCTTCATGTCATAATGCTCTTTATTTGTCTTTCTATATGTTCTTTTACTAATAGATATACAATCCTCTCTAAGTCTCATCTAAAAAATTCAGACAAATAAGAATTCTTGTGTTGGTCGGTTGAATTACTATTCTGACCTAGTTATGTGATTTATAGGGATCGGTCCCTATATTTTTACGGCATGTGGAATTGACCAAATTAAAATAATTAAGTTTTCTTAAATAACTAGTTTTACAATGGTATGTCATGAGTTTAGAATTAGGTAAACAAAAGAGAATCGAATGAATATTAGTTTAGAAATATTTTAGAAACAATCGAAACAATGGTTTAAATTCATCTGATAATTTATGTCACCAGAATTCCACGGATACCAAAATCATTCAATATTGCATCATTGCAAATCACCTGATATTTGAGGAATATTTTAGCTTAATGATCACAATAGATAATGACAAAGAGAAAATTATAAAAAGACCCTTTTAGCTGAAAGACCAAGGAGACACAGAGACAGTGAGGAGCTTTAGCTCTTCCTGACTCAACAGAGTTGGAGAGGATGCTCCTAACTCGACAGTGGGAACGTCCGAAAACATCAAATACGACTCAACATCTATCTTTTCGTTTCCTATTTCTCTCTCTCTCTCTCGCTCAACAACAACAACTTTCAATCACAAGTTCCAATCACAGACAAACTACTAATATGTTGACACAAGCAATCACACTAATATAAACACCATGTCACAGTTGTCACACACAACTATACACAGACACAATCAGTGTCTTCTTCTTTTGTTACCTATGGAAACTACATTTTCCGTAGTCCTTATACATATAAATTGTAGGGACCCATAACTCGGATCTTCAACTCCTCAACCACACACTACCCAAACAAACAGGGTCCCTACAGCTTACCCTCGTCTAATAGTTGGTAAAAATCATCTCACAAATAATGTTGTGAATTTCATCTCTAACAAGTTCTATATTTTTGTGGTCCTATATTAAATGAAGCATTGTTTGCTTGTCGAGGTTTACGGTATTATACCATCTTAAATTATGTGACTTCTACAACTTCAGCATACAATTTCTTTCTTTTCTTTTCAAGTCAGGAACTTACACTTTTTTCAAATAAATGGAATACTTTTTGGTAAAAGACATTTTTTTAAAAAGAAATTCAAATCAAAGAAATATATTGAATAAAATGAGGGAATAAGAAAGTCAGTAAACTAATAAAATAAAAAGGTTTGTCAACAAAATCTGGATGTTCTTTATTTTTCTATGTTATTTTACAAATAGAAATATAATCCTTTCCAAATCTTTCGTGTTATGAATCGACTTTCTTTACAGAAAAATGAATTTATATCTTCGTTCTTGCTCGACGCGGGAATCAATGAAGATACAAATTTATTTGCCTATTTTCTTTTACAAATAATTGGCTAATATCAATCTTATATATTGATTTTTGTTTGTTTGTTTGTTTTGTTTTACGGCATATCAACCTCAGTAGGTTATTTAATGCCATCAAAGTTTTGAAATAAATTCATTCTTGATGGGTACTCAGTTTTTTTATAAACACATTTTTCTATTTAACTCATAGATGGGACCCGAAGAGGTACTACCACTCCGGGTCAGTGTGTACCGGGGATCAAAGGTGATGACGGGGTGCTCGACATTCCCCAGACCCTCAGAACTGTAACCTTATGATCAGATATAGTTTAATGTAATTCCTAGGCCCTCAGCCACCACCTTCTAGCACATGTATGATAAAAAAGGGTTGGGGTTGCCATAAAAGCAATTGGACTGGGGCAATTATATAGGTGCTAGGGCTGGATGTGAACAGCCGATTGATAATTATGAGCCAATGTGGAGTGTTGCATGTCATGGAGTGCTCAGCTACTAGGATCCCGTCTTTAAGCATCACGGGTCGCTTCCCATGGTCAACAGGTGACTACATTGAGGGGGGTCTTGCCCCCTGCAGAGGAGCAGTTCTAAAGCTCCAGCCGACAGGACTATATTGATTTTTATTAAAGTATTTCTGATTTATCTTTGATTTAAACGTGAACTGATATTTTCATTCTCTTTGAAATAATTTCGACGTTTCTTATTAAAATACTTCACACATTTTCTTTGGTTTTTTTTTTAATCGTTGAGGACTTTTATGTGTTAATTCCGGGTCATAACACCCAAACCAAGCAAGTGCCATTTTAATTTAAAATCGTTTACATTAACCCCTAAGATGACGGTTAACATTATTATATGTTTTCTAAAAAAAAAGGGGGGGTATTGGTTATTTGAGACATTCAAAATGTACGTATGGATCAAGATACCTAATAATAGTTTTTATTTTTATTTTTGCTATCCGTTTTTTTCCTTGGTTCTTATTGTCATTGGGTTTGTTTGTTTGATGCACTGGGTTGGCCCAAGTGGAAAGTATTTTATATCGGCTCAGTGGTCCGAGCAACTTTTCGAAAAGGTCGAGCCTTCAAATGGAGAGGTTCCAGTACTTTTTACAGTATTTCATAGTCGAATGGGCGAGCCTCGTCAGAATACAGCTCAGCACGCTTGATCATCTACCCGTAGTGGTCTTTTCAAATTGACGTTTTACCCTCCATTTCTCTTTTTTTTTCTTTTGTTTGGTTGGTTGCTCTTTTCCTTTTCACTCATGCTTATTTTTTTCTTTGTTTATTTCTCACTTTTTTTCTATTTGACTTACTTATTTGCTTTGTTTAAATGTTTATATTCTTTTTGATCGTTTTCTATTTTTTGTTTTTGTTTTTTTGTTTTTGTGTTTTTTTTTTCATTTTTCTTTCACTGCCTTTTGTGTATTTTATTTTTCATTTGACCCTTCAATCTTTCCTTCGATCATTTCTTACTTCTTTCTACTCTGCCTCATTTCCACGCCCACGATGCCTTCTTTCATCCTCTTCTTCTTTCCATTAACCTTGCCTTCGAATTTCCTGCCGCCTTCGCTTTTTTGGCGCACACTTTTATACGCACTCACTCACTCTCCCCCTTCTCTCTCTCTCTCTCTCTCTCTCTCTCTCTATATATATATATATATATATATATATATGTTTATATATATGTGTGTGTGTGTGTGTGTGTGTGTGTGTGTGTTATGAAAAATAAAAATAAAAATACTGTTTTTTTTAAAGTATGAATGAATGGTAAATGTAAGTGTTCAAATAGACTAATATTTCAGAAATGCAGTTGACTTATCAATTAATTAATTCAGACACAATTCGTAAGTCAACAGTATTTCTTAAATATTAGTCTAAGTTTTTTTTATATTTTCAATAACACAAATGCGAAGCATACGCGAAACCCTTAAAACTAAAAAAATAATCTATTTATCTATCTATGTACCCAAACCCCGGTAGAGCTCTCTAAGAGCGATTTTAATTGACTTCCACCGCCAGGGAAATAAAGCAATGATCGTTTGTTGTTTACAGATTTGGTATCTCTGGTGATTGTAAAATATATACAGAGACGCATGAATTTAACAGTTAAAACACCGCTCCTTAATGGCAACTGTCGACGGCCGAGAGGTTAACGAACCGGACGGATGAAAATTCAGTCGGGTTTAACCCTAGCCACACTGATGAGACATGAAACGTCGAAACACGGTGTTTGTAGATGACACACACACACACACACACACACACACACACACACACACACACACACACATATATATATATATATATATATATATATTTGGAGAATATGTGCTTAATTGAAGTCATACCTAATTTGAAAATTAATTAGTTGATAATTAGTTTTCCTTCTCTCAATATTCTCTTTGGACTTCTTTTTTATATTCATCATACTTCCCCTCTCTCACACACACTCTCTCTCTCTCTCTCTCTCTCTCTCTCTCTCTCTCTGTACACACACACACACACACACACACACATATATATATATCGTCTAAAATGTTCCTTCTCTCTCTATTCTCTTTGGATTTCTTTCTTTTTTTATTCATCTACATTGGTTGTGTATCAGTAGATCTGTGCATTCATGCATACAAGAATGTAGATTTACTTGAGGTCATTCAAACTGAACTCATATACACTGAACTCAGTTTCTTTGTCTCGCTTATTAACTTCATAAGTCGACCTGTGTCGCACGCATATGCTATCGTGTCATATACACACGCCAACATAGACACCCCGTCATAAATTATGGGATTATTTACATATGGCTCGCCACTTCTGTTTGAAATCAGCGTATAGCACATATTATCTGAAAAAACTATAAGATATAAAAACAGTCATTATTTCAAAGAAAATACAATTTAATAGTTCCTTGAAAATAAACAGACATAAATTCCTGGGGATACTGCTTCAGAAAATATATAAAAAATGATATCAATATTGTGCAACACAGAATTATATATATATATATATATATATATATATATATATATATATATATATATATATATTATTATGATACTAAAGCTGAGCGAATCAAGTTTTGGTTCTCTCAGTCTTTTTTCCTATTTAGTTCAATGACACAAAACACGTCACAAAGTATTCCTTAGATTTAGGATTAAATTATGTATGAAAAAAATTCCGTTTTATTTGGTTTTAATCAGTCGTAATTTGCAATTAAGTCAAAAACTGACCCGACCTTCATTTAAGTTTTTCCCACCTATCTAATATGTTAGTTCTATCTAGAGAGTTAAGAGAGAGAAGTATGTGTCAGGGAGAAAGAGAAGCTTTTTAGCAGCCAAACCAGCAGCCAGAGAGAAGACCTATCTACCTCCAACATCTCCAATCTTTCTTTCTCTCTTTACGTTAACAGAGAAGACTAATGTTTTGTTTTGTTTTATTAATTCTCCGGTCGTTTTTATATCTTTTAAATTTAATTTGCTTTGCAAAATAACTTTCTTCCTGATCAGTTTAAAGTTTGTTTGAATTTCGAATGTTGTTTTTATTAAACTTTCAATTTTCAAAGCTCAAAAATCTACTCAAAATTTATCGAGTCAGAGGAAACATTAAATAATTGTTTAATTTATAAAAAAAAGAAGAAAATGTAAATAAGTTTCCTACACAACGTGTCTTAAAATTGTTTTCTTGGTTGTAAAAAAAGAAATTACAATTGAATAACATGTTTTAAAATAGATTTTAAAAATTTACTTTAATTATTGATTTTTAAAATTTATTAGGTCAAAGAGGTAAACATATCAAATAATTGTTAGTAGAAATTAGGAAGATGCTATTTAGCTGGTTTCGGTAAAAATATAAACAACTACTTACTAGGCACTGCCAAAGTTGCGGAAATACCCTTATTTTACAAAATAAATTT
The DNA here is from genome assembly GCA_023376005.1 of Doryteuthis pealeii. Classification (NCBI taxonomy): domain Eukaryota; kingdom Metazoa; phylum Mollusca; class Cephalopoda; order Myopsida; family Loliginidae; genus Doryteuthis; species Doryteuthis pealeii. The sequence continues at coordinate 119,617 of CM042142.1, forward strand.
AACCCCCTCACCCCACTAGAAAGAAACTTACTAAAAATCAGTGAATTATCCGGTTTTAAGGAAATTTTCAGTGTTGATTTATCAATGAATTAATTTTATAATGCATTAGTTATTTCATTTAAAATTCTTCTGATTTTTTTAGGTCACTTAACTTTGACCACCGCCATATTTTTTGGGCGCAAAATGTCGGTGGGGTTAGATAAAGTTGAAACTAATTACAGTATAAATAAAAAGACAAAAAATCGAAGGTGTGAAGGGAAGAAAAAAGAATTAAGACTTATATAAGACTTATTTTCTATCAGGATAGCTCCTATCCTGATAGAAAATAAGTACCGAAAATCGGAAAATAAATTGAAAATAAAAACTAAAAAAATAATTTTGGAGATTTTTTTTTTTTTTACTGTTTTCGACAATTATTCATTAAAATCGGATAATTCCCTTATTTTTGGTTATTTGTTTTCAATCGAGTCAGGTAAGTTTATTTTGTAAAACACGGATTTTACGTCATCTTTGGCGGCCATTTTTACGATATATTTGAGCAAAATTGACCGAAAAAATTTTTTTTAACTTTTCGACTTAAACTAAAATTTTCATTAAATAATCGACGACATTTTGGCAGCGCCTATTTCATGCTTATTTTACTGGCCCTGTAAATATTTTTTTATTTATTTTGAATGCAAGTAATACTAAAAATAACAACAGATTGGACACAAAAGTTTATTTATATACGCAGTTCTCCGTACCGTACCGGGTAAGTGTATAGCTGTAGTATAACCCGTCGGTCGCTACTGAGCTAAAGGCTCACAGAATTCCCGAAACTGGCCGTCAAGATCGGATTTTCTGCACCAACCAAGGATTGCAGGGTCTCTATATTTGCTGAAAGTCTAACCGAATGTCTACGTTGTGTTCAGATCTCAAACGACTAGAATTCTGCTATAGAAACTGATTTCTAGGGTTAATGGCGGCCTAGTAGTCACATAAAAAACAACGACTCTTTTTCTTCAAACTTAACAAAATTTATATTCAAATAACAAAAGAATACAAACAATTATTTCTCAAGACTGGGAGTGATGGACCCGTAATTAATAACTTCTGGTCTTCTGCAAAGTATTGTGCAAAACAGTTTGTAAGTTCACTAAGTTTTCAAATGGTCTTAGCTGAAGTCAGTTTCTCTCGGCTCTCAGTATTTGCGTTAATCTTCTCAGCTAGCTCGATCAGCTCATGTGATTCTCAAGCAATCACAACTTCATTTGCTCTCCAGCCTGGTCTTGTCTTTATCTGCTCTCCAGCCTGGTCTGGCTTCATCTGCTCTCAAACCAAAAACGTCTGAGTTAAATAATATTTCAATCGGAACAATTTTATTTCCGGCCGGCATGAAGATATTAGGAATTTTCTCTGCACCTCCTACCTTAGCAGGGCAACCGCCCTCCTCTAGTTCCAACCAGCCAATCGAATTCACTTCCGCCAAATCGACAGGGGCCTCAGTTCTTCCGGCTACTTGAGTGCTTTTTTAATTCATTTCTTCCGGTCCCACCCCAAACCGGGACTTTCTTCAATCCATCTTCTTATGGATTTCGAAACCGGTCGCGCTGTTGCCTCAAATGCTAACAGCACCGATTCCCTATCTGATAGTCTATAGATTAATTTCTTCTTTTCTATCGATTCTAACCAGTCTTGCAGCCTGGTAGAATCACCCTTAAATAATGGCACTCGCATCCCACCTAATATTCTATGAAGGTTTCCTATTCCACCCTCATCAGCTTCCTGACACCCCCTATTCAAACTATCTTGAGACCCGCTCACACTCATTATACTCAAAAACACTGGCAAGAGATATATGACAACAAAGAAAAGGGAAAAACCAAAAGAGTGTCCTACCTTTCAACGATCCTTGCCTCCTCTGTTTCTGGGTTGCTGGTTCTCTCAGAATCTTTTTTTTTTTTAAAGTCAAATTGACTTTCGTTTTTTTTTTTGTTTTTTTTTTAACGGTCGTTTAGTTCTCTCAGTATTTGCGTTAATCTTCTCAGCTAGCCCAAATATCTCATCCACAGAAAGCAATGTTGATACACGAATAGGAAATTATCGGTCATATGGAAATCCGATCGGTCATATGGAAATCCGATTTCTCTGACAAGTTAAAGCGACAATTCTTCCAGGCTGTGGTTATATCAGTACTGCTGTATGGCTGTACGACTTGGACCCTAACGAAGTGCCTTGAGAATGCTGCGTGCGGTCTTGAACAAGACATGGAAACATCACCCCACAAGGAAGCAGCTGTATGGCCACCTGCCCCCCATCTCACAAAGACGAGTGAGACGGACAAGGCATGTTGGGCACTGCCGAAGAAGCAAGGACGAGCTCATAAGCGACGTTCTCCTGTGGAAGCCAACACATGGACATGCTAGTGTGGGTCCGCCACCAAAGAATTACATTGACCAACTATGCAAGGATACTGGATGCTGCGGAGAGGACCTCTCTGGCACAATGAATGATAGGGAGGGTTAGCGAGAGATTGTCATGGATATCCGTGCTAATTGAGGGACATGATGATGATGATGATATATATATATATATATATATATATATATATATATATATATATATATGTATATATAATCACTTTCTGTGGATGAGATATTACTGCATATATATATATATATATATATATATATATATATATATATATATATATATATTAGCAAAAGTACCCGGTCCATGACCGGACTTACATTTTTTTTATTATCAATGAAAGAATTTTATAATGTGTCAGTTATTCTATTTCAAAACTTTCTGATTTTTTTCAAGTCCCTTAACTTAATCTCCCTTATTTTTATGGTGCAAAATATCAGTGAGGTCATATCAAAGTGAAACTAATTACAGTATTAATGTTTTTGTTATTGATTCCTAAGAAGAAACTGTTATAAATGTTTTAAAATCTTAATAACATTTTTGTTTTGTACGTAATTTACTTCACACCAAGTGCCGATTGACTCAATGTTTTGGCAGAATTTAATGTTTAATATGTATGAAAAATTAATTACATATGTAATATTCTTTTGCCTTTTTACTGATGCTCATTATGATACTACTTTTTGACTTAAACAAAAAATTGACCTTAAATAGCTTGACCTTAAATAAATTGTATTGTTGATACCTTACATATATGTAAAAAAAAATAATTTGCCTTGTTCGGCCATATACTTAGAATAGATCTTAGAAATTAAAAAAAATCGTCTTTTTTATACAGTAAATGTGTCTGGGTCTTAACAGTCGTCTTTTTTTTTATTACTGTGACGAACTAGGTTGACTGTCGCCAGTTCAAAGAGGTAGGCGTGTAAGCGGTAGTTTTTTTTATTTTTTTAATTTTTTTAGAAATAGAACATTTGTATTTATTTCATAGAGTAAGTGGCTGGGTAGGGTGATGTGGGGTGGGGTTTCTGTCTTGGAAGTTCAAAACACAACTCTCACCGACAGGAGTGGAGTGGGTGAGGTCGGAGGGGTCTGTATATGTTATTTTTTAAATTTTCTTTTTAATTATTGAATTATATCACCTAATTAGTAAAAATGAAAAGCCAAATTTTGTGTGTTTCTTAGTTATAAGCATATCATGGTGTACGCAAGATTTCAAATCTGAGTGACACTTCATTTCGGAGTTATAAGTCGACACGTACATACCAAACTATATATATATATATATATATATATATATATATATATACTAGCTAAAGTACCCGGTCCATGACCGGACTAAAAAAATTAGGAACAGCAGAGAGCGTGTTCAGACATATTTACATAAATAGGTAAACATTTATGAAAATTTTCGTGAAAATCGGACCATTAATTGAATTTTCATAGAATTGAAAAAAAATTCTTGTCGTAACTTGTTTTTGGTTACGTTAAATTTTAGTTGATTTAACGGTGCAAATATGAAAACTTGTTTTTTCAGTCACAATTTTCATTATTTCCGTAAGCTTAAATTTAAAAAAAAATCATCAGGAGTTTGTTTAATGTTTCTTCTTTCGAATGGAAAAGTTTTTTAAAGATAATATTAATTTTTATGAAAGTTTCATTGTGTTAAATATAGGGGGGGGGGGTAAATTTCACAGGGAAAATTGGTGTTACCTAAATAAGCCATTTTATCTTAACGGTTTTTAGAAAAAAAATGGAAGTTGTGACTTAATTTAAAAAAAATCTATTTATTTATCATTAGAATTATATTTTCAAGTTACATACATTAGAAACATGTTTATTTTATGTTTCTTTAATGTTTAGTGTTTAAACACTAAACTTCATATAAGTTATTCAACTACCTCGTATTTTTACTTTAAAAATTTTATTATCGTTTTATACATTTACTTGTTATTGTAATTTAAAAAATAATTGTATAAAAAGATGTTTGTTTATTATTAAAACATCGTAACAATTGCAGTAGATTGTATTTCACATGTTAAGCTAGGTATACCAAAAAAATTGTTTGCTACGTTTTTAAAAACAAATTAGAATTAATTCAATCTATTATTTAAGGTCAAACTTTTGTCTAAAACGATAAGACCAACTCGAAAAAAATGTTACGCCCCCAAAATAAGGGGGGGGGGTCAAAATTATGTGACCGGAAAAATGAGAAAGTTTTGAAATAAAATAAGTAATGTATCATAAAGATCATTCATTGATAAATAAACACTGAAAAATTAGTTAAAATCCGATAATTGCCTGATTTTTGGTAAATTATTTTCTGGAGGGGGGGGGGCTAAAGTCATTTTGTCAAAAACGCATTTAAGGCACATTTTGGGTCTACCTATGTTAAGCTAAGTGTTACTAAAAAAACTTTCGACAACTATATGTTTACTTATTTAAAATAAGTAAACAAACAGTGTTTGTGTGAATTTCGTAATTTTGAAGATAATATTAACCTTTATTCAAGTTTCATTGTGTTAAATATCCCCCCTTTTTTAAGTGCTAATAATTTGCTATTTTGTTTGTTTGTTTGTTTACAACATTGAGAATAATATTCTAACTTTTTCGTACGTAAGACAATTTTAAATTCAGTTTTTAATTGCTTGTTTGAGTTAGAAATAAAATGTAACATTGTAATTTATTTATTTATTTGATCAACAAAAATAACAAAGACAACTAAATATTAGATTTCGCGTTTGAATTTTGTTATTCTTCTTTCAAAAACGTTTTGAGTTTCACTTGATATATTTAATCATATTATATTCTAAGAAATATGAAAATAATAGTATGTGGGTAGCCACTTTTATTTATGTCCCCTTTTTTTAATCGCTTGAAGGATTTTTTTCAAAAACTTTTTCGTGCGTAAGACAATTCTAAATTCAATCGTTGTAATTGCCAATTCGCATATTAATTCAAATTTGATTCGCTGATTAAAAATGGATATATTTTATTCTGAGAAATTTGAAAGTATTCGTAAAAATATTGATAAAAAGGTTTTCATTTTTCTTTTTTTTACATATAAACAAACGCATTCAATAACGCAGTAGAAATAGAGCAGACATACGGAAACATGCAGCAGGGTGGGGTGTGTCTGCTGATTGTAGCTGGAATATCAACAGGAGCAGCTATGCCATAGCTTTCGAACAATCGTTTGATTTTTTTTTGATTAATTAATTATATCCCTTAATCAGTAAAAATCAATAACCAAATTTGGTGTGTTTCTTAGTTAGAACGATATCAATGTGTATGCAAGATTTTGAATCTGAGTGACCTCCCATTTGAAGTCATACGTCGACACTTACATACCAAAATCTCTCTTTATATATATTATATATATATATATATATATATATATATATATAATAATATATATATATATATCCTTCTTGATGGGTGCTAAAAAAATTTAAAACTCATTTTTAAAAGGAATTTTTAGAACTCATTTTGTTCTAATTAATCCATTGATGGAACCCTAACAACTACTACCAGTCCGGATAAGAGTGGACCTGGGAGTAATCGAGATGAAGGGGCACTCCACATTCCCCGAGTTCCAGAACTGGAACTTCACCATCAGATAGAGTTTAATATCATACCCAGGACACCAAGAATCCCAACCACTGCCTTCTAGCTCATGTATACATTTATTTATTGTGAAGCTTATAATCATAAACATATCTTGTTACTAAAACAATTTTATGAATATCTATAAATTTATGCATAAAAATATTACGAAAACTTATAAAAGAGGCATTTCATATGAATTGTCGTTATGAGATTATAAAAATTACTATCTGATATTTATAAAATAATAATAACATTGTAACTAATTATATAGCTTTCTTGTCTTAGAGGCTTAAAATACGCTGGCTGTATCTTTGGTGAGGGGCAAGAGCTCAACACTGAAAGAAGTGTCTTGGGTATAACATTAAACTGCTTCTGATGGTGAGGGTCCAGGTCTGGAGATCTGGGAAGTGTGGGGTACTCCCCCATTGCTATTCTGCTCCGGAGTGATAGTACCTGTTAGGTTATCATCTATGGGTCAAATAGATCTGTTAACCGTATGCAAAAACTCTCAGGAAATAACAACACAAATATATATATCTAAATGTACAATAAACACGACTACCTAACCTCTCTGGGCATAAAATAAACCTATATGGGTTGACATGCCGTTAAAATCAATCTCTTCGTCCTTGTGATTTAACATGCGTCACATTAACTGTGATAGGTCGTAGATAAAGTAAGTTTAGTGAAAATCCATCTAGCCAGACTCACACATGTTTATTTGTACTAGACGGGACTGAAAGCGATCCATTTCATCAATGACGGGCTCAGAGAATTTCCATGCGCTCAACTAGTAATATTAATAATATAGTGGAATTGTAGTCTTTAAGCTTTGAATGAAAGATATGAAAAAAGGAAAATAATTTTGATACAATCTGATCTTATTATATTATATCATCTATATATTAATACTCGTGTTCCTTAATTGGACGACCATATCATCTTGCAATACCCTCTGGTTAAAAATGAAACCATCCAAATTGTCCAAGATGAAATGCAAAAATGTAATGTGTTACTTATCCGCCAAATTCTTATTTCTTATGAGTGTCGTCACCTCAGTTAAACAATGGACCATGCCGTTTTATTATGAAGAAAGAGAGAAAAGCAAAAGTAAATTCTATGCATAAAAATATAAGAGAGAGAGAGAGAGAGAGAGAGAGAGAGAGAGAGAGAGAGAGAGAGAGAGAGAGAGAGAGAGAGAGTTAAATTAAGATTATTATACTTTTTACATTTGAACTCGCAATAGCTCTTAAGTAACATATCAAACGTAATAATTAGATTATCATACTGTGGTATATTCAAAGGTTCTGCTAGTATTACGATATTCTTATAAATATATTTATATATGTTTTTAGCCTGAATTTATTTTGCTTGAAAAATGTGTCTATGTGTGCATTTGAGGTTTTTTTTTTTTTAATGAGGCAAAGTGTTAATAACTCCACTACAAAACGTAGTCGTCGCTTGAACGATTCAAGTAATTTCATCTTTACATATATAAAAAGTAGATCGTGTGTATGTATGTATGTTTGTATATGTATGTCCGGCGGAAACAAAGAAAATGAAATAATTAATGACAAAGTAAATATATATACACTTTCACCATCACCAGATCTTGTTTTGGGAACAAAAATGATGAAAATTTTATTTATATCCATGAAGATAATTAAAAAATGAAATTTGAATAATAATTGCATGGAATGTTTTTTGCATTTATTATTTTAAATTGGAGACATTCATTTTTCTTTTCAGATTGTCTGGATCAACGCAAGATCTTTTTACATATGGCTTTTAAAGGGGCATCCTGTGAGGACTCAACTGGCGATTCAACAATAATGGATCTGCGAGACTACCGTTTTACTCCACCCCTCTACCCTGGCGACGCCGGGTAGCCGATTCTAGTTTTCTATAAAAACAAAAAGGTTTGCTCGTTTGATAGTCCGTGTTTCCAGATTGCAATACTCACACAATTGCACGTCTTAATATGTTTACGGTCAGTTCAACTTTAAACCACCGGTTCCCACTAGTTCACCAAAGCAGCGATGAGCCTGTTCAATGACTTGATTCGGAATTAAATGACCCGAAGAGGGTTGATATGCCGTAAAAAAAAAAAAAACAACCAACCAACGTCTTCAAATTTGTACACGGATACATTAATTCACACATATGTATGCACACGTACGTGCACACGCATGTGCAAATACGCGCGCACACACACACACACACACACACACACACACACACACACACACACACACATGCATATAATCAGGAAAAAAGCATTTGTTCTATTTGAACGCAGATTTGCTCAACTGGACAAATTAATTCAAGCAAATCGGAGGAAAATCGGCAAAAAAAGAAAACAATAATCGTCCCCACCCGAAACATTTCCATAAAAAAAAGAAACGCGAAATAAAACTACGCCACAACCTTCTTACGATTAACAAAAAAAAGTCAACAATAAATAAACAAACAAACAAAAATGCATAAACAAAAGAGAAAATGGCCGTTGAATTTAAATCACTTGTTTCAGTTGACTCCCACCCCCGTTGGACAGTCATCCGTGCCACGCCCTTGTTTTACTTGACTTCTTTTGCTTTTCAGCCTCCCTCCCCGCCGTCTTCAGTCCCTCTCCGCCTCTTTAGCCCCGCCACCTTCAGCACCCTTCCACAAATGGACGGGTATTTCCAAAGAGTATTAACTTGTTAGCCTAGACAATAAAATCCCAAATCCTTCCGACTCGGCCAACGACTTGCTTTTGTGAGTGTCACGTGACGTGAATCAGGTTAATTTCGGGACCATTTTACACTTCTAATTCCACAACTCCATAATTTTGTGCTTTGAAGAGAGAAAGCTTTCTAGTCAGGGTAATTTGATGTCACGAGAAGCATGGATAGCATATTAACAGACGTAAACCTTTAACACACGTTTTATACAGACACTTTTCGACGGCTTTAACTGCCATATTCTAGATTTCAAAAATATTTTTTCCCTATTTTCTTATACTTGTATGTATTTATGATATAAGTATTGGTATGAATAATTTTGATACTTCGGACTGTTGTCCTCATTTTTATTGAGTATAAACACAACGTTCAGGCTACAGTAACATCGGTTCTGTTTAAGTGTATTTTGAATAAGTAACCCATCCCATTTTATTTTTTTAATATCAAATCGCATTTTTTTTCTCAATAAGTCTGGTGGCATTTGTTGCTGCTTGGAGCTCCCTTGAACTAATGATAACGATTTCAGCTCTGAAATCACTTTTGTATTCATGACTAATAATCTGAAGACGACTTATTTTAAGGTAATTAAAACAAAACCCATCTAAACAAAGCCTGGGGTTACTGTGGCCTGAACGTTGTGTTTATACACAATAAAGATGAGTACAATAGTCCGAAATATGAAAATTATTTTTACATAGTAAGAAAAGTATTTGAAATAAAAATTACAGGAATCTCTCTTACATATTTCTCTGAGCATTGAATAATTTTAATAATAATAATAATGATTATAATTTATCAGGAAAAAACATTTCAATATATTTTTCTTTTTTTTTTAAAACATAACTTCTTCGAATCTTTAAAGATAAAATTCTAAAGTTACTTTAATAACAACATTGATAAATAAATGAAAATAAAATTTTATTTCATTATGAAATGACTGAAAAGTTTTGAAAGTTAAAAAAAAAACACAATTGAATTACTTTAAAACTTATCGATTCTTAATCACTGTATATAATCTCTCTTTCCCACTCAACTTACCTTATCGCAAAATCAATGTTCGAAATCTAACTAAACAAGAATATTGAATAACCCAACGACAATTATGAATAGTTTGCTGATTCATTGAATCACACACACACACACACACACACACACACACACACACACACACATATATATATATATATTATATATATATATATATATATATATATATATATATATGTCTGTCTGTCTGTCTGTCTGTCTGTGTTGTATGTAGAAATATATAAACAGATATAGACAAACAAACACAAACATTTGCTTACATTGTAATATCTCAGTCTACGTAAGAAATTGATAAACATGCATTTACATATAATTTATTAAATATAATTATATTTTTAAGGGACCTTGTTGAATAATTATTAATTACCTAAATAAAACTTAGTTGATAGCGATAAACATAGAATTTATAAAATCTCGGATTACTGTTTGTGTGTTTATTTATTCGTTTTTGGAGTTTCCTTGATGACTCATTTCAATGAATCAAGCTTCCAAGGTGTTGCCGATTTTCGAAATTCTCAACGTTTTGAAAGACTTGGAAGCGCACCTTCGGGAAAAATATACCGATCCAGTCACCAATATTACTCTGGGCCATCTTAATGAACTAAACCGTTCACATCCCCGGAAGAAAAATTTGACAATTCACCTCTGAAGCTAGGTGAAATAAGAGACTTTATTAAAAAAGCAAGAGCTAAGAGATCACCGGGGATTAACGGTATTTCGTATAAACGATGCCCTATAAAAGATGCCCTAAGGTATTAACACTTCTGTGGAGGCTCTTACGGAAAGCCCACATAAAGAAATTTATCCCGGAGGATTGGGGATTAGCAGATGTAATCCATATTCCAAAAGAAAAAGACTCCAAAACACTAGACTAGTTTCGACCAATTTCCTTACTCAACGTAGAAGGTAAGATCTTTTTCGGTGTCATTGCAAAAAGAATGACTAGAACAATGACTGAACAATGGGTATGTTAATACATCAATACAGAAAGCTGGAATTCCCGGCTTTTCAGGTTGTATTGAACATACCACTATTTGTTATGGGACGCTATAAAAGCGGCCAAAAATGATGTCAGTCGAACTTCACGTCATTTGTCTTGACTTGGAAAATGCGTAGGGTTCGGTAAGACACCAACTACTTGAGAAAGCAATGGAGTTCTTTTGGATTTCAGAAAGCCATTAAAAATCTAATTTCAGCGTATTTTAAATGTACATATATGAGATTTTCTAATAACAAATATTCCACTAACTGGCAAAAGTTGAATATTGGTATTATGATGGGATGCATTATCTCTCCATTACTTTTCGTACTGGTAAAGGAGATGATACTGGGTAATGATGAAAACAGCACCAATAAGAAGACCATCAATGAAGGCTTTCATGGATGATGCAACCCTCGTCGCAGAATCTGGATCCCATATGAAACAACTGATGAATCGCCTACAGCCCATGCAGATATATAAGTTATTACTGACAAAGATTGAAACAATGGAATGCTTAATCAGTAATTATGTAAAAAATGGTTGGGAGTACCTAATTCCTTAACAAATGTGGGACTATACAGTTCATCAACGAAGCTAAAACTTCCGATAGTGTCACTTGTTGAGAAATTCAAATTAGGTAAACGCGACTTTTCTAAATGCTGCGCGACTCTCGCGACCCATTAGTGAAGAACGCCCAGCCTTCCGTAATAACTGGTTGAAAATGGAAGGCACAACAAGCTGTAGAAAACGCAGAATCATCCCTCAAGATGAAAGAAATAATTGGAACTGTGGCAAAGATCAGGGCTAGGTCTTCACCCACAGCGTTGGTGGTCTAAAGAATCCACGTTAAATAAAAGGATTATGATTTCGGAGGAAATTCACCTTGAGGAAATCAAGCGTATTGCTACAACTGTAGGACAAAGTAGACAGGGCGCATGGACCAGGTGGGAGAGTGCAAAATAGAGAGTTGTAACATGGAGCGACATCAGACATATGGAGCCTAAAAAATTAAGTTTCCTGATAAAGACAGTCTACGACATATTACCAACACCAGTCAACCTTCACGTCTGGGGGTTAGCTACGTCCGACCTATGCAAAGCATGTGGGAAAACTGCTAGCCTGAAACATATTCTCACAAGATGCAAGTATGCTCTAAGAAGCTACACGTGGAGGCACAATGAAGTCATCGAGATTGTTGCGGAGGCGTCAAAGATATGTTGTGAGACTGCAAATAAAGCTGTTAATTTCGAAATTTTCGCGTAAAAATATGCACATTTCGTTACTGTTTGATGGCTCCACGGTTGACACATTGCATGTGACTTGGAACATCAACTAGTTTTTCCAACTGAAATAACGTTAACGGCCTAGCGTCCTGATATTGTCATTTGGTCTATTAATCAAAAGAAAGTTTTTATCATTGAATTAACAGTTCCATTTGAGGAAAATCTTGACTGGGCACATCAGTGTAAGTTGGAAAGATATGAAGATGTATTTCCTATCAAAGTCGGATGCTGGGGGTTTATTACTAACTCAACCTTGGCATTTTTTTTACTAAACTTGAGCTTTCTCCACCAGACAAGAGGAAATACATACAAAAGATACAGGATAAAGCTCTAACCGCATCAGCATGGATATGGCAATCCTACAATGTGACATCAAGCCGACAAAGTCTGGTGGTATCGTGAGATACTGCTGGGGCGCTCTGGGTTAGTGGTAATGATGCTTCCGCCCCGAAACCATGCCTGAACCCAGAATCATCATCTGATGAAGGTTTTGTTGGTTGCAATGCTACTGTGTAAATAGCAGTCATTGTATGATGATTATTAATTGTGTGGTGAGTGAACTTTTATAATTGAAAAATAAATGCGGCTTACTCCAATTTTCTCTAAATAGAAGAGAGTATAACATTTCAAATAATAATAATAATAATAATAATAATATAGGCGGAAAAATCTATCCATGGCATGCATTGATTACAGCAAGGTCTATGATATAATTCCACATACTTGGGTTCTTGAATGTTACATAGTCTGAATTAGATTTGCCTAAAAAAGCCTATGTCATTAGAGTTTAAAATACTGCAATGTGTCTTATATCACTAAAAAAAGGCTGTTTCAATTATTTACATAATATATAGTGTGTTTAATTTGCATACTGGTAAAAAAAAAAACCGGTATAAAAAATAATTACTTGATGTTTTTGATCTCTAATATTATTGTTTTATTCTTCATTCTATGAATGATTTTATATAGAAACCAATTAAGATATAAAACATAATTACGCCCGGAGGTGGGTGGATATTATTACCAGTGATTTTAAATATTTTTTTATATTAATTCTAAAATTTGGTTGGTGGGTTGGTTGGATTTTACGGCATGGCAACCCTTATTGGGTCATTTTATGTCGAAGACATTTTGTTTTATTTATTCTTAATGGGTACTCCATTTTTTTAAAAACTCAATTTTTTAAAACACCTTTTTAGAACTCATTTTTTTTCTATTTAACCCAAAGATAGGGTCCTACAGGTACTAGCACCCAGGACCAGAATGGAGCTGGGAGTAAAGGTGATGAAGGTATACTCCACATTCCCCAGAGCTTCACTATAATATAGAGTTTAACGTCATACCCAGGATAATAAGACTCTCAATCACCACCTTCTAGCACCCATGTGATAAAAAGGATTGGGGGACTGCCATAAGGGCACTTGGGTTGGGACAATCATATAGTTGCTAGGGCTTGACGTGACCAATCGATTGATAGGAGGCAGCCTCTCCGCCCGCCCGTCCAGCCTAAGTAAGGGCCAAAGTGGGGTGTTGCATGTCATGAACTGCTCAGCCATCAGGGTACCATCCTTAAGCATCACGGGTCCCATTGAGGACGTCTTACCCCTCTGCAGGAGTGTATTCTAAAGCCCAGCCAACAGGGCTAATTCTACAATGCAGTGTGTTTGAATGGATCTTATTTAAACTTTGACTTCAAACTGTTTTACGATAAAGAACCTTATTTCATGAATGAATAACATTTATGAATGATGTCGTAAGTTAGGTAAAACTAAAATATTTTAAATAAATCCAAGTTACCTTAACTAATTGTCGCGTATACAAACTGCTAGAATTAAATAACAGTCGCCACTATTCATAAGACGGAAACACGATCTCATATGACTTACTTAATTTACATATTTTACAACAAATGGTTGACCTAATGTTCAGATCTAACTCGTTAATGGGATTATTCTATCATTTTCCAATGTTCAATTAATCGTATTAACCAAGGTTCCACAACAATAAATGTCCGATCTTCCAATGATAGGACACCATTTGGTGTACAAAGATCTGCTTAGCACCTGTCTAAGGTTGTCCCTCAGGATTTCTACATTTCATTTATTAATTGCAGTCGGGCGGAACTGTTTTCGACTTATAATGGAAATTTGTAGTACCTCTCAACATGAGTATACGTATCTATAAATGAATACTATAAATTATCTTAATTTTTTAAAGAAAGAATATATATATATATATATATATATATATATATATATATATATATATATATAACTATCTGTGTGTATATTTGTATGATGCGCAACGATTGAGCATAAAACGATTCTATTCAATTGACTATGCAAATATATTAATTGGTTGACGAAGATTTTCAGATGTTTACATTGTAAATCATTTTTAGCAATCTATCTAAATTGTAACGCGGATATGCTTTAGTGCAAATCGGAATATATTAAATGGATTTACAAACACGTTCAAAGGAAATGATAAAAATCTTTGACGGATTCTAAAATCGAAACCCTATTGTCAGATCAAATTATCAATACCGCCACACACACACACACACACACACACACACACACACACACACACACACACATATATATATATATATATATATATATATATAGGAATAAATATGGAAATAAATCCGACAATATTAAGAAATTTGAAAATACAAGTGTTTCAAAAATAAGATGAATTTATTTATCGACGCTTAAACGTTTCGGTTTCTTTAAACCTTCATGAGGATGTATTATGGGGTGAAGAAATTATATAAAACATCCATCAATTTCTTCACCCCATAATACATCTCGATGAAGGTTTAAAGAAACCGAAACGCGTCGATAAATAAATTCATCTTATTTTTGGAACACTTTTTTTTTCAAATTTCTTAAGATCTGTTCAGGACACTTGCTAAATAAACATCTTCATTTTGGGAGATAGTCAATTACTAATCTTTGCTTAATTGTGAAACAAGGCCGCATTTAAGGAGCACGCTAACCAATAAATTGCCCTCTTTTTATTTGGGATATCAATTATGCATATGAGGAATATGTTTCAAATTAGCAGTGATTGGTTGCTTTGTTTGTTTATTTTGGCCTTTATGTGTGACCTCAAATGTATCCATCTTATTTTAAAGTAGCACCATTCAGTCTGATGTCAAATTTCAGGTATATTTCAATAAAGACTTTATCTTAATTTTTACTACACTACATAGGTAACCCATCAATTATGCAACATTTCTTCATTTCAATTTCCATGCTGTTCCCATACTCGGTCACTGTCGAGTAGCTATTCAATTCATCAGGAAACCCCGTGGCAACCCATTTGTTCATCTCTGCGTTACAACATCTCTGAAGAAGTGTGGCGCTATATTTTAAAGGACTTGTTCATTTTCCGTGATAACCTATGTTAGAATGAATAAAAAAACAACCACTTTATCCACTCGCCAAAATAAACTTTATCATTGCCGTTGAAATTGTCTTGCAGTAACTGTCAATGTAAAGAGAAAGAGGAAGTGTCATAGGGAAATTAGAGGGATGTTGGTTACGCACATAAGTACCACGTCAGAAAGAAAGAAAATAAGACAGACGGGACAAATTTTGGATATTGACTAAGTCCCCGGCTTAAGTGGTGCTTGCTTCGTTCTTCTGTCCAACTGACTGATTATCCTTTCTCGTTCTCTCTTCTTCTTCCAAAACTCGGTCTTATGATATCCTAAAAAAAAATATTTATTAACTTTCTCTAATCGGTTTGTCGCACGTCAGCATTTAACCAAAAATATCAGCTGATTATTCTAATATTGTATCAGCTGATTTTTGTTATTCCAGCTAATTCCCGATCTTAGTAAGATGTAAACAATACGTTGACACTCGGGTAGTTTACATTGCAATAAAATATTTCTCAAACATTATTTTCTTTCTCGTAACTGAACTTCGAGCACAAAATTAAATAGTATGTTGCATACTATCTTTTAAATAGACTTGTGTTGTAGAGTATACTTATCTACTATATTCTACTAATTATTTAGGTAGCAGTTATCTGTTATCTGCGTAGCGGGATCTGCCTATCTGGGTCTACGCCAGATTTCTTTTTGATCTTCTGTCTTGTTTTGTTTATATTCTTGATTAACGTACACAAGACTTTGTTGTTTTACTTAGTCGTATTTTATTTTAATCTATAAACCACAGTTTACTATGTCTTTTCACCCCTTCATTAAAAATGACTACGTTTACTGAGTTGTCAGATAATCTGTGACTGAAGGATTTTGGTATTTTTATCATGATGTGTAGATGGTTAGAGTAAGTGTGGATTCAAAGTAGAGTATTGTCTAGATGGTCGGTATGCGTTTGTATGTGAATATATATATATATATATATATATATATATATATATATATATATATATATATATATATATATGCCCTATGCATATGACGCATGTATGGAGGCATTTATATGTATTATATATATATTTGCATAAATGAATTACAAAATCTGCACACACATTTACACACACATGCATCTATTTATCTTTGCCTCTGTCTGTCTCTCTCTCTCTACATATATATATATATGTCATGAGTCTAACGGGAGAAAATGAAATATTTCATTAGAAAGAAGGTACACAAAATGGTTTGGATTTTGTTTTTTGAAAAAAATTCTATTTCATTTTCGTTACACGTGTTTCCATTTTAGTATCTTCTTCAGACTTATTCCAAAGTAATAGAAAAAGCCTGAAGATACTGAAATGTGAAACAACTGAAGCAAAAATAAAATAAAAAGTTTTTAAATAATCACAATTCAAACCAATTTGTGGACCTTCTTTCTTAATATATATATATATATATATATATATATATATATATATATATATATATATGAAGTGTTTGAGATGGCGATATCCGACAATTTTTGGGAGATTATGTGCTTAATTAAAGTCATACCTAATTTGAGAATTAATTAGTTATAATTAAATGAATTAGGCGTGCATATAGGCTTAAATGTAAGGCGTAAACATATCGAGAAAAAGTCAATCTCTGTATGTACATTTCAGCCTATTAGGCCTCATCAGCAGAGTTATAGACAGGACAGTGCTTTGTGCGTGATTCGAATCTGAAATGTACATACAGAGATTGACTTTTTCTCGATATGTTTACGCCTTAAATTTGAGCCGATATGCACGCCTAATTCATTTAATTATAACTAATTAATTCTCAAATTAGGTATGACTTTAATTAAGCACATAATCTCCCAATATATATATATATATATATATATATATATATATATATAATGAAATTTGACTCCCCCAATAAATGCATAATGTCTAAATGTTCATAAATCCTATGAAGATACGTTTTGATGCTTATCGCTTGACTGCTGTAACACGACTCGGTGTCTATTAATTTAATCCTCATCGAATTTGGCCTTCGTTTCTTTTACTGTGTCACTTTAAATGCTTTCTATCGAATGGGGTAACGAACAGTGTCATTTGGGACTTTCTTTTATTTTATTTTCCATGATACGCCTGAAGAACGATGTTAAGTCACGATCTATTCATTCTGAAACCTCTACTGACGCCGACAGTCTACTCGTGATCATGATCGTGTCGGGTGTTGCTCACCCACAATTCATCACCATTGAACGTCTTTTTCTTTGATTACAAAGACCAATGACGTCAAGTTTTATTTACGTCCATGTCTCACCAGGGTTTTTTTCAGAATGATACAGTGGTAAAAGAAAGAAACGATAAGATATATTAGAAATTGATAAAAAAATCATAGTAAATAGTTTAGAAACGATCAAAGTATTAAAATAGAATGATATATGTTTATATATTCATTAGCGTGTTCATCTCCCTGTCAGTGTATCTGCCGTGTAAATAGTGATTTATTTGTCTCCTTGCGAAGCCATAATGTATCACAGGAATTGAAACTTCCGTGGGACACGACAAAAATTGCTTAGTTCCGTCAGCATTTCCCTTCAGAAGCAACTAAGCGAAAACTATGCCCAGAATAATTTTATACACGAGGTGGGTGGGGGTGTCAGGTGCTACCAGGGGAAAGGCCCTCTGAAACTAAACTGGTCATTTTTATACACCCTTTAGAAATATGCTCTCGCTACAGACCATACTATATACCTTATTACCGACGGATCCATTAATAGTTCCTAATTCCCAGTGAGATGTGTGATCCTTTTTGAATTCTCATGGCAGAATTTTCTAATAATCTTCACCAGAAAGACATTCTCTACATGATGAATATGAAAACTTTGTCGGCACCCACTTAACCAATGCATACCAATCAAAGAGCTACATATACAGTACTCTTGGAGACAAAAGCAGTTAGCGAGAAATAAAATAATATTTAAAAAGCACCACAACGTAATAAAACAAACGCAATAAACACCAGTGTGTAAAATCTTAAGAAAGTCCAGATAGAACTGACTAAAACTTACAATCCCCCCCCCAAAAAAAAGAATTGATCCAAAGGTAAATATATAAAATCAGAAATTCTTTTGAAGATAGTCAATCACAATTAGTACGTAATTCACAGTAAATGAAGTCATTAGTGGGTAAAGCAGCCAGCCAAGGAAAGAGACTTCTGAAGTTGAAAGGACGCTTCAAGAAACTGCAAAGAAATGTTCCTCAAATCACAGATAATACTAAAAAAAATCGTTAATAGCCAACTAAAAATCATGCTAGGAAATTACGAAGGATAATTTCGAAGAAGCTCTAAAAACAATAAAAATTAGAAAAGCCACAGCCCTCGACGAAATACCCCCTCTAAGTATGGAAGATAAAGAAATTTGACAACATACTTCTTCGGTTACGCAGTGCAGTGTATAAACAAAATACAATTGAGAAATGGACTAAAGGCTGCGTTCTCCCATTCTAAAAGAAAGGTGACCTCGGAATCACTAAGAATTACAGAAGTATAACACTTATTGCCATAGATGCAGTTATTCTTCTCAGTTGCATCCGACTTGAAGCAGAGAAAATCCTTAGGAAAAGCCAAACCGGATTTCATAAAAATAGATCTACAACTTTTCAGATCTTAACTATTCATTGAATCGTAGAATCAAAGAATTCTAACAAAAATCTCCTGGCATTACTATTGTTTGTAGATGTCTCCAAAGCAACAGACCCCATATACAGAGAAAGGATGGAGCAAATACTACTAGCAAATGGTATCCCCAAAGAAACTGTTGATTCTATAAAGGCACAGAAGGCACAGAAGCAATGGTTCATCCATCTGATGGTGACACAGATTTCTTTGTCATTATCACTGGAGTCCTATAAGGAGATACATCAGCACCATATGAATTTATGATATATTTAGTCTAAGTACTACGAATGTAATTTGATCTCATAAAAGAAAAAATATTCACGTTAGACAAGGCAAAAAGCCGGTGATATCCCACAGAAACTATTACAGATGGGGTCTATACAGATTATCTAGCACTTCTCTCAAATACACTCAAAGCCGAATCACTGCTACATAGCCTAGAGAAGGCAACAAGAGGCATTGCCCTCTGTGTGAAAGATAAAACTGAGTTCTTGCAAGCTGTAACCGTTTCAGTGCTACTGTATGGCCGCTTCGTAAAATAGCTTGATGGCAACAATACAAATATGAGGCGGGCTGTCTTGATAACATTTTGTAATCTGTACCTCACAGAAAACAGCTGTACAACCACTTACTCCCATCACACAAACTACCCAAGTAAAAAAAAAGACATACTGGATAGTGCCGTCGAAGTAAAGACTAACTAAATGACATCTTACCGTGAACATCTACATATGGACACGCCAATATAGGCCGACTAGCAAAACCTATATCAATCAGCTCTGTACAGATTCTGGATGCTATGCAGAAAACTTTCAGGGGGGATGACCGATAAGAACGTATGGAAAGAGAGAGAGAGAGAGAGAGAGAGAGAGAGAGAGAGAGAGAGAGAGAGAGAGAGAGAGAGAGAGAGAGACAGACAGACAGACAGACAGACAGACAGGGACATTGGAATCCATGCTGTTAGCACTTCCTGATGATTATGATGATGATGATGATGATGATGAATTTTGCCTTTCTACCAGTTTCACTTAATCTATTAGATTTTAAGTCGCTAGAATAGTTTTGATAATAGTTGTTTGGTTGTGTTATATAAAGCGGGAAGAAGAAAGCGTATGATAGCAAAGGAAAAACAAACACTGGTTGAAGGTTTCAATAAATTGTATTGAGGAAAGGAAAAGGTCGTAGACTCTAACAGTCTCGCTAGTGGATGAAAATCCCAGTCTTGGTATTATAATGGTCAAGACGGGTAGCGATGTTAGCCGAACGTGATGGTGGTTCGAACCTCGGGGATATGATGGTTGACGCTGGCTGTGATGTGGGCACAATGCGTATTAGATATATGGGTAGAAGATCTGGTAGTTGATGGTGTTAGTCGAAATGAGATGGTGGATCGTCCCTAAGTGTTAGGAGGGAAGGCTGCGGTCGACGGGTGTCAGGATAGAGGAGGGTAAGGAGGTGACAAGTTATGTATATTGTTTTGGTGTGGTGACTGGTGTTCGAGCCTCTCCTCTCCTGTGTTCTTCAGCTGCTGTCTGGCCGCTGAATGTTTGCTGGACGTTCAAAAGTTGGGCCATTTATACTTTTTATGGGTCAAAAACTGGACAAGCTTTTGGTCTTCTTTATTTTACCGCGAAAGTTACGGATTGGCCCACAAATGTAAATTCTGATTTTATCTTGGTAAATTCTTTCACAAGAATTCAGCATGCGCCGAGTCATATGCGCACAGATGAGATTTTCATTTTGCCAAAAATCACGGCTCCGGCAACATCCGATAGGTGTTCTCCTGGCCTGTTAGGTAGACATGTTAACATTTTGTGTTGTTGGTGACTGAGTGTATTGAGTTTAGTAAATTTTGTGAAACAGAGGAGTTTTTTTTTATTTCTGTTATATAACAATTGGTTGGTTTGGATTTTACGTCATATCAACCCTTGGGTTATTTTATGCTGAAGCCTTTTTTGTTTTATTTCTTCTTGGTGGGTATTCAATTTTAAACACATCTAACTCTTTTTTGTTCTATTTAACCAATAATTGGGGCCTAACAGGTATTACCATTCCGGTTCAGAGGGGACCAGGGAGTAATGGTATTCCACACTTCCCAGAGTTGAAAAATTGGAACCTCACCACTAGATACAGTTTAAAGTCATGCCAATGACACTAAGACGCTCATCTACAGCTGGAAATTGTGTGTATATATATATATATATATATATTGTCACTTCATTCAACTATATATATACACACACACACACACACACACACACACACACATATATATATATATATATATATATATATAGTTGAATGAAGTAACAATATATATATATATATATATATATATATATATATATATATATATATATATACTAGCAGCGGCTACCCGGCGAAGCCCAGGTAGTGGAGATAAAAACATGGTCTAATAATCGTTTGCAGATCTATTACTACTGAATAGCGAGTTCGGTCCTCACAGGATGACCCCTAAAAATCACCACGTAAAAACGATCATAATTTAATTCTAACTGGTGGGAGGTCAGGGAATTTTGTTTTCGTTAGATTTGAGGGAATGGCATCATATGGCTAAACTTGCAAATGGGTCGAAAGATTAAAACATATTACAGGTGACCTAGAAAAAACAGAAACCAAATTATTTATTTTCCCATTAAACTAACCCTAAAACCCACCTCTAACCCTAACCCTAAACCCTAAAACCCCCTAGTTAAAATTAACAGTTTTATTACAAAATTTGTGGGTTCTGTTTTTTTCTGGTCACCCTGCATACAGGGTGACCCAGAAAAACAGAAAACAAATTATTTATTTATTTTCTCATTAAAGTAACCTAAACCCAACTCCAACCCTAACCTAAACCCTACCCCCCCCCAAGTTAAAATTAACAGTTTTATTACAAAATTTATGCGTTCTGTTTTTTCTGGGTCAACCTAAATTTTCCGACCGATTTGCAAGTTATACCCATCACATAATGATATAGTAAGAAATTCTAATTCAATGATTAACTATATTTTTTAAATAAAATATAAATGGCGCGATTTGCTAAATTTCAAATTGATATTTGAAAAAGAAAAAAAGAATTAAATAAAGTAATCAAATTTATGTAAAACGATAAATAATCTTATAACATTATTAATTCAAAAACGTAGTCGATCGAATGTCAAATTATTATAGTAAAGTATACTATATCATAAATTTGATAACAATTTGAGTTTTTAGGTATTTCCGTGTAAATGTATTAGGTAATCTAATGGTATTATCTCTTGCGCACTATTCTACATTAGTATCATGATTTTATTTGTATTTCTAATATTAAAATAAATAAATTAACGCGATTAGGAAAAAAAAACAACGACGGGAATTTATAAAAAAAACGTTGAGTTGTTGTTAAATGTTTTCGTTTGATTTGTTATTTAATTCACTTTAAAAATAATTCAATGTATGAAAATACATACTAATTACATATTTAGAAAGATCTTTTTTCTAACCAAATAAATATCTTTAAGATAAAAACAGGAATATGAGATAAATAAGATTTGATTTTATGTTAAAATTTAAGTATGAAAAATGATACTACGAATTCTAGGATGACTGAAGCAAAAAATATATTCTTTTTAACTCGCTGTAAAAAATAATTACATATTTAGAGAGATTATTTCATTCTCTTTCGAACCATATAGATATCTTAAGGAAGATTGAACCGTAAATAGGCGAGAAAAAAGAATTTTTTTTCTTAAAATTTAGAATGAAAAAAAAATCATACATATCAGCTCTCTGAAGCCAATTCTTTAAAAACTCAATGTAAAAAATAATCCAATTAATAAAAACACAAAAAATTGCATATTCAGAAAAATTATATTATTTTCTTTCCAACAATATAAATATTTTAAAGATTGGACCAAGAATAAATTTCTAGCAGAACGGCTTAGACTGCGAAATTTATTCGCTAAAATTATACATTTCTGCTGTAAATCGCTATCAATCGCTGTAACAAAAGTCAGCCAGCGGACAATATTTTATTATCAGCAGCTGCTGGTATATGGACAGTTCCACAAATTGGGGGATTTTGGCTTAATTAATTAATTATATCCCTTAATTAGTAAAAATCAATAACCAAATTTGACGTGTTTCTTAGTTAGAAGGATATTAATCTATATGTAAGATTTCAAATCTGAGTGACTTCTCTTTTCTGTGTTATAGATCGACACGTACATACCAAAAACTTACTCATATATATATATATATATATATATATATATATATATATATATATATATATATATATATGTGTGTGTGTGTGTGTGTGTGTGTGTATCTGAATGCATATGTAGTTTGAATGTATATGATATCCAATATTAAAAACACTTTTGAAAGGTATGTCAACAGTCTTTCGTATTAAATCTTTACCGAGAAAAAAAATGAGCGGTTGTCAGTTGTATTACAATCAACTCTGTTGTTTAAACCCCCAACCCTACCTAGCCAGCCGAGACTGATGGTCGACACGCGGCCCTTAATTCTAATTCAACGAGTGGGTGGAACAATAGTGAGTAAGTCCAGTGTCGCATTTTTTGGCATTTTTATTGCCACTTGTAGCCATTGACACTAATAATGGCCTTGCATTGAAGCTTCATCTTACCCAAATTCTATCAACCATCAGAATCGCCAGCTATGAATTCCCATCAACTAAGAAACTAAAAAAAAAAGCCTTAAAAGCTTCTTGCATATTTGTAAGCATAATATTATTCTATAAAAATGAATATCTTAAAATAAATAACAACCAGAAATAAATTGTTGGACTGGGATATTTAAAATCAATCCCCTAAAAAGTAAAGAAATCTTCCTTTGTTTTTAAGTCTAAATGTTTGTTTCAATGTATTGATTCCTTGAGAGAAATGGATAATCAGAGATGGAAAGAGCAAAGGAGAGAGAGGTGTTCGTGTGTGTGTTTGTGTGTGTGTGTGTGTGTGTGTGTGTGTGAGAGAGAGAGAGAGAGAGAGAGAGAGAGAGAGAGAGAGAGAGATTAATAGTGAGTGAAAGACTGAGAGACAAGGAATGAATGATTGAGAGATAGAGAGAGAGAGAGAGAGAGAGAGAGAGAGAGAGAGAGAGAGATAGAAGAAGAAAGAAGAAGAAGAAGAAGAAGAAGAAGAAGAAGAAGAAGAAGAAGAAGAAGAATAATGAGAGAAAGAGAAAGTCAGAAAAACAAAACTAGAAAATGCAACTGTAAAAGTTTGGTTTGGTGTAAATTTGGTTTGGTGATGAAAACTTTCAATATTCATTTAATATATTCATTTTCAATATTGATTTACATAGATAAGTACGCATACACTTTTATATGTTCCAGAGAGAGAGAGAGAGAGAGAGAGAGAGAGAGAGAGAGAGAGAGAGAGAGAGAGAGAGAGAGAGAGAGAGAGAGAGAGAGAGAGAATACTATTTCCCCCGAGAAAAATTTCTGCTACCATCTTAGTTTCGTCGGACAAAGAAATAATTTTACTCGCCTCGTTAATTTTATCTGAACTCTTTCGTTGGAAGTTAAGGAAACCTTGAATTATTCTCGTAAAAAAAAATCAATATTGCATGTCATTCTATTGACTTAATATTTCACAATTGAAAAATACAATTCTTCAACAATACATACAAATACATACACATAATCTCTCTCTCTCTCTCTCTCTCTCTCTCTCTCTCTCTCTCTTATATATATATATATATATATATATATATATATATATATATATATATATATATATATAGTACTAAATCCCAAAACAATGACATAATTGTAATCTGTGTGATATTTAAACTTTGCGGATCATAAAAATATTTTCATAGTTATGAAGAACTGAGACGAATTCCACAAACGGATTGATTTCTGATTATTAAATTATATTTAATCTGTGGAAATCAAAAACTCAGTTTTGTATTTTTCCTTTATATATATATATATATATATATATATATATATATATATATATATGGTTTCGATCTATACGATCTCTTTAGGACCCTACCTTATATATAACTAATTTGAAGTTATTATTCTGTTGAACTAAGATAAATGTATTTTCCGATAGTGACAGTTGAACGCTATGTCAGTTCAAATGTTTCCTTTTATAATTTTCATTGCCGCATTCAGATAATTCTATTCACTTATAGGAAAATACGTTTATCTTAGTTCAACTGAGTGATAACTTCAACTTATGTTACATAATTTATGAGCAGCTTATAAATCATGAGCATACCTCTAGTTAGAATTCTGAATAGGGTTCGTTAAACTTAAAAGGACGGGGTCCATGGAAAGTTACTCGACAGTTGGTGACAGGTAATAACCTTGACCTCTTGAAAGCGCGTGATTAGACGCATGGGATAGTTTAGCTAGATGCGACGCAGATTTCAGAGCGGGTTGACCTATGGGCTACCGCTCTGATGTCGTATCTTCCTCCGCGGCGGGATCAATATGGGCAGGATTGCGAATAAAGCTTTATTATCATAAAACAACCAAGTCTTGTTGTATTATTAAAAACAATGACCAGCCCAGCACGAAGAAGAATCAGCAGAAAGAAGAAGACCGACTCTTAATAGAAACCCTCTAGATCAATTGGAATAATATGGCAGCCAGAAAAGTTACACAACCTAGACGAAGAACCAGAACCAGGAGGTAAAAAGCAAGAACTATCATCCATCATCATGTATGTGTGTGTGTGTGTGTGTGTGTGTGTGTGTGTGTGTGTGAATCTAGTGTGGGCCTCTTGTGTGGGCACTTGGCTAATGAGTTTTCAATTAGGTTTTGGAGTTTCCATGCATAATCATTCATAAGCATGCCTTCGGATTTCTGGTTTCGTCTTTAGCAACAAGTTAGGCACGCTATAGCAAAATACACGGTTCGGTAATTTTCGTAGTGTAATGGGTATCAATCTAGCGTCGTTGATCCATTACTACTGGGGAACGAGTTCGATCCTCGCTGGATGCCCTATACCTGTGACCTTGTATCACATTCTACCCCCGGTGAATAGGTTGGGTAAATACTTATTTGGTTTGATTATTAAATCAGTTAAAAGTTTAATTATCGCCATGTAAATAAACCTCTGGTCTAAATCGTCTAGATTTAGATGTAATATGGGGCGGGTGTGAAGATATTTATTTTATCGTCTTTTATCGAGTTAATCTCATAGACTGCAACTGTTGTAAAAGCAATACGGACAACATAAGCTTCCTTATTCTTCTATGCTAAATTCAAGGCTGAAGCTTGAAATTGCAATATCTTCTTTGTTTTTCAAGTCCCCTGAAAAGTAATCCTGAGTTTCGCTAGGTTCCTGTTTTCCAGTAGCAAGTTATTATATCGCAAAAACCACATTCGATATCTTGATGAAAATGGTGCCCAACTTAACAAGTGCTAAAAACTAATGTATTATATTCTAAGAAATAAGTTCTTACATTGAAAAAAAAGTCCAGTTCTTAATTGCCTGTTGAGTTACTATGAAGAAAAAGGGTATTCGTTTTTACGAAGAAGCTAAGAATTACAATTTTTTTGGTTTACATTTGAAATGTTTTTAAAAAGGCTCCTCTTAATTTGAAACATTTTCATGACTTTTTTAATTCTCCAAAAAGAATTATGATTTTTGTTTTACATTTAATACTTAAATACAAAATCATTAAATTCAAATTTCATCTATGGAATCTGTGTGATATCTAAAAATGGCGGGTGTAATAATATTGTATTTGGCAATAGAATTGACTTATGACTAAGCGTTATCGAATTCGACTGAAGACATAGTAGGTATTTTTAAAAGTATGGGACATCCAGCGTGGATCGAAATCGTTATTCAGTAGTAATGGATCTTCGTCTGAAGCCAAAAGCAGAATATGGCGAACAATATTCATCTAGACGGGTCCAATAATAGGGGAGCTGGTTATCCTACAATGAATTTTCTTGTAACTTATGAAGAACTAGGAAGAGTTCTACAAATCGATTGATTTTAATTATTGAATTATATTATTTAATCAGTAAAAAATAAATAACTAATTTTATACTTTTCCTCATTAAAAACATATTCAAGTGTATGCAAAATTTACTGCTGAACGACATATATTTTCTGGGTTACAAGATGATACGTACATACCATGACAGACATAAAATAGATTGCATCTGTTGGTTCATTACCTTAGATAAAATCAAATTTAGATTTAACCTTCTAGATGATGGCACAAATACTCACAGGTCAGGTTGGAACGGGTTAAACAAAAACTAAATACTGAGTTAGCATTGTAATCAAATGTCTTGTAAGTAATGATCCCAAAATAATATAAGTTTGTTTTATTTGGATTGTTCGGACTATCCTACTCATTATTATTGTTATATACACGTTTAGGTCGATGTTTCCTCCGATTCTCAAGCCAAATACTTTGTTTGAAAATCGCACAGATGAGGAACTGACTGTTACCAAGTGCTGTTGACTCTCTACTCACTGCTCTTAGACCCCCCCATATATATATGTGTGTGTGTGTGTGTGTCTTCTATCAATGATATATAGCAGTCTTTACTTATTAAACTACATTATATATATATATATATATATATATATATATATATATATATATATATATATATATCAGTCGGATTTCGATCTTGGCCATAGGTAGTTGTTGTGTCTAGCCACTCTTAAGAGGCGGGAAACGCCGAAACACGGTGTCTGTGGATGCGCTCTCCTATAAAAATGGATGGAGCACTCTATGGCGACCTTTACATACAGATGTGTGTATTAAAACAGATAAAAAAAACCTTCGCATTCTGTGGGTGACGATAGCCGAGCGGTTAAACTGTCCGACTGATGCTGAATCGATCGGTGTTCTATCCCGGCTTTAGGTAGCTACACTGAAGAACTTGATAAGTCGAAACATGTGTCTGTGGATGACTGTATATATATATATATATATATATATATATATATATAATTGAATTAAGGTAGTGTGGACATGGAGTCAACACCTGGTTACTGACAGTTTCTCGCCTATACCATCTTCAGACAAAAACTTGACTTTAAGCTGAATAAGTTTTTGTGTGAAAATTGCATAGGCGAGAAACTGTCAGTAACCAGATGTTGACTCCATATATACGCTACATTAATTCAAATAGGAACGCTCTATCAATAATATTGAGGATTATCTGCTTAGAAATATAGCACCCATATTATCCAGAAAATATTAATACACATACACACACACACACACACACACACACACACACACAAATAAATATATATATATATACAAATATGTATGTATATATATTTGCAATGTTGAATAAAAAAGTTGAAAGCAATTTAACTAAGTTTCACTGAAGCAGGTTAAATATCTACATTCATTAAACCTTTTTTTCACAGAATATATCATGTGTCACCTGCGATGTGTATGAATATTTCGATTCTCGCCCATTTTGACAAATTCGTAGCTATACCCAATAAGTACGTATTACCCAATCCATTCACCACGGGTATGATGTAATATACGGTCGCAAGTATGAGATATCCACTGAGGATGCGGAGGGATTGGTAAATATATATACCCAAAAGTATGCAAGGTCAGAAATGCTGTGATAGATGCAGATGAGGAGAAATATTTTATTCCAATGCAGCGATAAAAGTGCCCATTTTACTTGTTGTTTATAGAAGTAAAATTTACTTCCCAAAAATAATAAGATATACAAATGTATGTATATATTTCCGTACCTGTGCTAATATCAAAACAACCTACATCATGTTAAGTTGTTAATACGGATGATCAACGTGCAATCTTTTTTGTTGACAAAAGCAGAGTGTGTGTGTGTAAGAGAGAGGGAGATAGAAAGAACATTTTTAGTTTTCTGTTATTTTTGTTGATTTTTTTGTTGTTTTTTTCTTTTCTTTCTTAACTTTTGGAAATTTTATTTTCGTAAATCGACTTTTAAAAGAAGGGCGTCACATCAACCTATTCTTCTCTCGGTAAGACATTGTTGCTTTGCTCGTTTATTATTGTTTAAGATTGCACATTATCCAGCATTATACGCTCCGTTTTTTATGCCTTGTCGACGTAGAGGTGAGTCCTACTTAGACACACACGTGCGCCTTTTTTTTACCGCAGTCTTTCACGCATGACAAACTGGCAGCCACCCGTGGACTGAGACCTCAATTCACCTTTCGTTCTTTATTGTTGATAATATTATTCGTTGTTGTTGTTGTTGGTGGTGGTGGTGGAGGTGGCCGTGATGATGGTAATGTTGGTGGTCGTTGAGAGAAATACAACTCAAAAATGGGTGGAAGGATAGAAAGAAAAATGTTGAAATATAGTCGACGACTGAGAGAGAGAGAGAGAGAGAGAGAGAGAGAGAGAGAGAGAGAGAGAGAGAGAGAGAGAGAGAGAGAAGAATTCCAATTCAAGAAAGAGATCCGAGCAAAAAGTGAAGGGGATAATATGGGAAGGACTAAAAGACAAGGGAAAATTTAGATGAGGGGAAAAGTGAAGTAGAAGAGGGAAACAGAAAAAAGAGAAGTTGAAATGAGGTGATCAATTGGTTGGCTGGTTGGTTGGTTGGATTTTATGGCATGTTAACCGATTGGGTTATTTTATGCCAAAAACATTTGGTTTTATTCATTCTGGATGGTTATTCAAATTTTTTTCAACTCAAAAAAAATTTTGGAACTCATTTTGTTCTATTTAACTGATAGAATAGACCCTAGCAGGGTGAAAGTGGACCTGGAAGTTATGGGATCAAGTGGTACTTCACATTCCCCGCGCTACAAAACTGGAAATTCACCTCCAGAGTTTAAAGTCACACCCAGGACATTAAGACCCTCGGCAACAGCGTTTTAGCACATATAGGATAAAAAAGGGTTGGGAGTTTCCCATAAGGGCTATAGGGGTAGGACAATCACATAGGTCCTAGGGATTGATGTGACCAGCCGATTGACCGCATGTTCAGTTGGTATGAAAGTAAAAGAATTGGGAGAAATAGTGACAAGAAAGGACTACGAGACTTTCGAAAAGGAAAGAAGAAGTAAAAATAGAAGTGTATACGAAACGAAAAAAGGGGAAAAAATAGGGAGAAAGGTTGAAGGTAGGAAAAAGAAAGGAGAACTGAGATTAAAAGAAAAGAAGAAAAAGGGAAGAAAACTATAATAGAAAACATTGGTGGAAGATGTAGAAGTAGGGGTATATATATATATATATATTTGGCAATCTTCCGTCTATTAAAGACGATGGCGTAGAGTCCATTCTTTAAAAATTTACAGCTACGTGAGTGGCTGAACAGACCAATTTTTGAATGGCAGTCTCTGGTACAGTGATTGCAAACAAAAGGTGATACTTTCTGCAGATGTTGGAGATGTTGTTGTCTCTCCTTCCTTTTGGCTCTCTTTTCTGCGGCGGCTTCTTTCCTCTCTTTTTCACTCCTTTTCATTCCTTGTTTGACGAGGAGGCGCCAGGTCGTACGGTCTTCTGCACAAGCGTCCCATGTGTTTATGTCGATGTGGCATGTCTTCATGTCTCTCTTGCAGACATCTTTGAAGCGTAGGCGTGGTCTTCCTACCGGTCGGGTGCCCTCTACTAGTTCACCATACATTAGGTATTTGGAGATGCGGCCTTTGTCCATCCTCCTGACTTGGCAAAGCCAACGCAGGCATCTCTCGCAGATGATGGCGGGCATGCTGTTTACATTTGCTCGTTCTAGCACTTCTATGTTGGGCACTTTATCTTGCCAGCGAATGTGTAGAATGTGGCGTAGGCATCTGAGGTGGAAGATGTCCAGTTTCTTCACGTGGCGTGAGTAAGTGATCCAGGCTTCGCTACTGTATAGAAGAGTACTGCAAACACACGCTCTCTAGACGCGCTCTTGATTCTCTTGGTAAGGCTGGCATTGTCCCATACTCGTTGGCTCAGTTTCGCCACGACTGTCGCCGCTCTCGCGATTCTGCTGTTGATGTCATCGTCAGCAGGGACTGGATTGGCAATGGTGGACCCATGGTACTTGAAGTTCTCCACTGCTTCCAGGCTGTGCCCGTTGATGTCAATGTTTGGAGAGTTGTCTACACTTTGTGCCATAACCTTTGTCTTATTTAGACTTATGGTAAGCCCAAACTCCCTGCAAGCCTGTGTTAGTCGACTGACAAGCTGTTGCAGGTCGTGCTCAATGTGTGACGTTAAGCGAATAGCAATTCCCGAATGAGGACCTTCGTGACTTTGGTCTTAGCTCTAAGCAACTTGTTGTCAGCTCTGGTGTGTATGTAGACACCATCGCTGCAGTCATTGAAGGCGTACTGGAGGAGCAGGGAGAAGAATATCCCGAACAGTGTAGGTGCAAGGACACAGCCCTGCTTTACTCCGCTGCTGACTGGAAATGCCTCGGATGTTGCACCATTAAAACAAACTGTACTGTGTATGGTTGCGTGAAAAGAGCTAATGATTCCAAGAAGTCTAGACGAGCAGCCTATCTTCTGTAGCAGTTTAAAAAGTCCGCTTCGGCTGAGTAGGTCGAATGCCTTCATTAGGTCTATGAATGCGGTATACACAATGCGGTATATAGTGGCATCTTCTGTTCCTGGCACTTTTCCTGTATCTGGCGTAGAGAGAAGATCATGTCCACAGTTGACCAGTTTGCTCGGAAACCACACCGTGACCCCGGATAGATGCGAGAGGCAAGGGTCTGCAGACGTGCTAGTCTAACACGAGCAAAAACTTTTCCAACTATGTTGAAGAGTGAAATGCCCCGGTAATTGTTGCAGTCGCTCCGATCTCCTTTGTTCTTGTATAGGGTGACGATGGTAGCGTCCCGCATGTCCTGAGGGATGAGTCCTTGTTCCCAGCAGTTGCAGAGTAGTTCATATAGTGGGAGCATTCATTTCCGGTAGATCAGATATGGCGGTTAGGGTGTTTTCTGTCACTTCGTTTTGGGTTCCAGGTAGTGCTCAAGCCAGCGTTGCATCTGCTTCCATTTGTCAGTGATGACTCCTCCCGTTTTATATTTTAGAGGTGCAGTCTTTGTTATGGGTGGGCCTGTAGCTCTTTTGATGCCCTCGTACATGCCCTTGTGTTGGCAGCTGTCTCTATACCGCGGCACAGGTTCAGCCAGTAGGTGTTGACAGAGTGTCAGGCAACCCTCTTAGCTTCGTTTCTGCCACTCTTCCAGATGTCAAGTGTGTTTTGGCTAGGTCCTACCTTGTATGCCAGGAGCGTTGTCCTCTTGGCTTCAACCACAGGCTTCATTTTTTCCCAGTGGGCATCAAACCAGCCCTCATTTTGCTGCTCCTTTTTACCATAGGCGGTGGTAGCTGTGTTGTAGATGGCATCTCTGAGGTGAGACCACTTTGCGTCAATCGAGGCTTCTTCTTTCGACGGAGTCTTTTTTGTGAGAACCTCTTGTAGACCGCCTAAGAATTGCTGTGTCTTTTCCTTGTTTCCTACGCAGCACGTGTTGATGCGTGGTCGTCCCCTCGTTTTTGCACAGTGAATCTTTCTGGGTGTCATTCGTACTCTGCTGGCAACCAGGGAGTGATCTGAGTCGCAGTCTGCACTGTGGTACGTACGGGTGTGAAGGATGCTTGCAAGATTCGCGTGCCTGGTGATGACAAGGTCTAGCTGATCCCAGAGGTGAGAGCACGGGTGTCTTCATGACACTTGGTGGATATCTTTGCACCTAAAGTAGGTGTTTGTCACGCATAGGCCTTGGTAACAGCACAGCTCTAGCAATCTCAGGCCGCTTTCATTATCTTGACCCGCCCATAAGCGCTAAGGCAAGCAGGCCAGGCCTCGTGGTCAGCTCCTACTCTTGCGTTGAAGTCACCGAGCAGGTAAAGATCCTCGGTAGTCGGGATCTGGGTTATCACCGCGCTCAGGTTCTCAAAGAACTCATCTTTTTCTTCAGGGGCGGCGTAGAGGGTTGAGGCGTATGCACTGATGATGGTTGCCAGTCCTGCAGGCGTTCCCATCCGAAGGGTGATGATTCTATCGCTACCGGTTGATGGGGGTTCAATGCAAGGGATAAGGCTATTTTTTTTTACAGCGAAGCCGACACCGTGCCGTCGGTGTTCACTTACGGCTTTTCCCTGCCAAAAGGTGAAATTTGCCTCCTTGATTTGGCCATGCGGGTTTCCTGAAGGCACGCCACGTCGATGCTTAGACGGGAGAGTTCTTTATCAATGATGGCAGTCTTGTGGGCATCATTGACCTCTTGTACTTCTGATAGTCCAGGACACATGGTCCTGACTGTTAAGTTTCTGACCGCCATCCTTGGCCAGTTGAAAAGGACTTAAAGTAAGTAAGTCCTGAGCTATAGAATCCTTTGGTAAGTGAATAAGTCCTGCGTTATGGAATCCTACGTAGTGTCAAAGGTCCAGTGATATAATCCTATGTTCCGTCGTCCACTAAGGTTCAAAGCAATGTGCGTAGGTATGACCAGAACAGCCAGTATAAATAACAATATCAGCAGCAGAGTACTGCCAGTGATTGGCCAAGAATATGGTCACATGATTATCGCAGAGTCTATAAATAAGAGTGGGCTTTTAACACACGCCTTATATACAAAAATCTCAACACTGACGTTCCAACTTGCGAGCCGAATTGCTGGAGGCTTTTTGGGTTTTGTCTGATTTGGCCTTCCTGTCGAGGCAATTCTCTAAGTTTCATACACCTAGTGGAGCAAGCAGGCCATGAGGCGGGCGGTAGTTGTCCAGTGAGGTGCGAAGACCTCTCTCACCGTCGGAAGTGACCCCTCGCACTCGTTTCTTGCCAATCGGATGAGCTTATAACTGGTAACTGCCACTTCCCGTGTTATTCCAGCATGCCTTGGAGTGTCCTCTCCAATTTCTTTTGAAAACTACATAGCCTGGGCAGGTTTTTTGGTGGATGAGCTGTCGCCCAAGCAGCGGATCCACCCTCTCCACAAAGCCGTTGTTGTCCAAAGGAAAGGTAAGAGCAAATGCAGTTTGGCAACGACCGTGTCGCAGGAGTTGCTGGGAAGTGCTGTGATTTAGCACCGCCCACCTTAGGGACTCCAGCTCCGGATTTGTTTTCGGGGTTTACTCCCTTAGCCTTTCCTTGGGTTAAGGTAAAGCCGCAAGGCAACGGTGGTTTTATGAGACTTTTCCTTTTCCTAGGTGAGTTGCTGGCCAAGGCTAGTTTTAATTGATTTGAGTAATTGTATATATATTTGAGTAATAGGTGCCCTAACAGTTGGACTTTGGTTTGCTCTTAGTATGTCATTTCAACTTGAGTAAGTTACTTTTCAAGTTTAAAATAATGACCAAAAGATAATTTAATCTGTTTTAATCTGTGGTTTTTCAGCCAATTCTAGTTCACTACTATGTAATTAAAATGTTTTTTCTTTTTTTCTCCCCCCCCTAAACACTGACCATGTGCCTTTTCCCCTCCTCCTTCTTCTAACACCATTAACATAAGTAATTCTTCAACAGGCCAGAGTCTGTAGAAAAAAAACAAGACTGGTACCTTCACGCATATTTATGTACGCACGGATTCATTATAATAATTTATAGTATAGTTATAGCTTTATAGTACGCAGTCTGTTAAGAAGAGTAGAAGAGACCTGGAGAACCAGAGGTCGACCACAGCGACAGTAATATATATATATATATATATATATATATATATATATATAGAGAGAGAGAGAGAGAGAGAGAGAGACAGACAGACAGACAGACAGACAGAGTGAGCGAGGATAGTGACAGGAAATATAATCGGAAATATACATTTTAATTTTGATGTTTCGTACTGTTGTCCTCCTCTTAATTGTGTGTATAAACTAAACTTTTCGGCTGCTGTATCCTTTGGCCTTCGTCAGGGTTTCCCCCGTGTATCCGAGCATAGTCATGACTCAAGTCACTACTATTCTCGAATACACAGACCACCTGAGGAAGGTCGGAGGATACAACGACCGAAACGTTGTATTTATACATACCACAATAAAGATAAGTACAACAGTCCGAAGCATCAAAATTATTCACATCAAACCTCATCTAAAAAATACAGTGAAATAATTTACATTTTAATTTACTAAAGTGAATAGAAATATTTTATGAGTTGTTCATTTTCAAAGGTCTGCCTATCACCAACAGCACTATTTTCATAAGATTTCGTATTTCATGTTTTGCTTTTAACTGAATGCGAAAACTAGATTATTATCTGTCATCAAAAGAGTCTCCAGAATTATCTTCTTTTTTTCGGGATAAAATTTGAATAAATTAGTCACGATGTTTTTTTCAAGCCTGACACCAAGGGTTTGAACTGACACACAAGACCCTTCACCCACATTGTAAAGTAATGTTTGATTGCTAGCGATAAAAAAATCACAGTTTAGTTAATCGGGCAAAAAAGGAATAAAAATATTTTAGAAAATGTTGATATACATTTTTAAAGTTAACTTTACAAGGGCACAATAATGGAACACCCAATAAGGAACGAACTGATGACAACAAATCTATCAACCATTATTTTGTAGGAGGCATTTTCTATGAAAGCGTTTAGATAAGCAATGGGATAATCTTAAATGTCACAACAGACTCACGGTTTTTATTAAGCTAATCAACTGAAATCTGTTTCGTGTTGTAAAAACATTTGAGGAGGATTTCAATGGGGTCATTTTTGACGGTATGTTTCGCAGTTTTCAAGTTCGGATATTCATTCAAAAAGATAAGACAGAACAACAACAATTTTTAATAACAAATTTTATATGAAGAGAAATAAAGAAAAAAGAAGATAGAGAAAGAGAAAGTGGATGCAAATTTAGTGAACAAGTTTATTTGAATTTTCGGATTTAGTTGAATTTCAGTTGGAATATGAAAATAAGAATTATTACAAAGAAGCACTCACCTATGAAGTATTTAAATTGTCCACGATTTTTTCTTTTGATCATCTAAAAACCTTTTTAGTTACTATGAATATTTATTGAGATATCGTAAAATGAAATAAGAAGGTGTAACTATGTGAAATGTTTTCTCTATTTTCTTTTAAAACAAATGAAATTTTTCATAAATAAATTTGGTATCCAATAAATAAATTCCTTACGTATCTGTAAGATGTGCCACTTATTTATTTTTAAGTATATCTTTTTAAAAAAGTGTTCTTTTTACAGAGGAATTTTTTGCTTATGTGTGTGTGTGTATGTGTGTGCTTGTATGTGCGAGTGCATGTGTATGGGTGGGTGTATGTGTGTGAGAGTATGTGTGTGTATGTGTGTGGGGGTATGTGTATGTGGGTGTGAGCATATGGGTGTGTATATGTGAATGTGGGTGTGTGTATGTGTGCGTGGGTGTATGTGTGGGTGTGTGTATGTGTGCGTGGTTGTATGTGTGGGTGTGTATATATGTATGTGTATGTTGGTGTGTGTACAAATAAAGAAAAGAAAATAATTTTATCTCCCATTCTTTTTTTAATGAAAACTTTTATGAAAACTGTTTAAACTGAAATCGATTTTTGTGAATGAATTAGTTATTTTATTATTGAGTGCCATTGATAATTCTTGTCTTGAGATGTTGATCCCAAATGAGGACTGCCTTGTCGGCTGGGGTTGTAGAATAGAGCACGAGGAACATTGTCCTCACAGTCTGCGGTCCAACCGAGCACTGAAGTTTCAAAGTTACTGTCGCGGAGGTGGTCAGGGAGGCTGTGTGAGGCATATGGTCAACGAACTATCCTCTCCCAGATTAAGCGTCATTTTATCCCCTTGTGGTCATACATTTTCTTTGTTATAGATAAATTTTCATGGTTAGTCCATTCGAAAGGTCACTCTGTCGGTTGGGACAGGAGAATACACCGAGTTCACCTCTGCAAAGGGGTAAAATATCCCCAATAAGGCCACCTGTTAGTCGAGGGTGGCGACCCGTGATGCTTAAGGATGGAACCCTGGTGGATGGGCAGTCCATGAACTGCAACACTCCACTTTAACCCTTACTTACGGGCAGTAGGAGTGTCACCCTTCGATCAATCGGCTAGAAAACATCAAGCCCTAACACCTATATGATTGTCTCAACCGTATTGTCCTTATGGCAAACCCCCAACTCCTTTTATCGTATATGTGCGCTGACGGAGGATCTTAGTGTCCTGGGTATGAGGGTAAACTCTATCTGATGATGAAGTCCCAGTTCTGGAGCTCTGGGGATAGTAGAATACCCCTTTATCGCCATTACCTTTTAAAAAATGAATATTAAAAGATGTATTTGAAAAAATTGAGTTTGAAAAAAAAATTGAATACCCAACAAGAATGAATAAAACAAAATGTCTACGGCATAAAATAACCCAAGGTTTAACGTGCCGTAAAAATCAACCAACCAACCATCAAATGAGGATGTGTTACTAATAAATGTGTTGGGATCAAAATAATAACAATAAGATCTTAATTTAAACAATTTATGGAATTATTACATGTCTTTCTTTGGCATAAATAACCCTTATGGAAAAAAAAAGAAAAGAAAATGAGAAATTCACACTTCTCACCAACGTTCAACAATTCATAAACTGGAATGAAATTTATACTTTTTGCGTATTAGCAATTGGAGAGGGGAAGAATTCGTTTCTTTTTGGAAGAAGTGCATTTGATTTGGAAAGGATATAGTAGCATTTTATTGCTGACTTAAGTTTTTTATTTTACTAAATGGAAAGGTAGTTATTAAAAAAATGGTTTGCTGATGTTCTCACAAAGTCACAAGAATGTCTAGTAGTATGGAACTTATGATCATCATGAATATGAAAACACAAACGTGACGTCATGTCAGTTGCAAAAACAAGAAAAATGAAGACATCATCATTTAGTTGTCTGTATTCATGAGATGAGGCTTGATATGAATAATTTTTATATTTTGGACTTTATTGTATATAAACATAAAGTTCAGGCCACTGTAACATCGGGCTCTGTTTAGATGTTTTTCTATTCACCTTAAAATAATTCAGACAATCCTTCAGACAATTACACTGAATCCAAAACTGGTTTCGGAGCTGAAATCGTTACCACTCACTCAGGGGGCTCCAAGCAGTACAAATGCCACCAAAGTTATTGTCAATGTCAATAAGTCTAATGGCATTTGTGCTGCTTGCAGCGACCTTGAGTGAGTGATAACGATTTCTGCTCCGAAACCACGTTTTAATTCAAGAGTAATCATCTGAAGAGGACTTATTCTAAGGTAATTAAAGAAACACCGAAACAAAGTCTGAGGTTACAGTACAATAAATATTAGGATAACAGTCCGAAATATCAAAATTATTAATCATCATTTAGATTCGTTAAAATGGAGAATGTCGTGAGGTTAATGGTTAGGGGACCATTACATAATAATAGACTATTTCGTCATTTCCGTTCCATTGTCGCGATCTCTTTACAAGTTTAATCTTGATTTTCTTATTATTTCTAATGGGACATTATACAATCAAAAAACGGGTAGCTCAGTTGGTAAAGCATCCGCCTCAGAACTACAAGGTCACGGGTTCGATACCGGTCCCCAGAAACTCAGTGCATGAAGAGCGCGGCTTGGATCTGTGCGGTAACATGGGGAGCTGATGGTAGGTGTGGTGTTCCACCTTAGACGCCAAAACAATCCCCCTGGTCTAGTACTAGCAAAAAGGGAATAGACTCCCTCGGCGCCCGGCTGATGCCGACAATAAACACCCCCCTACTTTACTTTATTCTATTTATTACCAAATTCTACCGCAGTGGAATTCCTAAACAATAAAACCTATAGATATGAATATTCAGTTGTTGAAAAATAAGTACACCTTTTATATCTATTGATGTAATTTTATTTCTAATTGTAGAGATGTCATTTTTATGAATGATATCCAATTTGATTCTATTATATTCCAAATAGATAATAAAATTCTGACATCTTTTTTTAGAAGAATATGATTAAAACGATGTTAAGGGCGTACTTATTTATAGGTTTTACTGTATTTCATAAAACTTAGTCTGGCACATGGTCTCTTACTTATTGGCGATGTATGTTTCCAAAACACGCACACACACACACACGCGCGCGCACGCGCGCACACACACAACACACACACACACACACATATATGTATATATATATATATATATATATATATATATATATATATATATATATATGTGCGTGCGTGCGTGCGTGCGTGTTAAGGTAGTGGCAGTTTCTCCAATGCAATCTTCAGACCAAGTGCACTTGGCCTGAAGATCGCATTGACGTCACTCAATATCACCGGTCCTAACTAATAAAACAACAACTTTTAGACAAAATTCGACTTTATTCAACATATTCTCCTTCTAAGGTGATACACTGATTCCAACGCTTCTCTAACAATTTGATGCCTTTTTGTAGAACCTATTTTCTTTAACCTCGAAATACGCCTTAGTTTCCGATATCACTTCTTCATTGGAGTCAAATCTCTTTCCCTGGAGCATTCTTTTGAGGTCTGCAAACAGCCAGAGTCGCTGGGGCCGGATCTGGAGAAAAGGGTGGATGTGGAAGCAATTCGAATTGCAATTACAATAGTTTTGCCATCGTTGCGATCGACTTGTGAAACGGCGCACTTTTTTCTTCTTCATTTCTGGCCGTTTTTGGCGATTTTTCCTTCAAACGCGCCAATAATGCTATATAATATTCGCTATTGATGGTTCTTCCTTTCTAAAGATAAACGATGAACGAAATACCTTGTGCATCCCAAAATACTGTGGCCAAAATCTTGCTTGCTGATGTTTGCGTGTTTGGTCGCTTTGGACGGCTTTCTCCTGTTGCTATCCGCTCAGCTGACTGCCGATTTGACTCCGGAGTAGTAAAGCGGTGGATCCATGTTTTATCCCTTGTCACAAATTTATTCAAAAAATCCTTTTTGTTGCGTTGAAATAGTTGCAAACTACGCTCTGAATCGTCGACGCGTTGTTGTTTTTGATCGTCTGTGAGCAAACGCGGCATCCACTTAGAACATCGCTTTCTCATTGACAAATGTCCATGCAAAATGGTGAATACACCGCCTTCTGATATCTTCAACTCCTCTGTTATCTCACACAACTTCAATTTACGATCGGCCAAAACTAGTTTGTGGAGTTTTTTTTTGTGTTTTCCGGGGCAACTGCCGAAATTTGGTGACCTGAGCGTTCAGCATCATTTGTGTCTGTACGACCGTGTTTAAAGTCAGCATACCACCTGTTAACCGTTGTTTCCGACGGGGCAGAGTCCGAATTGACGATAAGTGGCTAACACGCTGCTTTAAAAACAATGGTAACAATCGCACCTTAAATACATTGTACACTATAATAATAAATAAATAAATACCGCTCTTACACCCGTAATCGAGAACTTTATTTTCAATTCTCTATTACTAGAAAAAAACTAATATATATATATATATATATATATATATATATATATATATATATATATATGTTTGTTGTTGAATATGCAATACATACTAGAAGTTGGTTATTTGTCTTTTCAGTCCAGACGCAAAGCTGAAAAAGGTTAATCAAAATCAGTAAAACTTTTACTGCTTATTGCAATCGTCATTTGCACTGGAGTTTTCAGCTCATAAAAATGTCAAAATATTCAATTTCTTTTCAAACGTCGGCCATTCAATCCTCCATTTGATCTTTGTCCTTTTTTTCCCTCACCTCTCTCTCTCTCTCTTTCTCTCTCTCTTTCTCTCTCTCTCTCTCTCTCACACACACACACTCACACTCTTTCTCTTTCGCTGTCTCTTTCTCTCTCACACACATTTCTCTCTCTCTCTTTCTCCCCCCCCCCCCCACACTCTCTCTCTCATTCACCTTACCTTCAAACGTTTTATGTTTGGCTCAGTCGGATCGACCACCCGCCTAGAAACCACAAGGTTTCCTGGTTCGATACCGATCCCCGCCAACTCAGAGCATGAGTAGCACAGATTGAATAATCTGACCTGTACTGCAAAGTGAGGAGCTGACGGTAGGTGTGGTGTTCCATCTCGGCAAAAAAACCCCACTGGTCTTGTACTACTCTGCCACTCTCTCTTTATTCTTATTCTTTTTCTTCTCCTTTCTTTCCCTCTCTTTTTTGATTCTTTACCTCAGTTTTACTTTTTTTCTCTTTCTTTTCTCTTTCTTTTCTTTCCTAAACTTTCTTTTACTT
Organism: Doryteuthis pealeii; assembly: GCA_023376005.1. Lineage (NCBI taxonomy): Eukaryota > Metazoa > Mollusca > Cephalopoda > Myopsida > Loliginidae > Doryteuthis > Doryteuthis pealeii. The sequence continues at coordinate 160,851 of CM042142.1, forward strand.
CATTCTCTCCTTCGTTTATTTTTCGTTTTTGTTTTCATTATTCCTTCTCTTCCTTTCTTTCCCTTCTCTCCCATCTTTCATTTTCTTTTCTTATCGCCTTTTCTTTCCTCCCTTTCTTCCTCCATTCTCCCCACCCTGTCTTTAATTTCCTTCCTTTGTCACTTTCTCCTTCATTTAGAGAGAGAGAGAGAGAGAGAAGAGAGAGAGAGAGAGAGAGAGAGAGAGAGAGAGAGAGAGAGAGAGAGAGATCATTTTCTCTATTATTGCGCTAAACTGTTTTCATCTTTGTTTTCTTTAGACATGATCGAAATCAACGAACCTGTTGTCTACTCCACACTATTTCATCCTGTGTTTTTTTCGTATTATTCTCTATTATTTTAGCCTATTTGGTTTTTCTCTAAATCACTTGATAGTTTGTTTCTCGCGCCTGCCTTATTCAAGCTTCTCTTATTCGGCCGCTCAAAGAAAATAGCAAACGCCAACGAATCTTTTGTATCACGAAGCCTACAAGTCTCTTTCAGTTGTTTTTGTTCATCGTCAATGCATGATTGCCTTCGATAGAAAACAAGCGAACAAAATGCAAGAATTATACAGCAAAGAAAAGAGAGGAGGAGGAGGAGGAGGAGGAGGGGCGGCTCGGTTCACCCCATATTTTCTTGTGTTTATTTTAACATAAAAGCCATTCAATAAGTGACGCCTTCTTTCCATATTTGTTCTTCTCCTCACTATTCTTCTTTGTCTCCTTTTTTCTCTTTTTCGTATTTAACAAGCTTAACGTCACACCATACAAAAGCTAAATAAGCGTAGGAAGATTATGTTACGCCAAAGTTCCGAATAGGGAGAGCTTATTGGCTTCCCTTGAAATTCATCATCCGAAATTCTGGCTCTTACCCGGGATCGAACGTTGATCTTCGCTAAATATACGAAATAAGTATGTATTTACGCAACGCCCCCGCCACAAGCAAAATATGATGTGAGGTCAATTTTTCAACTAAGTAGTACTGATTTGAATTCAAAGTTTCGCTTCTAGACTGGTTGTCTCAACAAGATTAAAGAACTCAGTCTGCCCTACTAATACCAACAGTCTGCCCTACCAATAGATGGCAAAGAACAGATGAATTCACGCCTTTTCCAATTGCATTAGTTGAAAGTGAAACGCAAAAAGCTTCGTCCAGAATTTATCCAGATAACCGTTACACACAAGGTAGATTTATTATATATTGAATAGTTTGATGCCACAAGGTTACAGTAGTTAAGACACTCCATAGAAATGGCACTAATTGTACGAACAAATTCGTGCAAACAAAACTTACTAAACTTTATGCTAGATAGTCGCGTTCTTTATGCTTTATTATTACGACTATAAACCTTTATTATCGTTCCTTCTTGTCAGTTATATATATATATATATATATATATAATATATATATATATTATATATATATATATATATATATATATATGTGTGTGTGTGTGTGTGTGTGTGTGTGTGTGTGTGTAAAACAGAAAAACATGAAGTATTAAAAAAGATTAATTTATTCTTAATGGTGAAATGAACATTATAACGTTTCGGCTTTGAGCAAACCATCATCAGGTTTTACGCACACAACATTTCTTCTATCACAAAGTCCCGATAAAGGTTTGTTAATATATACATATTGTCAGCAGCCAGTTATACTTTTGTTGATTCTTTTAACTTCACGAAGTTTTATTTCTAGTAGATTTCTTGGCATCTTCCCCCTTCGGTTTTCCTTACTTATTTTCTCCTTTTTATCTATTTTGCTTTGACAGTTCTTTGGTTATTTTCTTTGAATGTCTCTTTCAAAAGTTACAAGTAAAGGAAGATTTTATATGCAAGTGAGTTAAAAAAAACAAAACAAAAAAAACTTAACAAACATCGCAACAACATAAACAAATTGTGTTTATCTACTTATCTGTATAGTTTTGTATCATAGCTAATAGGGTTTGATTAAGAGATAAAATAGACTCGTTTTTAATAAAAGCGAAAAAGTTCCCATCCAAAATGGATGCTTCGTGAACAAAGATTGAGCGAATCCCTTAATCACACAATTCCTGTTAACTACCAGCTGCTAAATATCTCAGAGTTCCTGTGGCCTAAAATAATTATCGTTCGTGGTCTTAGCTTTGCTAAAGGTCTTCTTTGCTGTGGTCAAAATGACATGTTTGTTTTGCCTTTTGATATGAGACAAAAACATGGAGAAAAAAAACTGATGCAGGGAGGGACCAGTCATCGAGCTAGGTTATTTCCACAACCATTCTGTTTTCGATATCTCTCTTTTATTCTGATTCTTTTCTTTGTTCCCTTTATAATAAGCTTAATAATTAGTCAAGTAGGATGCTTAACGCCTAAACTAACAATTAATCACAACAGAAGATTTAAAATTTGTTCAATTATTTGCCTTACTTCACACTGTCAAACAAAACATTCACTTGTTTTGTTTTGTTTGTTGTTTTGGTTTTTTTTTCTTGGGGGGGGGGGTTATTTTGTACTTTTAAAATTGGTTTCATTCAATATCTATCTCTTATCCTCTGTATGTGTTACCCACTCTCTATCTTTCTATTTCTTCTCCTCCTCTCTTTCTCTCTCCCTCTCTCTCCCTTTAGTCTTTTATATTTGTGCATATGTACATTTTTATGGGAACTTCTCAGTGTCTTCTGTCTGTCTGTCTGTCTGTCTGTCTCTCTCTCTCTATATATATATATGGGAGTGCTGTCTATACATATACAACTGCAGACATGCATAAATGTGTGCATGAGTGTGGGTGTCGGTGAAAAACACTTTAGGCTGCCACGCGGTTAAATCATTTCAATCGGACACAATAAAAACAGAAGATACTTTGTAAAAATATCAAAATATGACCGAACAACATAAAGAATAATTTGTAAATAAAAATTGTATTTTTATTTAAATAAACATATCTGGATTTCTTTTCTGATTAAATTAAAAAAAACCCAACTATTTTAGTATAAAAACGTGCCTTTCGTTTTTTTTGTAACTTATAGTAAGTGTTGAAAAATATTCACAATTTTTTGATTATGATATTATCTCTTCCGCACTATTCTGTATTAGTACCAGGTTTTGATTTTAATTAAAAAATCTATTTGGCACGACCGATAAATTAATATTGTTACTGTTCTTTTTTAATAATAAATATACCTTTAAATTTTTTTGGAAATATTAATTTTGATCACATGGTTGGTACACGTAAACAAATTAAAATTCAATAGCACAATCTTTTTTTGAAAAAAAAGAAATTTAATCAGAAGTTTATGAATATTTTTCAACACTTTCGAGGAATTAAGAAAAATGCCCCCCCCCCGAAAGACACATTTTTATACGAGGTTTATTTATAATAGCTTTTATTGAATCAGAAGAGAAATGCAGACATTTTCTATTTACAAAATATTTTTTTATCTTTATTTAGATAAAAGGATGTTGTTCTGAAATAGTATCACACAATTTGTAAAATTTGTTTTTGTCAGATACAACATTAGTGCAAAAAAACTCGTCTGTTGTTTTGTTTACAAATGTTTGATGCGAAACTTACCGGTGATGAGTTAATATGTTATCCTTTCTTTAGCTTGATAAGTTTATTGGAGACTTGATCCAACTTTTCTATTACTGAAAAAACTAAACAACAAATTTTCATTAAGTGAAATCATCTAAGAAATGCCGACAGAAGAAATACGCGTATCCATTTTGTTTAAGGAAATTTAAAGTGTCTAAAATGTTGGATTAATTGGAGGTTTATAACTTAAGTGAAGTCTCTAAATGTACAATTTAAGAAAATGTGAAGATTAGCCTGTGTCTAAAATGTTGGATTAATTGGAGGTTTATAACTTAAGTGAAGTCTCTAAATGTACAATTTCAGAAAATGTGAAGATTAGCCTGTGTCTAAAATGTTGGATTAATTGGAGGTTTATAACTTAAGTGAAGTCTCTAAATGTACAATTTAAGAAAATTTGAAGATTAGCCTGTGTCTAAATGTTGGATTAATTGGAGGTTTATAACTTAAGTGAAGTCTCTAAATGTACAATTTAAGAAAATTTGAAGATTAGCCTGTGTCTAAAATGTTGGATTAATTGGAGGTCAACTTAAGTGAAGTCTCTAAATGTACAATTTAAGAAAATTTGAAGATTAGCCTGTGTCTAAAATGTTGGATTAATTGGAGGTTTATAACTTAAGTGAAGTCTCTAAATGTACAATTTAAGAAAATGTGAAGATTAGCCTGTGTCTAAAATGTTGGATTAATTGGAGGTCAATAACTTAAGTGAAGTCTCTAAATGTACAATTTAAGAAAATTTGAAGATTAGCCTGTGTCTAAAATGTTGGATTAATTGGAGGTCTAATAACTTAAGTGAAGTCTCTAAATGTACAATTTAAGAAAATGTGAAGATTAGCCTGTGTCTAAAATGTTGGATTAATTGGAGGTCAATAACTTAAGTGAAGTCTCTAAATGTACAATTTAAGAAAATGTGAAGATTAGCCTGTGTCTAAAATGTTGGATTAATTGGAGGTCATAACTTAAGTGAAGTCTCTAAATGTACAATTTAAGAAAATTTGAAGATTAGCCTGTGTCTAAAATGTTGGATTAATTGGAGGTTATAACTTAAGTGAAGTCTCTAAATGTACAATTTAAGAAAATGTGAAGATTAGCCTGTGTCTAAAATGTTGGATTAATTGGAGGTCAATAACTTAAGTGAAGTCTCTAAATGTACAATTTAAGAAAATTTGAAGATTAGCCTGTGTCTAAAATGTTGGATTAATTGGAGGTCAATAACTTAAGTGAAGTCTCTAAATGTACAATTTAAGAAAATTTGAAGATTAGCCTGTGTCTAAAATGTTGGATTAATTGGAGGTCAATAACTTAAGTGAAGTCTCTAAATGTACAATTTAAGAAAATTGAAGATTAGCCTGTGTCTAAAATGTTGGATTAATTGGAGGTCAATAACTTAAGTGAAGTCTCTAAATGTACAATTTAAGAAAATTTGAAGATTAGCCTGTGTCTAAATGTTGGATTAATTGGAGGTCAATAACTTAAGTGAAGTCTCTAAATGTACAATTTAGAAAATGTGAAGATTAGCCTGTGTCTAAAATGTTGGATTAATTGGAGGTCAATAACTTAAGTGAAGTCTCTAAATGTACAATTTAAGAAAATGTGAAGATTAGCCTGTGTCTAAAATGTTGGATTAATTGGAGGTCATAACTTAAGTGAAGTCTCTAAATGTACAATTTAAGAAAATTTGAAGATTAGCCTGTGTCTAAAATGTTGGATTAATTGGAGGTCAATAACTTAAGTGAAGTCTCTAAATGTACAATTTAAGAAAATGTGAAGATTAGCCTGTGTCTAAAATGTTGGATTAATTGGAGGTTATAACTTAAGTGAAGTCTCTAAATGTACAATTTAAGAAAATTTGAAGATTAGCCTGTGTCTAAAATGTTGGATTAATTGGAGGTTTATAACTTAAGTGAAGTCTCTAAATGTACAATTTAAGAAAATTTGAAGATTAGCCTGTGTCTAAAATGTTGGATTAATTGGAGGTCAATAACTTAAGTGAAGTCTCTAAATGTACAATTTAAGAAAATTTGAAGATTAGCCTGTGTCTAAAATGTTGGATTAATTGGAGGTTAACTTAAGTGAAGTCTCTAAATGTACAATTTAAGAAAATGTGAAGATTAGCCTGTGTCTAAATGTTGGATTAATTGGAGGTTTATAACTTAAGTGAAGTCTCTAAATGTACAATTTAAGAAAATGTGAAGATTAGCCTGTGTCTAAAATGTTGGATTAATTGGAGGTTTAATTAAGTGAAGTCTCTAAATGTACAATTTAGAAAATGTGAAGATTAGCCTGTGTCTAAAATGTTGGATTAATTGGAGGTCAATAACTTAAGTGAAGTCTCTAAATGTACAATTTAAGAAAATGTGAAGATTAGCCTGTGTCTAAAATGTTGGATTAATTGGAGGTCATAACTTAAGTGAAGTCTCTAAATGTACAATTTAAGAAAATTGAAGATTAGCCTGTGTCTAAAATGTTGGATTAATTGGAGGTCAATAACTTAAGTGAAGTCTCTAAATGTACAATTTAAGAAAATTTGAAGATTAGCCTGTGTCTAAAATGTTGGATTAATTGGAGGTCAATAACTTAAGTGAAGTCTCTAAATGTACAATTTAAGAAAATTTGAAGATTAGCCTGTGTCTAAAATGTTGGATTAATTGGAGGTCAATAACTTAAGTGAAGTCTCTAAATGTACAATTTAAGAAAATTTGAAGATTAGCCTGTGTCTAAAATGTTGGATTAATTGGAGTCAATAACTTAAGTGAAGTCTCTAAATGTACAATTTAAGAAAATTTGAAGATTAGCCTGTGTCTAAAATGTTGGATTAATTGGAGGTTTATAACTTAAGTGAAGTCTCTAAATGTACAATTTAAGAAAATTGAAGATTAGCCTGTGTCTAAAATGTTGGATTAATTGGAGGTTTAACTTAAGTGAAGTCTCTAAATGTACAATTTAAGAAAATTTGAAGATTAGCCTGTGTCTAAAATGTTGGATTAATTGGAGGTCAATAACTTAAGTGAAGTCTCTAAATGTACAATTTAAGAAAATTTGAAGATTAGCCTGTGTCTAAAATGTTGGATTAATTGGAGGTCAATAACTTAAGTGAAGTCTCTAAATGTACAATTTAAGAAAATTTGAAGATTAGCCTGTGTCTAAATGTTGGATTAATTGGAGGTAAATTAAGTGAAGTCTCTAAATAAATAAGATTTCCCTGTACTTGGCCCCATCCATCTTTCCCTCGACCCGGTGTAGTCATCCTGTCCCATTAGCAGAGAAACGGACCCAAATTATGTTTCCACCACCAGGCTTAATGGTTGGGATGGTGTTCTTGGGGTCCAAATCACCCCCCCCCCAAATTCGGTAAGTCGAGCTGATGATAAAAAGCTCAATTTAATCTCATCTGACCACAGAACTTTCTCCCAACTCTCCTCAGAATCATCCAGGTGCTCAATTGTAAACTTCAAACGGACCTGTTCATATGCCTTCTTGAGTAGTGAGGGGGGGGGGTATTGCGGGTACTACATGATTTTAGTTCACTACGAAATCATGTTTGGAGGAAAAAAAGTTGACTAATGCTCTGAACGGGTTTTAAGGGGATGTTTTCAGGAATATGATATCAGTGTGTTCCCCTGGCTATCAAACTTCCCAGATTTCAATTCCATTGAGCATTTATAGTATACTAGCAGGACCTGTGGATATACCACAGTATGATAATTCAATTATTACAATGTTTGATATGTTTATTTAAGAGATATTTCAAAATAGTTCAATATGTAAAAAAGTATAATAATATTCATTTAACTCTCTCTCAATTTTTTCTTTTCTGTCCTTCTTTTCATCTTTTCCCAACTCTCTTTCTTTCTTTATTTTTTATTATATTTTTCTGTGTAGCATGTCTTTTTCTTCCCTTTCTTTATAATAAAAAGCCGGAATGGTCAATCATTTAGCTGAGGTTACGTCACTCATAATAAATAAGAATTCGGTGGATAAGCAACACCAGATATTCAAAATTTACATATTTGCATTTCATCTTGGACAATTTGGACGGTCTCAATTTTAGCCAGAAGGTGTTGCAAGATGATAGATTAAGGAACGAGCATTGATATTTTAGATTGCAGCCGAATATCAAAATCTTCTGGCCAGCCAATACTGCAAAAATATTCTCAAAGAAGACACTAACGAAAAATACTGGCTTTGCAATGAAAATTCTGAAACAATAGCCATATTTAAGTGGTTCAAAACCCCAATACAACGTAGTACCAATCTGCAAATGGTATGATTCTGAAGCCTCATATCTCTATTCCGAACACAACTTGTCACTGGCTTTTGATAACCAAAAATCCACAATTATTTGGAATCTTATTAGTATTAGATAGGAATACTTTATACCATAATACTATGGGATTATAGTATAAAAACAACCAAAGACATTCGTACAAATCTATCAGATATTATAGATAAAGACAAAGAAAATAATGACTTATAAATTATTTTCATTTCTTACCTGTCTGGCAAGAATATTCCTATTAAAACCGTTGAAAAATTATCGAAATATAAAACTTTCGAAACTGAATACAATGGATTTGGGACATGAGAACAACCGCCACCCTGTGAATGAGTGTGCTCTTGATCTCATTAGAAAAAACATGACATAATACTTATCAGAAATGCTATACACAAAAGTACTACTTTGTACAACCTATATTAAAAAAAATCTATAACTCTTAATTTACTAATCTCAAACCAACTGAAAATATTTCTGTGTTTTGCGTGTTAATTAAAAAAAAAAAATGTAAATGTAAATGTTATATGTAAATCAAATCTATATCCATATTGTGTAAACTTATCTAAATTCAATGTCACTTATATGCATAGGATATAAATGTTTTCTGTTAACAATAAAAAGAATGTAATTAATTATGTATAAACGTAAATTTAGTGATACATCTGTATTGTAATATATAATGAAATTCAATATATGCAAATTTGATGATATTTATGCAATCTTCTAAATGCAGCAACAACCCACCCATATCCCCTATGAAGAATCAAATTACAAATTGGTTAAATTTGTTGCCGACTATTAAATATTAAAACATATAGTCAAAGGAAACAGCTAATAATAATAATATAATAATAATAATAATAATAATAATAATAATAATAATAATACTTGGACCTGGCCGGAGAGCTGAAAAACCTGTGGAACATAAAAGCAAAGGTCATGCCAATTGTAATTAGGGCCCTTGGAACGGTTTCGAAGGGTTCGGAAAAGAGTTTGGAAGAATTGGAAATCCAAAGAAGCATCGGACCATCCAAGCAACGGTACTGTTAAGATCAGCTAGAATACTCAGAAGAGGCCTGGAGACCTGAGGACACTTGCTGTCACTCAGCTTCCAGTGAACCATTAGCATAGGTGGGTGTGAAAAACCACACTATGATAATAACCCAATCAAGGCATTTTGCGCCGTTTATAATAATTTAACAAAATATCGAAAAAGAGAAAAAATAAGATCATTTCTTTCCCACTGTTCTGCTTGAGTCCATTTCTAGAAAACCTTATATAAGTATCGCATGAGATTTATTTATAAACCTTTGTAATTTTTACTTTACGTTTAGCCAATACACAGGAAGTCAAGACAAACAAAGAACATTCATAATAGAAATATTAAACATTTCCTGTTTTTTTAGGTTCATTTTTCTTCTCTTCCTCCCTAATTCATTGTTTTCGTTTCTTGGTTAAATCTTTTTTGGTTACGTCTTTTTTTTTTCAGTCACCTTTTAATTATCTTTCTTTTTCTCGCTTCCAACACTGATTTCCTTCTTTCTTTCGTTCACTCTTTTTTTTCCCTCGTTCTTTCTTTCCGTATTTATTTTCCCTTTACTTTCCTCACCCATTTTTCGTCTTTCTTTTTTTTTCGTTTTACTTCTCTCAGCGCCGAAAAACAGACGGTTAACGATACGCCACATAGTGATTGCAAAAGCCTTGAGCAAGCCAGGCAGCCAGCCTGCCGCGTGCAATCTGTCATCCAATCCAGCTGACTCTTCTACAATATCAACACACTTTCTTCTATTTGTACACCTTCCTCTTCTTTCTTGGCTGATTACTCTCCCCTGTTTCTCCCCTAAGAACTACCACCAGCAATTATAGCGGGTTATATGGGCACTGTTGATATTTTCAAATCAGTCACCTGTACTTCGAGTCGATCTTTCCCCAGCCGAAACGAATATCAAGACAACAGAATAGCAGTTTGTTAGCGGAGCAGTAAAACGGGATAAAAAATGCAACACACACACACACACACACACACACACACACACCACACACACACACACACACGCACGCACGCACGCACGCGTGTGGGCACACACACACACACACACACACACACACACACACACACACTCACTCAAATAAAACAGCGATGAAAGAGAATGACAGTAAGAAGAAGTAAAAAAAAAACTGACTGATTATTATTTAGAACCCCAACATTCATGTCCGAGATGAAATTGAATTATGTGTGATTGTGAAAGAGAATAATGGGAAGATATTGAAAAGAAGAGAAGAAAAGAAAAAAATCAAGAAAGTAATAAACTGGGGTATAAGTTTATGCAAGTGCTCTCCTCGCTCTTTCTCACGCACCCATACATACACACACACACACACACAGAGATTAGGTTGATGCAAAAGATTCAATAAATTTCTGACACATATGAATTCATAGCTTTATTATCCAATCAACAAACTATTTTCATTTGATTTAAATGGATTTTGTTAAAATCTAATAAAATTCGCCATAAAAATACAATTCTTATTTTGATTCGAATAGTTTTTTGATGAACTTTTTGATATCTTGAATTGGTTTGAATAGTTAACCAAAAAATGAGAGTTACATGGTGGAAAAACAAGTGATCATCTGAAGTGATCATCATGTTTAAAGAATAGGAAAGACACATAAAAGGATTTTCTGCATCAACACGTTATGATTATTTGCTGTACCAAATTTATAATATGATTTCTGTTGCAAAATTATCAGTTGACTTTCTTGACCCCCCCCCCCAAAGGGACTTTCTTTTCTAGTACATCATTCAAACGTTAATTATTCCTTTTACTGTTGCATAGTAAGTTTTTTCCAGATTCCAACAATTCGTAATAAGAATTATATCAAAATACAACCAAATACAGAGAAGAGCTTTTCTCCCCAGTAAATTCCATTTAGATTGAGATGTTGAAGACTGTGCTAATTTTTTAAAATCTATATATTTATGATCGATTTCCTTGTTTGTACGACGGTTATCATCTTGCAACACCGTCTGATTAAAAATGAGGCCGCCTAGATTGTCCAAGATGAAATATAAAATTGTAAATCCTGATTATCTGTGGCTGCTTATCCACCAAATTCTTTTTCTTATGAGTGCCATCAACTAAGATAAATAATTGACTATTTCGTTTTTATTGTGATAATAATAATATGCTTTTTAAGGGGTATATATATATATATATATATATATATATATATATATATATATATATATATATATATATATATATATATATATATATATATATATATATATATATATATATATATATATATATATATGCTTGTTATTAGTGACATGTGCCTTATCAATCACTAAAGCAAAATAAATAAATACACGCTTCAGTCATAGTTAGCATGACCCCAAACCGTATCCACCCATCTTCTGAACCTCACCCCACTAAAATATCAATTTGCTTTATAACTGGAACATTCTACAGAGAGGAAGGTGAGTAAAAAATAAAACAAAAGAAATACAAGATGAGAGAGAGAGAGAGAGAGAGAGAGAGATAGAGAAGAGAAAGAGAGAGAGAGAGAGAGAGAGAGAAGAGGAAGAGAGAGAGAGAGAGAGGGAGAGAGAGGGAGGGTGGCTGTGGGGGGTAGAGAGAGAGAGAGAGAGAGAGAGAGAGAGAGAGAGAGAGAGAGAGAGAGAGAGAAATAGAAATAATCAATCTGATGACAACAATTCGGCTGAGGTGGTTTCTCGCACGAGTTACAGCTGCTACTGACTGTCAACGAATTGTGAGGGGTGGGGGGTCGGGGGGTTGAGGTGACTTTCAATCTGAACTGATCGGAGTGGAATTGATGTCGGGGCGGAACGTTTGCAGAAAGACCAAGAAAACGGTCCGAAATTCACTAAAGTTGATAATGAATAAAGGAAATCAATAATGAAAAAGCGGAAAGATTATATAACAAAAGACAATCAACGCATTCAATTTTTTGGTGAGGGGGCGGGGGGGTGTTCGTGAGTCGAAACTTCCTGGCAAGAGAAATCACTGGAACCAAATTACTATATTTTTTACAAGATTAAACTTTTATTCCATAACTAGCAGAACCTGTGAATATACTACAGTATGATGATTTAATTATTACAACGTTTGACATGTTTACTTAAAAAAATCTTTTTAATTCTCTCTCACTCTTTTTTTCTGTCCTCCTTTTCATTTTTATTCATATGGTCAATTGAAATAGATTAGCGTTATCGCTTACGCGCACTCACACCCTCTCTCTATCTTCTCTCTACTCTCTTTCTTTCTTTCTTTCTTTCTTTCTTCTTACATTTTTCTGAGTAGCATAATCGTTTTCTTCCATTTCTTTCTTTATAATAAAAATGGAATGGTCCATTATTTAGCTCATAAGAAATCAGGTGTGTTGCAAGATGATAACAGTTGAAAGATTGAGGAACAAGAGTATTAATATATTCCATAGTAATTTAGTAATTTTTATTTTATTAAGTTTTATGTTCTAACTTTGTTGGGGTGACTGGGCTGAATCTGTCTGTAAGGTCAAAGGTTATTTTGAATATTGATATTTGATGTGATCTGCAAACACGTGTCTAGAATGGAGAGGTGGGGTCGTATTTGCATTGTACTTTATTGGGAATTGTTATTGGCGTTTTTATTGAGTTTTAATACAAGTATCATTAGACGAGATTCACTAGAGATTAAGTGACAAGTTTACTCAATACTTTAACACTTTTCAAACTATTGTATAAGATAGTTTCGTTTTGACAAGGGATAGTTTAAGAATTAGCCTATAAACTATAAACGGGTTAATCACAGCAGGGTTATCTCTGACCGCAAATCTGCTGGTATCTATTTGAATCTTGGATCAAAACCTTATAAAGGGATGGATACGATATTTCTAGATGAAATGTAAATACTGATTATCTGGTGTTGTTTATCCGCCGAATTCTTATTTCTTATGAGCATCGTCACCTAAGATATATAATGGATCATTCCGTTTTTATTATAAAGAAGGAAAGGGAAGAAAAAGAAGATGCTACACATAAAAATATAATGAGGAAAAAGAAAGAAAGAGGGTAGGGGAAATATCGAGAGAGGGGTGGGTGCATTTAAGCGATAACGCTTATATGTTTCAGTCGAACATGAAAAGATGAAAAGAGAGAGTTAAATGATGATTATTATACTTTTTACATATTGAACTTTTGCAATAACCCTTCGGTAAACATATTAAATGCTGTAATAATTAAATTATCATACTGTGGTATATCCACATGTCCTGCTAGTATAAGATCTTATGCTTTTGGTATTAGTTTTAACATCAATCCATTTGCATAAAAACATGTTTTTTTGTGTCATTGCTAAGGGTTTTTTCACAGACTACTTGAGACCCACGAACTGAGGAGGATATGCAGAACCTCATGGCCGGATTGACTAAAATCTCAACTGATTTGAAACTTACCATATACCTCAGGAAATGGCAAGCATTATATCACGAGGGATATAATGCTTTACCTATGTTTATAGAAAGTGTTCAGCAGTGGCTGAAATAATTGTTTATTTAGGAAGTACGCTCAGCAGGTTTTGTACTCTTGACAGAGAAATCGTCTATCAGATTAAGAAAAGCAGTAATCCTTTTGGAAATCTGGAAAAACGAATCCCCCCACCCCAAATCGTTTTTCCAGCTTTCCAAAAGGATTATAGAATGTCTCAAAGTTCTAAGATAAAGATACATAATGCTTGTGTACTGTTTTGCTTTGTGAATGCAAAACATGGATTACCTATGATCACTTTATAAAACATGTAATGCGACCTCGGAATCACTTAGAACTACAGAGATATAACTCTTACTACGATTGTTGTTAGGGTTTATAATACCCTTCTTCTTAATCGCATCCAACCTGATGAAGAGAAAATCATTAGAAAAAATCAAAACGGGTTTTGTAGAAATCGATCTGCAACTTCACAAATTCTGACTATTTAAATCATAGAAGGGGTTCGAGGCAACACTAATGTTTTTAGACAGGCTGGACATTGCTGGTAAAGTAAGGACGAACTCATAAGTGACGTTATGTATCAACACATGGAAACACCAGCAAAGACCTACGTCAATCAGTTTTATGCGGATTCTGGGTGCTGTGCGGAAGACCTACCTGAAGCGATGCAGCCTGATGATGATCATGATGATGATGAGGAGGATGATGATACGGTTAAATGTTGATAACATTGAAAATTTGATTCAATCGTTGCTTCTTGAGTTTATATACATAAACATGATTTCATTGTTTATTAGGAAAATTATTTCTAGCTTATTAAAAACTACACACGCACACATATCTATATATCAATACTATTGTTCCTTAATCTTCCGACCGTTATCATCTTGTAACATTCTCAGGTTAAAAATGAGACCATCTAAAGCATCCAAGATGAAATGCAAAAATATAGATTTGATATTCTAGTGTTGCTTATTTGCCGAATTCTTCTTTCTAATGAGTTTTGTGGCATCAGCTAAATAATGGACCATTCCGTTTTTTTATTATTAAGAAAGGTAAGAAAAAGGAGACGCTACACACACACACACACACACACACACACACAACACACACACACACACAAATAGAAGAAGAAGAAAGAAAGAAAGAGATTAGGGAAAAGATAGAGATAATGGGTGAGAGCGCGGAAGCAATAACGCTAATTGTTTCAATCAAACGTAATGAAAGGATAAAAAGAAGGGAAAAAAACAGTGAGGGAGAGGTAAATCAAAATTATTATACTTTTTACGTATAAAACTATTTAGCAATAGCTCTTAAGTAAACATATCAAACGTTGTAATAATTAAATTATCATACTGTTAGTAGATGTTGTTTGAGATACACCTGTGCTATTAAACAACGCTGGGTGGCATCGTCAGTTACGTTATTAACACAACTGACGACACAACCCAGCACTGTTTAATAGCACAGGTGTATATCAATCAACAAGTCCCGGGCCTGACATATAGATGGCGACGCTAATAAAAAAAAATCATATGATTTTTATAAAGTACTAACATTCAAATGGCACGTATCAAAAATTGAGCCTAATTGGATTATTAGTTTACAAATTACAGTTATTTAATTGAAACTACTGTTGTAAATTTTCAAAACAATGGAAAAATCTGAATTTCGTGTGTCGATAAAACATTGCTTTCTGATGAGAAAAAATACTGTTCAAGCAAAGCAATGGTTTGATAAGTGTTATACGATTCAGAGCGTAGTTTGCAATTATTTCAACGCAACAAAAGGGATTTTTTGCATAAATTTGTGACAAGGGATAAAACATGGATCCACCACTTTACTCCGGAGTCAAATCGGCAGTCAGCTGAGTGGACAGCAACAGGCGAAAGCCGTCCAAAGCGACCAAAAAACGCAACCATCAGCATGCAAGGTTTTGGCCTTTGTATTTTGTGATCAGCTAGGTATTTTGTTCATCATTTATCTTTAGAAAGGAAGAACCATCAATAGCGAATATTATATAGCATTATTGATGCGTTTGGAGGAAGAAATCGCCAAAAACGGCCAGAAATGAATAAGAAGAAAAGTGCTCTTTCATTGCACCAACCCTATACTCCAAACCTGGTCCCAAGCGACTACTGACTGTTTTCAGACCTCAAATGAATGCTTCAGGGAAAGAGATTTCGCTTCAATGAAGAAGTCATATCGGAAACGAGAGGCGTATTTTCAGGCCAAAGACAAATCGTTCTACCAAAAAGGCATCGAATTATTAGAGAAGCGTTGGAATCAGTGTATCACCCTAGAAGGAGACTATGTTGATAAATAAAGTCGAATTTTACCTATAAGTTGTTGTTTTATTAGTTAGGCCCGAGCCTAATATATATATATATATATATATATATATATATATATATATATATATATATATATATATATATATATATTATTTCCGACATTCATTTCATTGAACAACAGATTTATTGTTTTGTTTCCTTATTTTCTGTTCCTGTTTCAAACAACTTTTTCATTCTATCCAAACAGAACAGTATATCTTTCGCAGCAAAGTTCTTTGCAGTCCTTCAATCTGTTCAAAGTGGATTTTGCAATCCTTCAGGGAACAGAAAGAATATTTACGCCCACAGAGCGCATATTCTTGCCAGTATTGGCTATATTGATCATTCTCAACAAATGTCTTCATTCGATTGGAATCAAATTTAACTAATCGACGTAATCTTGGAATATGGATCAACGATAAATTTCCGGCACTAAACATAGGAAATCCCCCTTTGCATATTTGATCATTTACAAATTCTTCTCTCTTATTAATATACATTATTTTTGCATTGCATTTTCAGCTTCTTTATTTACAAATGTTATATATCTAAAATATTGCTCATTTTCTATCATCTTCAATGCTAAAATTAACTAGCAAGAATATACGCCCTCCTGGGGTAAGTATTTAAATTTTAATGTAATGAAATATATTAAATAAGAAAGTCTAACGATATTAAATAAGAATAAATATATAATATTGCACTTATTTTAATTATAATTTTAATTAGTTTCTATATAAAATCATTCATAGAATTAATTTTAATACGTTGGATATTAAAACTAATATTAGAGATCAATAACACCAAGTAATTATTTATTAAACCTGGTTTTGTTAGAACCAGTATGCAAATTAATCACACCATATGTTGTGCACGCCTTTATTTCTTAGTGATATATAACACACATTGCAGGATTTTATACAGACTAATAACATGGGCTGTTTTGAGGCAAATCTAACTCAGACTTTCATAGAGACATCGTTAATGAATAAGTTTTAAGATTTATTCTATGTACTAAGGATTTATAAATTAAATATTCATTGATAAATTTACGCAATTCCTGAGTGTATTGGACGTAAGCAGTAACACAGTTTCCGTTACAGACACCGTATCTGCATTATAATAAGATAAACAAAAAATATACACAATATAAATGCAATATTCTTAAAAGATATACGCTGATATGATAACTATCGCAAAATAACCAAAAGTGGTGTTTCTTAATTAAGTAATGAAAGGTAAACGCTCGTAGGGCCGTGTAACAACAAAGTAACTTTTTCGTCGGTTGAATAATTAGATTGACAGTCATAAACGAATTTAGAGATGGAACGAAAAAAAGAGAAAAAGAAAAAGAGAATGAATAGACTAAAGTAGACATGCAGGTCAGAAAACTCAAATATTCATGTAATACATATAGGTGTAAATTTAGGCGACGGTGTCTTGTAACATGAACTCTTTTACGTACACCGTCCAAGTTTAATGATTGAGCCATAGAAATATGCTGTATAAGGCGATGTCTAAAATCAATACTGGCTCGTTTTACGGCTAAAACCATAATCCAGCTGTTGAAAGACGACAATGACCATATCCTGTGTCTCGTACCGGGTGGCCAGCGGCCCAATACAGATCACCGAAAGATCACATTAAACTACAAGAGAGAGAGAGAGAGAGAGAGAGAGAGAGAGAGAGAGAGAGAGAGAGAGAGAGAATAAAAGGTAGTAAGAGGGGAATAGGTACCGGGGTAAGAGCTATGCATCTAGCAGCTGCTAACTAGAAACATCCCTCCTTCATCTTCCGCCCTGCTGATGCTTGATATTGCATATATACAATTTTTTTTGCATTAATTGAGGTTTTCTTTGCATATGAATTTCAATAATCAACACCCCTCCCACAATCCTGGTTTTCCCTGTAGCTCTTCATCTTTCATTCAAAATGTTTTTCAATTTTTATCCTTTATGACTTTCCGTCGTGTTAGTCTTGCAAGCCCTTAAGTAGTTGGTTGGTTGGTTGGTTGGAT
This sequence comes from Doryteuthis pealeii, assembly GCA_023376005.1. Lineage (NCBI taxonomy): Eukaryota > Metazoa > Mollusca > Cephalopoda > Myopsida > Loliginidae > Doryteuthis > Doryteuthis pealeii. Next base: position 178,559 of record CM042142.1, read on the forward strand.
GGATTTTACGGTATATCAACCACAAATGGGTCATTTTATACCGAAATTTTTTGTTGTATTCATTCTTGATAGTACTCAACTTTTCGTAAACTGATTTTTTAAATACATGTTTTTAGAACCCATTTTGTTCTATTGTACCCATAACAGGTACGACCACCCTGGGCCAGAGTGGATCAGGGAGTAATGGAGAAGAAGAGGTACTCCACATTGCTCTTGCTTCAGAACTGGAACATCACCATCAGATAGTTTAACGTCATACCCAAGAAAGCCTTAAGTAGTAAAATTGTTTCTCACTAACATTTGACCAATGGTTGATATATGTTTTTTTTTTTGTGGGTGTATGAATGATTATCTCATAATGCATTCATGGTGAGCTTAATCTTTATGGACTTACCACGTAAATCTGGTCATGTATCAGATAAAGCAAATCTCCCGAATTATTTCAATGACATTAGTCCTCTCCATAACCGCATTGTTTGATAAATAACTATAAATAAAGATGAACATTTTTTACATTCTTTTTGTCCCATAAAATCATTTTTTTTCTTCTTTGTAGCGACTTTGAACTAAAACAATTTATTATGTAAACCTAGAATACATCACCTTTTCTGACTGAGTTCTTTTGTAAGATAATAGGATGGAAAAAGACCAGAAATTCAAGAGATTGAATGTAGTTAACGGGGATGATGAAGCACTGAGTCAGTTTTCGAATTCAGATTAGTTAAGACAAGACAAGGAAAAGAGTGAGAGAAAGAGAGAGGGACGAAAGATCAGTTTGAAACGAAGCAGTGGTAGGGCGATACGCAAGATGGATGTCTGTCAACCAAGGAATTTAGACTTAGGGATAGAATAACTCATGAGAAAAAACAATTATTATTATTATTATTATTATTATTATTATTATTATTAAGAACTATAAATAGCACAAGGCAAGATATACTCAAGTGAATCCCAAGTTGTTCCAGACACAAAAGACCAAGAAGGCTAGCCAACCTAAAAACCAGATCTAACAATCGGATTCCAGCAATTCTGATCCAACTTTGCGAAGCAAAATGAATAAATAAATAAATAAAAACTATGAACACAGGCTCCTTTCAAAATGAACCCGCTACGTTACAATTTTATGCTTCGGTTATTTATTTCCTTCTTTATTCCCCTCCTCTTATTTCCTCTCTTTCTTCTGTCTTTCTTATTTCTATTCAATCTTTCTTGGTTAATTCTTTTACAACGCAAATTTTACGGCATGTCAAAGGTCGTAAATCATTTCTCTAGTTATTAGATTATTAGATTTACTGAGATTAAATCATCTGCGGCAATTGGAAGATTGAACTAAGAAATCATTTTATTAAACGAACGTGAGAATACTTTCGTTATTGTCTGTTTCGTTTAGGAAGGTCCATTTAAAACCCAAAATAACGGCCCTGTCAGTGAGGCTTAGGATATAATGACTCTATCTTCTGCAGAAAGATAAGACCCCCTATCCAAAATAGAAGGGGTGTCCTCGTATGAAAATAAACTACATCTAATGGTGATGCTCCAATATGATATTGTTTTCTATTGCTAGAAAAAGAAATTCAGTTTCTCTCGATGTTTTCCTTTCTTAGCCATGTCCACGTATTCTCGTGTGCAATCTCTCCAATTTGTCATTTGAAGTATCCATACCATTGTTTTTTCCCCATTTCTTCTCATTTCTGTTTCCTAGTTTCTTGTTTTTTTTCTGCTTGCTCTTATGTTGCCATTAGCTGATGGTCTTTCACTGGAGTCTGAGTGACAGCAAGTCTCCTCAGGTCTCCAGGACTCTTCTGAGTATTCTGGCAGATTGCAGCAGTGCAGTGTTCTGAATGGTTTCAATCCTTCCTCTGATTTCCAAACTTTCCAAACCCTTTTCTAATCCTTTTGGGACCGTTCCAAGTGCACCAACTACAATTGGTATCACTTTCACTTTCATATTCCATAACTTTTTCAGTTCTCTGGCAAGGTCCAGATATTTGTCCATTTTTTCATTTTCCTTTAGCTTCACCCTGTGATCTGCTGGAACTGCAAAATCCAACAGTTGACAAGTTCTTTCTTTTTTGTCAATCAACACTAGGTCTGGTCTTCTTCCTGGGATAAAGTGATCCGTTTTTATTTCAAAGTCACAGAGAATTTTATGCGTTTCGTTCTCAAGAACAGATTCTGATTTATGCATATACCATTTTTTGTATGGTCAAAATTTAATTTTTTGCATAATTCTTCTTCTTATTATTATTACTTCTTTTGAGTTTTTCACATCAGCGTTGGTGTCTGAGTGACAACAAGTCTCCTCAGGTCTCCAGGACTCTTCTGAGTATTCTAGCCGATTGCAGCAGTGCAGTTGTCTGGATGGTCTCAATTCTTCCTCTGATTTCCAGAGCCTCCAGTCTTTTGTCCAAGTTTATTGTGGCCGCTCCAAGTGCACCAACTACAATTGGTATCACTTTCACTCTCATATTCCACAGCTTTTTCAATTCTCTGGCAAGGTCCAGGTATTTATCCATCTTTTCATTTTTCCTACAACTTCACCCTGTGATCTGCTGGTACCGCAAAGTCCACCTGTTGACACGTTTTTTTGTGTTAATTAACACTAGGTCTGGTCTTCTGGATGGGATAGGGTGATCCGTCTTTATCTCAAAGTCCCAGGGAATTTCATGCGTTTAAATCTCAAGAATAGATTGTGTTTTATGCATATACCATTTTGTTGTATGATCAAAATTTAATTTTATTGCATAATTCCCAGTGGATACCCTTCTCAACCTAGTCGTGCCTAGCTTTGTATTCCCGTTGTGCAAGTTTGCTACATTCACTTAATACATGGTTTACAGTCTCATCTCTGTCACTGCACAGTCTACATTTACTGTTTGTTGCGTCTTATCAATTTTTGCTTTGATATAAATTGTTCTTATGACATTATTTTGTGTAGCAATTATTAGTGATTGAGTTTCTCTCTTGAGGTTTCCTCTTCTTAATCATGTCCAAGTCTTTTTATGTGCAACCTCTCCGATTTGTCATTTGAAGTGTCCATATAATTGTTTTGTTCCCACCTTTGTTTTCTAATTTTCGTTGTTTTTCTATTTGTCCATATATTATATCTGCGGTTGTTGGCTGCGATATGTAATCTTTCTTTGCTCTTTTTTGTGTATTCTTCGAGTCCTTAGAATGTGGCCTCTACACAGTCCTCTATATTGGCAAGACCTCTTCCACCTTCTTTTCTTGATACATATAGCGTATCCCGATCATCTCTATGGTGTAGAGCCTTGTGCATTGTCATTAATTTCCTAGTCTTTTGGTCGATCTATCTGAGTTCTTTTGTCTATTTTAAGAATGGCACAGAGTATCTCATAACGGGGACGGCCCAGGTATTTATGCCTATGATAATATTTTTTGCTATTGAGCTTGGTTTCTAAGAGCTTTCTTGTTCTTTTGAGGTATTCATTTTTTAAAACTTTTCCTTTCATCTCTGTTTGTTTGATATTGTCTGCTTCTAAAATTCCTAAGTATTTGTAACTTTTTTTTTCTTCACGTGTTTTTATAGTGTCCTAATTTGGTAGTTGTATTCCATCCATTAATTTTCTTTCCCCCCCTTTTTTATTACTAGCACAGCACAGTTTTCGAGTTAAGGTAGCGTGGACATGTTGTCAACGGCGCCTGTTTACTGACAGTTTCTCGCCAATATGATATTCAGACTTTGTCTGAAGATCGCATGGGCGAGAAACATTTGCAACCCTGTGAACTCAGATAAAACATGAGTTCATGAGTTAAAAACAAGATAGAGACATCTCCACAATTGACGGTAACCCCATGAAATTGGTAAACCAGTTCACATACCTTGCTAGTAATATCTCATCTATAGAAAGTGATGTCAGTACATGCACAAGAAAGGCATGGGCATATTATCGATCATATGAAAATCTAATCTCTGATAGGATAAAGCTAGACTTATTGAAATCTGTAGTCGATTCAGTTCTACTATCGCTGCATCACCATTCGCGTAACACGAATCTAGAAATGCTGCATACTGCTGGAGAAGCAAAGACGAGCACATAAGTGTCGTGTTACATAATTATTAGATTCCTAACACTTGTGTACCATTAGTGTAGAAACCAAAATGGTTGTTATAATTTGCAGCCGGCGGCCTTGAAGGATTGAGTGACTCGGCTTGACCTCAGTCTGATCCTCATTCTGGGGGATACCGTGAGAATCGGTGGAGAAGACCCTCTTCTGGTTTAGATTAGAAAGAGAGTTTAGTTCAGTATCAGCCAAACCACGAAGGTGGTAAGTCGCGTTAAGCGCACTGCCGACTCAATCTGCGCAGGTAGTCTGGTGGGGATTTCGGAATAAAATATGATCTAAAGCAAATCAAAGTCTTGGGTTATTATCTAAAAACTATTAATGACACAGGGCTTCTGATAAAGAGAAATCCCCAATGGAAGACCAAACACTAAGTCCCCAAGACGAAGTCCAGACGCTAGAAGAAGAACGTAAGATACCAAAGATGAACAGAAGAATAATAGAAGTAAAGAGAGTATACAACAGTCGTTCTCTTGTAGGAACAGGCCCGTGGACACATCTGTGTGGGTCAGCCAGTAAAAACCAACATCGATCATTTTTGCGCGAATACTGGTTGCTGTGAAGAAGATCTTCCAGGGGCCATGGCTGATAGGGATGGGTGGCGAGGAAGAGTTATGGATATATGTGCTGTTGGTACAACCAGATTATGATGATGATGATAGGTATTACTCAGTGACACTGTTACTACTAGGCTAACTAGATGTTTTTATACCAACAACTACACACACGGGCTAGGTGATGTTGATATGGAAACTGCATATACATAGTTGCACCCTCTCTATCTCTCTTTCTCTCTCTCCCTCTTACAGTTACACACATAAACACACACACACACACACACACACACACATATATATATATATATATATATATATATATATATATATATATATGTATATTTCGGTCTCGTTTTGAATGAGCATAACTTTAGCAAAATGTCACCTCGTGTCCACCCTTTGTGTCAATAGAATCCGGTTTATTTCAATTTAACAAAAAGTCACACACACACACACACACACACACACACATATATATATATATATATATATATATATATATATATATATATATATATAAGAGGGTGTGCGCGTGTGTGTGCGTATGTATTAAGGGTTTGTGTGTGTATGTGTGTGCGTATGTGTGGAAATGAAGATTGTAGGGAAATACATAGTTTACTTCGGTGTTTTTAAATACTGTTTCCAAATTTGACACAAAACAACAAGCGTGGTGAGGGGTTGGAATTTGCACCGGCTGAGGCGGATGCGACTGGATTGTCAGCCGGTTTTTAGCTTGCTTGAAGGACAGGTGGAGCGTGCCGTTTGTATGGACTGGACAAATGCAATTATTTTAACAGAAGTATAAAATGTGGATGTTTGAACTGGGACGATTTGATGTCTGGTTGAAGATGAGAAGTTTGTGGGACACAAAAAATAGTGGGGTGTGAAAAAAGAGCAAAAAAATTGCCAAGAAAATAATGAAGGCTTGACGGGGGAAGCAACTGAAACAATGATTAAAGATTTTCAGGGAGAAGAGGAGTTGTAGGAAAAGAAGAAGAATTAAATAAAAAGTAGGGATACTGTTGTTTCATTATATATATATATATATATATATATATATATATATAAGAGAAAAGGAAAGAGAGTGAGTGTGTCTGTGCATGTGTGTACGCTTGTAAACTGAGGAGCCACAAATGATGTCAGCTTGCCTAATAAAGTTAGTCCGCCATTTTTGTACCCACAAAAGATTCTCACCTGATTAGGCATGAAATCTACAATCCCTTTACACGTTCCCTTTAGAGGTATGTTGGTTGATCCATGAACAAATCCAGGAATAGATCAATTTTAAGCGGACTAAAGCAGGTTTTAATCCAGAGTTTTCTTTCTCCTAGACTGGTTGACTATGGTTAAATGATCCAGTCTACTCGGTTTAGCTCAGTCGGTAGAGCACCCGCCTAGGAATGGCTGGGTTGATGGTTCGATACTGGTCGCTGGCGCATGATTAGCACATATTGTGCAATCTGATCTGTGCGGTAAAGTGAGGAGCTGATGGTCGGTGTTGCGCTCAACTTCAACAAAAACAATCTCCTTTGTCTAGCGCTAGCGAACATTGGATATTCCCTCGCTGTTCGGCTGATATGAGACACTTCGTCAACTTTATTTTACTATTATATTACCTAACTGGGGAAGAACTGATGAATTCATGCCTTTCCAAGGGCATCAGCGCGAAATGAAACACACACAGCTTCATCCAGGATTTGAACTCAGGCCACCGATTCCATTCTCTACGATGATAACCGTTACGCTAAGCATTCTATCCAATCTACACAAACAATCTTCATATCAGAAATGTTTTTCTAATCTTCCTTCTTTCTAATGACACTTGATATTTTGACAATAAAATTCGCTTTTTTTTTGTCTTATTTCCTTTTATATAAATATCATTTATATAACATTTTCATTGCCTTAAGTTTTTATAAGTAATGTAGAGATGATTTAAGGTGAGATATGCATAAGTTAAATTCCAATTCTACGCCATTTCGGATTTTGGTGTCGACGAGGAGATTTTAAAAGCAATCCCTCCTCTATCTGTTGTAGTTTCCGTTGAAATAAATAAGAGAAAACTTTTGGAACTTTCTACGTATGATTGGTTTGTTTTTTTTTTTCCGAAAATGACCAACTCCTTTCTAAAATTTATTTAAAGGACTTTTATTGAAGTCAATAGAAAACGCTGCGTTTTTTTTTTGTTTGTTTTCCTTTTGTTGTCTGTTTTTTGTTATTTCTTTTAGAAAATAACAAGGATGGAAAATCTACGTTGTTTGGCTGATTTCACTGTTTGTTTTTATAAAAAGAAATATTGGGAACATGAACAGATACAAGTAGTTACGGTCACGCATCACAACCAACGAATTCGTACACAAAAAAGAAAGCTTCACTCATTCTCACCAATTTGACATTTAATACTTTATTTTCCCCCCTAAATCTGCAGATTTACCAAATTCTGAGATATGAATTGACCACAATTTAACTCAGTATTATGTTTAGTTAAATTACCCTGCACTTATCATGTATGGATTTCATAAAATTTACCAAAGTCCATTAAATTTGATAAGAAAATAGAAAGCAAGTTGATCATCTCGGCCACAAAATCAGGATAATGGATGGCAACTCATCTATTTTCAGTTGTGCTGTAATTGACTCTTGGCTTAATACGTTGCAGGGGGGGGGGTAACGATTGCTTAGACAGTAAGATGACTACATGCTTACAACGGAATAGACTGGACACGTGATGAGGCTTATTATGCAAGATATTCGATTGTATAGAAAGTATTTTCATGCAATATTTATAATTAAATGATGAAATCTCTTCAGTTTTCCCTTTATCAACCAAAAATCATTTATTTCTCATTATTTAATGTTTTCATATATAAAAGGACAGGAGTACCAAATGAGTCAAACGCTAGCACATAGGATACCAAAGAAGCAAACTGAGTATCTTCCGTAACGTTTTCGGTGTCTTCACAGTTTTTAAAAGAATCATTTTTACTCTTTTTATTCAATTACATTGTTTATTTTTTATGGAAGGCGAACTTGGTGTAATGGTTATCGTCATATGAAATGGAATCGGGGACACGAATTCAAATCCTTGACGAAGTTGATTGTGTTATATTTCACACTAATCTCCTTTGGAAAGGCATAAATTCATCTGTTATCCTCACAGCTATTGGTAAATAACAGGGCAGACTGGGTTCTTAGTTAAGCAAGCAACCAAGAAACGGAAATGTCTGAATTTGAACCGGCTTTACTCTACTTAAATAAATACCTTTTGTTAAATCCTGCTCGTGGCAGATAATTTTTGTTATCTCATTCATCCATACTACCATATTGATTTGATTCTCACTAGGTATCCCATATATGTCGGTCTCTACCAAACTAATGCTACCAACCTAGTAGAAGGAAACTTGAATTCTGCTTTAAAGTATTGACCTTGTGTCACATCCAGCAAGTTGCAGAGGGGTGAGGTAAATATATACTTGGCTTTGTCAATTTGTTTCAAGCGAAAATCCGTAAATAATTGATTACAAAATATTCCGCCGATTCTTAATCTCTTGATAACTCAGCCATTTTCTTATTGTCGTTTTTCACTCTAATTTATTAATTCTATTTAAGACTGAATATCAAAGTTTCGTTGGTAAACAACGATGCTTTATTGCCATGTTAGATAGAATGGTCCATTATGTATACTAGTAAATATATGCACCCGGAGGGTCCAAGTATTTGTTTTAATATAATAAAATATTATATTAAATTAGATAGGCTAATGAAACTGAATAAGAATGCAGATAAAAGATTTGGAACAGAAGGGGTATGATTGAAAAATTGAGCAACTTTGAAACTAACTCTTCCATCATTTTCCATTACTCCCGTCTTTCATTGGTAATTTTGCCTAATTTAACTGTTTAGTTAAAATAGGAAGTAAAGAATAATATTAAAGTTATTTCTTCTTGTTAATGGATTTCTTTGAAGATTTATTGAGAGATTTTTTGCTCATATTCAATAAGATAAAACCAAACAATTAGAAATCAATAATACTAAACCCATATTTATTAAAATCAAATTTTAAAGATCAATATGCAATTAGCCTTCCCGTTCACACTGTAAACCGCTATTTTGTTGTATATATAAATACAATTGCATGCTGTTATATGTAGATATGGCCAACAGTCTTAATGTTGTAAAACAATTTTATTAATAATTGAGATTTACAAAAAAAAAAAAAACATGGAGAATGTGATGTAAATAACAAAGGGAATTGTGACTTGAATAAGAATATAGTTTCGGTTACAGACAGACAAACCCATAATCTCCATTATAATAATAAGATAAGATATTAATACTCGGGATCTTTAAGTGTACGGCCGTTATCATCTTGCAACACCCTCTGATTAAAAATGAGACCGTCCAAATCGTTCAACAGAAAATGCCAAAATAAAAATCCTGATTATCTGGTGTATTATTCACCGAATTCTGATTTCTTATGAGTGTTCTCCCCTTAGCTAAATATTGTACCATTCCATTTTTATAATAAAGAAATAAAGGGAAGAAAAAGACATGCTACACAGTAAAATATAAGAAAAAAGAAAGAGAGAAAGAAAGAGAGTAGGGAAAGATAGAGAGGTAGGTGAGCGCGCGGAAGGGATAACGTTAATCTGTTTCAATCGAACATTTTGAAAAGATGAAAAGAAGGAAAGGATAAAAGGTTGAGAGAAAGTTAAATCAAGATTATTATATTTTTACATATGAGTTTTTCACATCAGCGTTAGCTAATGGTATTTCACTGGTGTCTGAGTGACAACAAGTCTCCTCTGATCTCCAGGACTCTTCTGAGTAATTTAACCTATTGCAGCAGTGCAGTTGGCTGGATGGTCTCAATTCTTCCTCTGATTTCCAGATCCTCCAGTCTTTTTCCAAGTTTATTGGGACCGTTCCAAGTGCACCAACTACAATTGGTATCACTTTCACTCTCATTTTCCACAGCTTTTTCAATTCTCTGTCAAGGTTCAGGTATTTATCCATCTTTTCATTTTTCCTACAACTTCACCCTGTGATCTGCTGGTACCGCAAAGTCCACCAGTTGACACGTTTTTTGTGTTAATTAACACTAGGTCTGGTCTCCTGGCTAGGATAGGGTGATCCATCTTAATCTCAAAGTCCCAGAGAATTTGATGCATTTCAATCTCAAGAAGAGATTCTGTTTTATGCATATACCATTACGTTGTATGGTCAAAATTTAATTTTTTTTGCATAATTCCCAGTGGATCACCTTCTCAACCTAGTCGTGCCTAGCTTTGTATTCCCGTTGTGCTAGTTTGCTACATTCACTTAATACATGGTTGACAGTCTCATCTCTGTCACCACACAGTCTACATTCACTGTTTTGTTGCGTCTTATCAATTTTTGCTTTGATTTAATTTGTTCTTATGACATTATTTTGTGCAGCAATTATTAGTGATTCAGTTTCTCTCTTGAGGTTTCCTCCTCTTAATCATGTCCAAGTCTTTTTATGTGCAACCTCTCCGATTTGTCATTTGAAGTGTCCATATAATTGTTTTGTTCCCACCTTTGTTTTCTAGTTTTCGTTGTTTTTCTATTTGTCCATATATTATATCTGCTGTTGTTGGCTACCATAAGTAATCTTTCTTTACTCTTTTTTGTGTATTCTTCGAGTCCTTAGAATGTGGCCTCTACACAGTCCTCTATATTGGCAAGACCTCTTCCACCTTCTTTTCTTGATACATATAGCGTATCCCGATCATCTCTATGGTGTAGAGCCTTGTGCATTGTCATTAATTTCCTAGTCTTTTGGTCGATCTATCTGAGTTCTTCTTTTCTCTATTTTAAGAATGGCACAGAGTATATTATAACGGGGACGGCCCAGGTATTTATTCCTATGATAATATTTTTTGCTGTTGATCTTGGTTTCTAAGAACTTTCTTGTTCTTCTGAGGTATTCTTTTTTAAAAACTTTTCCTTTCATTTTTGTTTGTTTGATATTGTCTGCTTCTAAAATTCCTAAGTATTTGTAATTTTTTTTCTTCACGTGTTTTTATAGTGTCCTGATTTAGTAGTTGTATTCCATCCATTAATTTTCTTTCCCCCCTTTTTTTTATTACTAGCATGTCACACTTTCCGAATTCCATCTCTCTATCTCTTGGCTTTATAGTCGAATGGTTTCTACCAGGGTTTCTTGTTCTTTCTCCTTTTTTGCAAAAAAAAAGATTATGCCATCCATGTACATAAGGTCGTTTATTTTTTCCTGTGAGTTAGTGAATTTGTATCCCCCTGTGCATTTTCTGGGTATATGATTGAGTGGCATCATTGCTATAATAAATAATAGTGGTAATAGCGAGTCTCCTTGGAAAATACCACTTTGGATTTTTACTTCTGCCAGAGATTTTCCTCCTGCTTTTAATTGGACTCTCCAGTTTCCATGGCTTTTTTGATAAAGTTTATGATGTTGTGGGATATTTTGTACATTCTTAGAAATTCTAAAATCCAGGTATGTGGGACCATGTCATAAGCTTTTCTGTAATCAATTCATGTCATTGCAATATATTTTTCGCCTACTTTTAACTTCTTTAAGGGTGTGTTGATCTATATGAAGTAAGTCATGTGTTCGTAACGTCAATTAAGTGAAAAGTATATTTCTTCTTTTATTACCGCAGTCAATATTTTCCACATCATGGGCAGACAAGTTATGGATCTATAATTGCTAGAGATATTTCCTTTTTGTGGGACTTTCTGGATTAGGGTAGTTACTCCTTTTGTCCTCCATTCGGGTACATTTGTTTCCTGTAGGCATCTGTTCATTTGTTGGGCCATTCTCCCAAGGATTGAAGTGAATTTCTTGAACCAGCATCCGTATATGCCATCATGGCCTGGTGTTTTCAAGTTTGCTATTTTCTTAAGTATTGATCTGAACGTAATTATGTGTCTGCTTGCTACAGGACCCTCTTCAATTTCCATCAGTTCATTTTTAATATCGCTAATCCATTTTGATTCTTTGTTGTGTTCTTTTTTCTCACATATATTATTCCAAAAAAGTTCTGCTTCTAATGCATCTGGATGTTCAACTGCGGTTGCTTTTGTTCCACCAATTTGTTCGTAAAATTTATTTTAATTGTTTTGGAAGGTCCTATTTTGTTTGTACTGTTTTGTTCTTTTTCAGTATCTTCCTTCTATAGCTAATATCTTTTGATTTACTTCTTCCATCTTAATTTGTTGTTGTCTTTTCAATTTTTTAGTTGAATATGTATTAGTGTTTTTCTTTAATATTTTTGTTTGTTCTTCCAGTCTAATCTCCCACCCACTTTTTGTGTTTTCCTTAGAGGTACACCAATTCTATCATATACTAATTTTGCTCCTGCATAAATCAGGTTATTTAGTTCAGTGATGTTGTCTGCTGGGATGTTCACTAATAATTTATTGATATTTTCCGTTTCTATCTTGATTTTTTTCCATTCTATGTTTCTTAGGGATTGTAATGTACATTTCGTATTCGTCATGATTTGTTTTATCAGCTCTATATCCTTTCTTTGTTCTTGTGTTAGTTCCGGTGTTTTATCACTAAGTTGTAAGATGTAGGTTTGTTGAGTTTTCCTTTGTTTAGGTATTTCCTCGTGGTCTTGCATTTCTTGGTTTTCCTTTCCACAAATTTCTATTATCTCGAGATTATTATTATTATTATTATATTATTATTATTATTATTATTATTGCAAGTTTCTTTTCCACACAAGCGTTAACTGGAGGTTTTCACTGGAGTATAAGTGAAACCAAATTTCCTCGAGTCTCTAGGAGTTTTCTGAATATTCTAGCCAATCTTAATGCTGTGGTTTGAATGGTCCTTTCGTCTGATTAGCAAGTCTCTTTTCCGAGCACGCCAAATACAATGGTATCACCGTCAATTTCATGTTCCACAGCTTCTTCAGCTCTCTAGCAGGATCCGAGTATTTGTATACTGTATCGCTTTTCTTTTTTAATTTTCATTTTCAATCTGTGGTCCTCTGGGACAGCAAAATCCACTAGATGAGAAGTTCTTTTTATTCTTGTTAATTAACACTCGGTCAGGCCTTTGTTGTTGTTGTTGTTGTTGTTGTTATTATTATTATTATTATTATTATTATTATTATTATTATTATGTCGTCATTCTTAATTATAATTCTCTATCTTATCACTCATTGCATTGAAGCTTTTTGTGATCAGAATTCCCGATGCGTATCTTGTGTCTAACGAATGAGACGCCGACTATCATCAAGTGATGAATTAGGAGCGGCAACAATGCCAGATAAATCACTGTGACACACACTGCGTTTCGAGTAAGGCACATTATAAACCCTGCCGTGGGGGTGGAAGTGTTAGGTTAAAAGGGGGTTGATAGATAGATAGATAGATAGATAGAGAGAGAGAGAGAGAGAGAGAGAGAGAGAGAGAGAGAGAGAGAGAGAGAAGAGAGAGAAGAGGTGCAGAAGACGAAGAAAGGAGAAACTGGCTTTCAATGACTGCATGATCGATTATTATTATTATTAGTAGTAGTAGTAGTAGTAGTAGGAGGAGGAGGAGGAGGAAGAGGAGGAAGAGAAGAAGGAGGAGACGGGGGAGGAGTTGGTTGATTGGTTGGTTTTACGGCATATCAAACCTTTTCAGGTCATTTAATGCCGAATCAAGTTATTTTGATAGACAAAGGACTCATGTGACTTACACTACCTACTCTTGCTTAAGTGGTCACCCAATTAAGTATTGGACATGCTCATTGCTGCTTAACTTCGATGATCTAGTGGGAACCGGTTCTTTCAGCGTGGTTTGACCGTATTATTATTATCATTAGTAGTAGTAGTAGTAGTAGTAGTAGTAGTATCTTCTCTATAATTTTTTAATCCATAATGATGCAGAATAATTAACTGCAACTGTTTTGGTTAATCTGCTGAGCTTAGTTTAGGGGTCTACTAGAGCACCCTATTCCAAATCGCAACGTTCCGAGTTCGAGACGGTTCCCGCCAGTTCGGTGTATGAGTAGTACAGATTGGTAATCTGATCTCTGCGGTAAAGTGGGGAACTGCCGGTATGTGTGGCGCCCCACTTCAGCAAAAAGAACAATCTCCCTGGTCTTGCACTTTTTCGGCTGCTACCGACAATAGGCCACTCCGCCAACTTATTTTATTTTAGTCTGGTTCAATAACATAAGATTCACATCCAGTGATGAGCATTTAGGTGCGATTTCATTTCAATTGTTTTACATACAAAGTCTTTGCCACCTTTTTCAGCTGCCATGCTTGAAGTTTATTTTAGTTTAAGTCTCTGTCGTGACGAAAAATGTTATCTCTTAAATGTTGAACTTGTGATTAGTTTGTATTATTTGTATTATTTGGATTATTGTCCTCGTCTTCATGCACAACGTTTCGGGCGATGTGCCCTCCGGCCTTATTCAGGCTTTTCTGGTCGAACACGGGAAGCTTAAGAAACACCTGAAGAGGGCCGGAGGGCACATCGACCGAGACATTGTGTATATAACAATAAATAGGAGTACAATAATCTGAATAATCCAAATTATACAAACTATAGGTCTAGTCTGAAAAATTCAGACAGTTCTCTATGCTTACCACAATTCCCCCCCCCCAAACAATTCCAATCTTTCTTTGATGATAACAGACAAATTTATTTTCAATTTTTCTCTTATCATTAAATCTTTACAGTTTTTTAATCATCGAAAATGTACTCAGGTTTTTGTCATGACTCATTGTTGTTTCTCTTCTCTGTGTTGGCCAGATCGTTTATCTGGTTCTATGTTTGGTTGGACTCTTTTCGAAATAATTATTACAAAAACTAGCAGGAATATGCGCACTTCTGGCATAAGTATTTACATTTTAATTCAATCAAATATATTAAATTAGAAAGACTAACGAAATTAAATAAGAACGTATATATAAAAAAAAGATTACACTTGTTTTAATTGGTTTCTATCATTGATTTATTCTCCAACTTATTAAACTCAATCGTATGAATTATTTTATTAATCCTTCATAAGATTGATTTTAATAGGTTGGAGAATAAAACAATAATATTAGAGATCAATAACACCAAGTAATTATTTATTAAACCCAGTTTTGTTAAAACCAGTATGCAAATTAACCACACCACAGCTTATGTAAACCTTTATTTCTTCGTGATATTTAAGACAAATTGCAGGATTTTAAACGCACTAATAACATGGGCTGTTTTGAGGCAAATCTAACGCAGATTTTCATAGGGACATTGTTAATAAATAAGATTTATTCTATGTACTAATTATAATTATTTTTACTATAAACTAAATACTCATTGATAACCTTACGCATTTCCTGAGGGTATTGACGTAGTTTTCGGTTATAGACAGACAGACACTAAATTTCCATTATAATAAGATTAGCAGCCACAATATCTTTTAGAATTGCCACTGCCTTTTATTTATTTATTCTTGTTTATTTTGTATGCTTAATTTTATCTGAATGAGATGTACAATCATCGTTCATTTCAAGTAACCTTTTGATTAACATTAACATTATTGTGACATTTCTTTTCAGCAGCCTTTTCGACAAACAATAACAACTACTACTAGGAGGGGTCAAAAGTTTTGAAATATTTTAGTAACACGAGGAAACAATTCGACAGCTTCAGATGTTTTTACCGAAGTCGAGATGACAAACTACATTAGACTGTGTGATGCTAATCCTGCCTTTTACTCTCCGAGTACTACTCACCGAATTGGGCTTTATGGCTTGAATCACGGCTTTGGAATCCTTGGTACCTGGTCGTCAAGGTTCTTGCAACCCGAACGAAATTTCTTCAGCCATCTGGTTACTGTACTGTGATCAACTGCGTATTCCCTCTCCTCACAACAAATGTTTTTGGTGGTTTTAGTTGCGGTGTGTTATGGTCCAGTTCAAAGGGTCCTAGGTATGACATTAAACTGCATCTAATGTTGAAGTTCCGATTTGGAGCTTTGGGGAATGTGGAGTACTCTTTCATTGCCATTACTCCCATGTCTACTCTGACCCGGTGTGGTAGTACCGGTTAGGGTCCCATCTATGGTTTAGATAGAAAAAATGAGTTTTAAAAATGTGTTAAAAAATTAAGTTGGATAAAAAAAGAATACCAACAAGAATGAATAAAACAAAATCATCTTTGGCATAAAATAACCAAGCAAGGGTTAACATGCCGCAAAATACAACCAACCAAGATCCAGTTCAAAGTCGGAAATCAAAAGTTGTCGAACTATATAGCACGTTCATCTGTGCGGCTTTCAAATCACACACAAAATGAAGCAATGCACAATATGTCAGCACACCAACTACAATACCACCAACCATAGCGAGCACCTCCCAGGCATAATGTTAGTTAACAGGAAGAAAATAACCAGCCAACTAGTCATCTAGTGGATTTTGCCGTTCCAGCGCACAAAAGAGTAGAAATAAAATAAAGTGAAGAGATAAAAAGAAATATACTGGCATCTTGTCAGGGGAGATGAAAATATTGTAGGACATGAAAGTGAATGTGATATCAATTACAACTGGTAACTTTGGAATGGTCCCTAAAGACCTGGAAAAGATAGTGGAGATCAGAGGAAGAATCGAAACCATTCAAGCTACAGCGCCCAATTTAAAAAGTCCAGTCTTACCTACTATTTAGCCATAGCTGGAGTGAGAATTGTTGGATTCATAGCTTTCCCAAGGGTATTAGCGCTTTGTAAAATACAAACAGCCTCACCAGGATTTGAACTCGGGTCGACGAGTCCATTTCCTACGACTCTAACCATTACACAACGCTCCTCTGTATAAAGAAAGAAACATTGAAAATGATACAGTTAGTCTCAACTAGAATTTGTACCTGGTTCATCGATACCGTTTTCTGTTTATCATTATACTTCCATCATTTGGGATATCCTCGTTATGATTTTGATTCATATCATTATCAACATTATCATATGTTTTATTTTCATTATTGACGTTAAAAATCATCATCATCATCATCATCATCATCATCATCATCATCATCAGTAATATCGTAATTATCTTTCATTCTATAAACTTTGACTTCCTTCATTTCTCTCTGCAATATCCCGCCTCCTCAACTTTTTCCAACCCTCTCTCTTTCCATCGGTTTTCACCAAACACGCTTAACATCCACGACCTCGTGACTTCCCTATCTGATTCACGACGCGAATCCTTTTGATGTGACGAAATCGAACACCGAATTGATAATAATAATAATAATGTTTTCTGCTTTTGCATTTTGTCTCGATGAGACAACGAGCCAGACAGAAGCACCGACCCTCGTGACGCTTTTTTATGACGGATAAAGAGCCGAGTGAATTGTAACACCTGCAATTCGAAACAACAAAGTCATTGCTTCCGACACTTTGTGAAAGTCTATCAGCTCTTGTTTCAAACAAAATAGAATCTTCGAAACAATTGAATAATCACAAAGGAAAAAAAAGGACATTTGTTTTTTTGACAACCCCGTGAAATAATTCCGAATTTCTTACTCATTTGATGATGCCATCCATACTTAAGGTTGGATATCCAAGTAGTTGTCTATTATCTATATATTAATACTGGTGTTCCTTAATTTTCAGAATTATAAGAATTATAATCAGGATTTTCAGTTTTGCATTTCATCTTGGACGATTTCGACGGCCTCATTTTTAATCATAGGGTGTGGCAAGATGATAACGGTCGGAAGATTAAGGAATAACAGTATTAATATAAAAAAAACTAGCAGGATTGTGGATATACCACAGTATGATGATTTATTACAACACTTGATATGTTTACTTAGGAGCTATTGCAAATACTTCAATATGTAAAAAGTATAATAATCTTGGTTTAACTCTCACTGGTTTTCATTCTTTCTTTCCTTCTTTTTATCTTTTCATTATGTTCAATTGAAACAGATTAGCGTTATATCTTCCTCGAACTCATCCCCTCTCTCTATTTTCCTCTACTCTTTTTCTTTCTTTCTTTTCTTTCTTTCTTTCTTTCTTTCTTATATTTTGTTTGTGTATGTCCTATTTCTTTCCTTTCTTTCTTTATAATAAAACCAGAATGGTCCATTATTTAGCTGAGTTGATGACACACATAAGAAATAAGAATTCGGCGAATAAGCAACACCAGATAATTAGGATTTACATTTTAAAATTTTTACCTTGAACGATTTGGACAGTCTCATTTTTAAGCTGAGGGTGTTGTAAAATGATAACGGTCATACTTTTAAGGAACAAGAGTATTAATATAAAGAAATATTTGCGGTCAAACCAGGGAATAAAACATGATTCATTGATCGACCGATGAGAATTAAAACTACGAGCAACGTCTTGTGAAATGGACATCTCTCTCTCACCCCTCTCTCTCTCTCTCTCTCTCTCTCTCTCTCTCTCTCTCTTTCAGGTGTTCAAAAATTAATATTGGTTGCTTTTGTATTCAAATCACCGCCGACGTCTCCACAAAGAATCTCTTTTGCTCTTTACCGACCAGAAATTATGGATTTTCTTTTATAAAATCCATTGAGGCCAAGAGTATTTTTTAATGCTCGGCCAACAGAGTCGGTCGCTATTGTCTTCAATTAATGAAGTGCCATCTTGCCTTTTTTTGCCATTCAATCCTCAATCCCTCGATTTTTTTTTTGTGATGCTAGGCCCGTCATTTTGAACTCTTTCCACGCTAAGTGAATGGGGAATTTACTGCCTTTTATAACAGACACCATTTCTTATTAGTCAACGGGCTGGAAAATTCCCTGAACGCCTATTGTTGAGGCGACTTTTGTATTGAACATTTTGTCTATTAAGAAGAAATTCAGTTGTGTACGCATCAAATCATCAATATCAAGGCCTGTGCGCTTGCTTGTGGAAATACACACACAGACACACATACGCATACATACACACACGCGCGTGCGCGCGCACACACACACACATATATATTGTAGATAATATGTGTACTATATCAGACAGTGCTCCATATCCACGATAGAGCGTTTATATTTAAATTAAGGTAGCGTTGGCATGGAGTCAACTCCTGGTTACCGACAGCGACGTTCTCCTGTGGAAGCCAACACACGGACATGCTAGTGTGGGCCGCCCATCAAGGACCTACATTGACCAACTATGCAGGGATGCTGGATGCTGCGCAGAGGACCTCCCTGGGAAAATTAATGATAGGGAAGGTTGGCGAGGGATTGTCATGGATATCCGTGCTAATTGCGCGACATGATGATGATGATATATATATATATATATATATATATATATATATATATGAAACACACACATACACACACACACACACACACACATATATACATATATATATATATATATATATATATATATATATATATATATATATATATATATATATTCGTTTCAAGGATGTCTGAAAGAATGATCTCAGGTACGCTGGCATTACCCTTTCCAGCTGGGAAAATTTGGCTCGGGTCCGCCCTCGGTGGCGGCAGACTCTCCGTAGCGGACTGTTCATGTCTGAAGCCACACTGGCGCAACATCATGAAGAGGTCCAGAAGTAAGCGGTGGCAACAAAGCACCGGCACTTCAATATCTTCAGGGACAGCCTTCACATGCGATATCTGTGGTCGAGAATGTTTTTCGAACATTGAACTTCACAGTCACAGGAGGCGTTGTAACTTCCGGGGTACAAGAACTTCCGATACTGCAATGCCAATGATGATGATATATATGCATGTGGGAACTACACTAGAATGCTGCGTGCTGTTTTTAACAAATCCAGCACTCTACAAAACAACAGATGTATGGCCACTTAACTCCCATCACACAAACCATCCAAATAAGACATACTCAGCAATGCTGGTGAATTCATGAACGACGATGGGTCCCTACACAAGGACACATCAGTCAATCAGCAAAAAACGTTAGTCTGCTCCGTTCGGACTTTGGGTGCCGTCAAGAGGACTTACAAAGAATAATGTCCGATAGGTACGGATGACGAGAGAGAGAGAGAGAGAGAGAGAGAGAGAGAGAGAGAGAGAGAGAGAGAGAGAGAGAGATTCAAAGGAATCCAGACTGTTTAATTTATCATTAATACATTACAACTGAGATTTACTTAAAACGCCTGAAACATTGTCATATCAGTTTGTAATAAAACTTCATCAGCTATTATATAATCGACATTGAAAACATGGCAGCTCAGTGTTATTTAACACCTGCACGAGTGGAGAGTTCTATTAGGCTCCTTTTTCTAGCGCCCTTTCTTCATATGCTTTTAAAATACTCCCGTCGTACGAAGGGGGTTAACATGCCAAGTTACAGCAAGATCTTTTCATTAGGAGTTTGTAGCCATGTTGCGTAATTCTCTTCTTATGTCTGTTGTTATTGGAATTTTGTTTCCCCTTTCAAAGCTGAAGTTCTTCTTCGTGTCGGGTTGGACAACTGCTTTCTTCGGCTGGGACTCTTGTTGTCCCCCCAAAACATTCTTAACCCAAGAGCAGTAGATATGGAAAAGCATGTCTTCCCCAAAAGGGCCACGGGCTTCAACTACGCTATATTATAATTTAGCCAGAGTCGCCTGATCACGCGGAAGTCGCCTGACCACGTCCATTCCAGACGAACTTGAGTTCAAGATCTATCAATCAAACCTTCAGGGATTTTCCACTGTTTTACCGTTAATTTTAAACTATTCTACACTACCTGATAACAATTAAAGGTTATGCCTATTCATGTCACAGGGCGACGAGTCTTTTCTGAGTAATATTGCTCTCAGAATTTCAAGGTGCGCAACATGGATTCACACTTCCAGATGTCAACTTTATTTGCTTTGTGTTCGAATTTGGCCTTCAAAATGTAAATTTGTCGGAGTGGCCTATTGTCGGTATCGACGAGTCTATCCCTTTTTCGTTAGTACTAGACCAAGGAGATTTTTGCTAAGGTGAAGCCCCGCACTTACACCAGCTCCCCACTTTACCGTACTGATTGGATTACCCAATCTATGCTACTCATGCGCTGGGCCGGCGGTGACCAGTATCGAACACGAAAATTTGCGATTCCTGGACGGGTGCTCCACCGACTATGAAATACACTGAAAATTATTGAATTTTAAAGACACTGCTGCATACATATGAGAGACGGGGCAAACTTCCACGACTATGTGAACTCGAACAAGTCAGAGTATCTCAGTCGGTAGAGCACCTGCCAAGGAATTGCAAGGTTCCTGGTTCTCAGCACACGAGTAGTACAGATTAGGTAAAGTGGGGAGTGGCGCTCCACCCCAACAAAAAATCCCTGGTCTAGTGCTAGCGAAAAGGGGACAAACTCCCTCGCTGTCCAAGAGGCCACTCCGCCAACTTTACTTTTTTTTTTTATCTCGATAAGAAAATTTGTAGAAATAATATGCGATAAATATCAAAGATAAATAATCTTTATTTCTCTGAATTTTGAGTTGGACACATGGCGCAACGAATAGAGGGGTTGAGTTAATTCTAAGTGACAATCATTTCTAGGTTGCGGGTTCAATCCTGGCCAAGGGTGATAATAACATAGAATACTTAACAGAGCTTAAAACTTGTATCCGGTCATAGTTAACGAAATGAAAACAGTCTACTCCCGTGGATTAAATAAAGGGTTCGGTTCGAAGGCTCCCGAGTTCGACAAGGATTTTCCTGAGTTCGAAGATAAGGTTCCCGAGTTCGACAATCAATTTTGTTTTATTTCAGGAATAAATGAACAAATCTTATTATAATAGATATTCTGTGTCTGTAAACGAATCTATGTCACTACTTAAACCAGTAATTGCGTAAGTCTATCAATGATTATTTGATCTATAGTCAAAATCATTTATCAAAACATAAAATAATAAATCTTATTTATTAACGATATCTCTATGAAAATCTGTGTTAGATTTGCCTCAAAACAGCTCATGTTATTTGTGCGTTTAAAAACCTTCAATGTATCACAATATATCACTAAGAAATTCCGATTTACATAATATATGGTATGGTCAATTTTCATAAAACTGGGTTTAATTAAATAATTACTTGGTGCTATTGATCTCTAATATTATTGTTTTATTCTCCAACGTATTAAAACCAATCCTAGGAATGATTTTTATATAAATAACAATTAAAATATAATTAAAATAAGTGTGATCTTTTCATATGTGTTCTTATTTAATTTCGTTAGTCTTTCTAGTTTAATATATTTCATTACACCAAAACTTACGCGAAGAGTGGGGCGCATATTCTTGCTAGTAAATCTAATGTGATAACGAAAACTTCTACTCGATCCGCCATTAGCATCGAGTTTTCTTTCCACCTTTCTATCTACCCATCCGAATTCGATTCAACCTGATTTTGTCAAATGAACGGCAAAAACCATTCACTCGATTCACATTATCGATCTCTCGTTTATTTCTATTCTCTTCTTTTCACCACCAATTCGAACAATAAATGAATATTGGCGACCACGACTAACTGTCTACGCGCCATCATCCGTTACAATTAATTATCAACACCCCCGCCCCGTACAATCGATACACCTGGCTTTCCGCAAACGCGATTACTGATACCTGTCTCTCATCGTCCGTAGTATATCCCCCCCTACCAGCCTAGACACCGTCCAGTGTTCCCGCCTTTGCTAGCCTGTCTGTGCGAAAAGGGAAGCACCTGCATTTCTTTCGGGCAGAGAGAAATATTGTCATTTTTTACGGCCAGTTAGAGAAGGTGACAGTGTGCGATTTCGTTTTATTTTTTATTTTTGTACGTTCATTGTCGTTAGAGGGGGGCTTTTTTGTGGTCAGGTTTCTTAAAATCGTATAAACATTTTCCGAGCAACAATTTTAGCGCGCAGTACTTATACCCACACGTATATATATATATATATATATATATATATATATATATATATATATGGTATCCAATTGCCGCTTAAACTTTTCTGTTGCAGTGGCATCAGTAAATAATCCAAAAGTGCTCAATATATTCAAAACATGGAGCAGTAATAATAGTAATAATATTA
This sequence comes from Doryteuthis pealeii, assembly GCA_023376005.1. NCBI lineage: Eukaryota > Metazoa > Mollusca > Cephalopoda > Myopsida > Loliginidae > Doryteuthis > Doryteuthis pealeii. The sequence continues at coordinate 201,215 of CM042142.1, forward strand.
CTATTAGAGGAAAAATTAAGGGTCTACAACGGTTGCAATCAAATTGAAATGATTTCATCAGGACCCTTACCCAACGTTTAACTGTCGATGTAATTCCTTAGTTAAAGCGGAGCGCCACACTTACCATCAGCTCCTCTTTTTACCGCACATATCCCTGTTCTACTCATACGCTGAGTTGGTGAGAGCCGGTATCGAACCAGGAACCTTGTGGTTTCTAGTCAGACGCTCTACCGACTGAGCTAAACCGCAACTGGTAAATGGAGGCGATTCTATTTGGGATCATCTATATCCTCCGTATATTCACAATGCATGTCCATGCAGATGCACACCGATAGATTTATGCAAGGATTATTTCAAATCCCTAAGAGAGCTCAATGTATAGTAATTAATGAATGAATTATATATAGAGTAATTTTTACACTTTATTACACGTTATTTAGCTATTATAAATTTATTTCGTCAGGTAACTCATAAATGGGCTCATTTATGAGTTACCAGCTGAAATAAATTTATAATAGCCAAAAAAACCACGAATAGAGTATTCTGCTAAAAAATGCCAATGATATTTTTTTTTAGCAGAATTCAGTAGTCATTGTTATTTTACTAAAAACAAAACCCCGTATAGAAACTTATAAAAATCTTCTGATATAATTATTCAGACTCTTATCGGTTCCTTTTTTCAGATTTCATAAAATAAAATAAGTGTGGGTGGGGAAACACCTCGTAAAAATATTTTCCCTAATATATTAAAAAAAAACAAAACTATTTCAAACATAATTTCATCAAAAGGTAAGTAATTACCGACATTTTTTGAAAATTTGACTGGTGGTCATAACTTGTTTTTGGCTATATAAAATTTCAATTAACTTAACGTTGCGAAAATGTAAACATTGTTTTGGTTCATAATTGTCCTTATTTTCGTAAGCTGAATTTAAAAAAAAATCATCAGGAGTTTTTTTTTAATGTTTCTTCATTTGAATGGTCTAAACATTTTAAAGATAATCAAGTTTTAAGCAAGTTTTATTGTGTTAGATATTGAGGGGGGGGGGGGGTAAATTTGACACGTCGAATTGAAGGTCCCTAGAAGTCCCTATAGGGTCAGCTATGACTTTTCTTAAATAAAAAAATTAAACATTAGCGTCAGACTGATTTTCTAAAAGAAAAGATAATTTATTTACTAACAGAAGAAATAAATTCCAATAACTGAAGCTGATAATTTAAAAAAATTCTAATCAATTTATTTTGTTATAAACTGATGATTTTTTTTGTATTAAAGAAGCATGTGTTAACATTACCGACGTAAAATAAAAACATATATTTTAAAAACATAAGTTATCATAAAAAGTCTCACTGAATAACCAGTAATGTTTATCAGATAAAAATATTAAAAAATATTGTTATGTTCCCTGACACGTTTTACGGTATTGTTTTTTTAGTTAATTAGTACAGTTTTTAATTCCAAATCATCACTAATCATGGTTTTATTACAAGATAAGTTCATTTGAATTAATCATCAGCTTTAGTTATGAAACACATGTACGTTTTTAAATTTAAAACAATTTGTAGTGTGGGTTAAGATGTTGTAGTTAACTAAACAGCCATTATCACTGACTTCGGAGCAATAACAATTAGGCACAATGTCAAGTAAGAGACGGGTCATTTAAAAAATTAATTGCAAATTACTGCTAATTAAAAGGAGGAAAATGATTTTTTCAAACATAAAACAATCCTAAACCAAAGGAATAACTTAGAATGACATTTGTCTCATTAAACTAAACAGTAAAAAAACCTTTAGGAAACAAAAAAGTAATTCGGTCAACTTTAGTATAATATATCTTGACAAGATAAAGAACTTGTCAAGAACTAAGCTTTCTTTTCAAGTTCTGACATTACCCCGATGAAATGTTCATCTTTGATAACTTCCTGAATCTGTAGACCATACATTTTTTTCCAATTGACAGGCCAGTAAATGCCAAACTGTGGTACTTGAAACACTTGCCTTCAATTGACAATACTTTAATGAATTGCTTCAATTGATCTAGTTTCATGTGTAAAGTGCGAACATAACTTTCTTTATGTCAACAAATGGCTCATGTAGAATGATGGGATCAACAGGTTTGAGGTCAGATCTTGGAGGCCAATTCCTCTCCATCCAATGCTTATCTCAAACTCTACTACCCCACACTGGGATTTCAGCTGAATGAAGCACTGGACGTATAGCTTATGGTAAATTAGGATACTCAATTTTACATTTGCTTTTCTTATTATATGGTGAAGTTTTCATTAAACAAAAGTAACAGTTTGTGCAATGATATTTTGGCTCTCACCAAATCATAGGTATATCAAATACCAACTTATCACAAGTTCGCTTGATCCACATCCGTATACTCTTAACATTCTGCTTGCACATCTGGTGAGGAGCACAAAACGACTTAATCGACGTGTTTTAATTTAAAAAATGCACTGATGTTTGTTCTTTGATTGTGAATCAACTGAGTCACCAGATCTGAATAATTCTCCTTTATTTTCAATAAAATAATCAACGCAATCAGATGAACAGTCCTATTACTTGCAGACAAATGATACAATTGTGCTTATTTTGGGAATAACTTGTAGAGAAAAAACTTGACGCGATAGAAGAAAACTGACCGCAGTTTTGAAATCAACCAATATTAGTCGAAATCAAATAAAAAATCAAGCTCAACGAAAATTATGTCCAAAATTGTTCCCCAGTGTAATCATTAATAATTCATCACATTTCATGGAAATACCCGAAACCAATGAGACGCTGTGATAAGGGTTAACGATAGCTTTAGGATTTGGGTTAGTGTTAGAATTAGTGTTAGAGTGTTAGAATTAGTGTTAGGGTTAAGTGTTAGGATTAGTGTTAGGGTTAGGGTTAGGATACTTCGGAAGTTTCCGTAATCTAATGCTATTTATACGTAAAATGCGATTCTAATGATATTATATCTTGTGCGTTATTCTGCATTTGTATCGATATGTTAATAAGTTCGTAGCTTAATGATTCAAATATGCGCCTCTCGTGGTGCAATAGTTAGCAAGTCAGATTAGCATAGCATTATTAGTAAGTTTAATTATCACTGGGCAGCCCATTCTTCTGGTCTTGTGTCACACCTAAGCTAAGCTCAGTAAATAAGTATAATTTCATTCCTTTTCAATACATTTAATAGTGAGTAATATTGATAACACATATTGAACATTATACAGTTAAAGTTTGGGATGCAACTTCAACTAATAACTACGTGCAAGACTGATTGATTGATTGATTTATAAATCCATCTTTATGGAGTTGAGAACTTTTCCTTTTTTATTGTTGCTGTTGTTTTCTTAATAAAAATAAATATGGGCATAAAACTTGAAGAAATTTCAATTTGAAATTTCTCAAATGATGTTCCACCAAAAGAGACAGAAAAAATGAATGTCTATATAAAATGCGTCGGATTCGGATACTAAAAGACAATAATTCTTCCTATGGCTGAAATCTTGATAAAATCGCTTTATTAGCTGTTAATTATTCCAAAAGTGTTAATGTCCCCAAATGGAATAGATATATATATCAAGCTGAAGTTACATAAGTTCATAACACCGAGGTACACTGTAAGGAGCGAAATTATTTTCCAAGTAATAATTTTCTAGACATTCAAAAGGACCACCGCTTTACAACAAGCAATTAGCTAATCCACCCAGTCAGCTGGGACTTTAGAATACAGACGGTTAAAATCCCCTCAAGAGGCCACCCGTTGACTGTCGGTGGCGAACAGTGATGCTTAAGGACAGAATCCTGGTGACTGAGCAGTCCATGACATGCAACATTCCACTTTGGCCCTTAAACTTGACGGGCGATTGGAGAGGCAAACCCCAACCCTTTTTATCATATATGTGTTAGAAAGCGGTGGCTGAGGGTCTTGATGTCCTGGTATGACGTTAAACTGCATCGAGTGGCGAAGTTCCGATTCTAGAGCTGTGGGGAGTATCGAGTACCCGTTCATCGCCATTTCTCCCCGGTCCACCCTGAATCGGAATGATAGTACCTGTTAGGATCTCATGAATGGGTTAAATAGAAAAAATGTTTTATAAAAATGTATTTTTAAAAATTTGTATACCCAACAAGAATGAGTCAAACAAAATGTCTTCGACAAAAGTAACACAACAAGGGTTGACATATCGTAAAATACAACCAACCAATCAAAAATTAGTTATAGATATAGCAAGAAGCAAATTATAATTCCTCGGGGGAACTTCTATTTCATGACACGGTGGACCTTTGAATACACTGTCTGTAACCCTTACAGAGGGGTAAGAACCCCCCACACACACACACCAAAAAAGGGGATATCCTGGCTATGACACAAAACTTCATCTAATGGTGAGAATTAATTTCTGGAGATCTGGGGGAGTGTAAAGTACCCATCAATTTGTTCGAGGTCCACATAAACCAGGGTGGTAGTACATGCTCGGATTCTATGTAAAGGCTAAATAGATCTGTTTAAAAATTATTCGTATTCGATTAGACAGTGTTTAAAAAAACGACTTACGAAACAACTGCACAAAAAATGTAAATATGAACATAAAATGAATACGATTCTCTAACCTCTAAGTATAGAATAACCGTAAACGGGTTGACATGCCGTTAAAATCAATTAATTTTTCATGGCAAAAGACTTTAAATTTAAGATATATATCCCTTTTCAAAGTGATTTTTTAAAAATTCTAACCCTTCATGTTTCGGAGAAGAATATTCGTAGTCACTCGTAATATTTGAGGAGGGTGTCGGTGTCATTTAAAAAAAATCAAAGTCATAGGACTTATATGCACTTTAGGCCAGGCGTATGATGCTAAGAATATCTTTGGTTTTGGTTTTAGTGGCAACAAAAGAACAGTCTATTTCAGCTTCAATAATCTGGATTCATTCAAGAGATAGAAAACGTATGTGTAAGAGTGGATATCTTGAAACTCAGAATTTGCGACAATCACCAGCAAAGTAGACTGAACATTTTTGCACGGTACTGTATATATATATAAATATATGACTCCCGTGTTTTTGGGGGTATGTGATGGTCGAGGAAGAGAACAGAGGAAGTTTTTTTTATTGCATGCTTCTCCTTTCAGCTTTAACACGCTTATTAGTAACGTCTCATCAGTTTCATCTTGCTGCAGTCACACCCCTTTGTTATGGCCTCGTCACCTCAATTATCACGCGGGCACCATTACAGACTCATAGACATGATTGAAAATACACACCTACCTACGTACACAGACAAACGAGTCGAGTACATGATGAAATAGTGAATTAGTTTCCGATAATATCTTGCCATCTCACAATCAATCAAATCCTTTGCAAAGTCTTCAGAGGTTGTCGAGGATAAAATCTTTGATTGTAATCCGAACTCCGGTCCAAAGTAAATAAACGTGATCAAGTGCACGTTCTCATTTTAGTTTCAGGTTAGCTTATCTCGAATAGATACATTATTCACGCATACAAACAACGCGAGAGCACTCCCTGCATATTTGCGGGTGAGTGTGCGTGCGCTCATATACGCATATCATTTAGATTTCTTTTCTTGTTCAGGCCTGATTAGGTAAGTAAACCCCCTCGCAATCTCTCTCTTACACGCACGCACTCACACACGCGCGCGTGCAAACACACACACACACACACACACACACACACACACACACACACACACACACACATATATATATATATATATATATATATAACCTCTTGGGACCAGTTCATTGTGTAATCTTATCTGTGTGGTAAAGTAAGGAGCTAACGGTAGGTGTGGCGCTCCATTTCAGCTAAAACAATATACGTGGACTAGCGCTAGCAAAAAGTGGATAGATTCCCTCTCTGTCCGGCTGATACCAACAATAGGTCACTCCCAGCCTACTTTACTTACATATTTTTTTACTTATGTATATAACACAGTATAGGTGAGCAAGGTAGGTAGTGTCTATCCTGACTAAAATTATAAAGGCCAATACTTTAATGTAAAAATTAAATAATTCAATTTCATTGTAGATTTATAAATTAATGGACTAAGTTTGATGTATAATTCAGTAAAAGTTTAAAATGTTCCTTTTAGGAAAGCATAATTCTCCCATCCATTTAAGAAGGAGTATTATCTATTCAAGAAATAACTGTAAGGCTGCAGACATATTAGATAGATAGATAGATAGATAGATAACATGTGTATCATAGATTGTTACAAGTAGACGTAAAGACAAATATGGATGAAAAAGTATTGTATAATAGGTCGAACGATATCTTCTGAAATTCTTTACTTCAGTTTTTACAAAAACTAGAATAAATCTAAATTCTTTAATATTCTGACATTACATAAAATACAGACTATGATAGATATCCATACGATTCTTCACTTTTAGATTTTACAAGTCCACGAATTTACTGACTGCAAGGGATCGGGAACACTAATTCTTCTAATGAGAAGGAGGTGCTATCTATAGTTTAAATTTTCATTAGAAATCCTTTTTGTCTTTGTTTGGATATCAGCTACAAGAATTCTATCGGAATCAAAACAGAGAAAAATGGGGTTTTAAGATAGGAAACTAGAATAGAGGGATAAAAACAAACAAGATGAATGTGTATGTTTGTGTGTGGATAACCTGCTATAACCCCCCCCCCATTTGTATATGAAGAAAAAGAAACGGTGCTATATATAAAAACAGACTGAAATATGTGTGTACACATACACAGACAAAGATACACACAGCTTATCTCACACGGTTTTATTCCCAGTTTTTAGGCTCATTAACCAACGTTTAATCCTACTTTTCATGTTATAATGTAAGAGTCTGCTGGAAAAGTTTCTTTGTTGATATTTCCTGCAATATTCACATACTAGCAGGGTTAGGGTTAGGGTTAGTATGATAATTTAATTATCAAAATGTTTGATATGCTTACTTAAGAGCTATTAGTTCAATATATAAAAAGTATAACTTTATTTAACTCTCTCTTTCACTCTTTTTTTTTTTTTTAATCTTTTCATTATATTCGATTGAAACAGATTAGCGTTATCCCTTACGCGCGCTCATACCCTATCTCTATCTTTTGTGTACTCTCTTTCTTTCTTTCTTATTATATTTTTTCTGTGTCGCATATTGTTTTCTTTCTTTGTAATAAAAACGGAATGGTCCATTATTTAGTTGGGGTGACGAAACTCATAAGAAATAGAAATTCGGCGGATAAGCGAACCAGTTAATCAGGATTTACATTTTTACATTTCATCTTGTACGATTTGGATGGTCTCATTCTTAACCAGAGGATGTTCCAAGATGATAACGGTCGTACAAATAAGGAATACGAGTATTAATATATAGAAGACTATAAGATCATATTGTTTATTCGAGGTCATGTTTCATATAAAGATAATCTTACAAAAAAAAAGTTCATATTTCATAAAATATCCATGGCAACATATTTATGAACTGATCGAATAAATATTTATGTGATTGTATATTTCTCAAGTGTCAAATTGTCCTTTAGTGACGGGTTCATTTTCTGCGTTAAGTATTTCCTATGTTAAATGCCCGAGGGAGAAAACCGTCTCTACTTTGAAATTTAGTTTTCAAAATATAGTGTTAAAATAAAAGGATCTCTCTGTGTTTGTGGTTAGAAGCATTAAGAGCATTTAGTTTTAATCAAATTCATTCAATATTATTTTTGATTGTATTGTGGTTTTAAAAAAAATAAAATTAATATATTTCCTAATGCCATTCTTAAATGCAAATAATATTTTCTGTTTGAGGAAGAATTTATGGGTGATAAAAAGATGATATTTTGCAATAATGTGGAATGCAAAAAATTAGGAAACAAATTAAAAGCACAAGCTCGAGCTCTGGTGAAGGGTGTTTGCCAATGTCGTATTTGTGGTCCTATGCCAGTTACGGTACTTGATGAGATGACATAGTTCCGTGACTACCACATGTGTCTCCAGTTAGTTGCTTTGTCGATGCTTTTTGTGTCCACGCTGTGCTTTCCTTTAATCCGCAAAATTTGGTTCGACGCAACTTAGTCTGAGCGTCTTTATGACGAGTCAGGAAATAAATAGAAATGAGCTGCCGTAGTTGTTGGCAATTCTAAGAATGAGACAACTCACCGTTAACAATAACAACGGTTTTATTATTATATAACAGAGAGGAATATGTTTTGAACACTATATCGGAGAGAAAAGACACGGTGAGGAGCTTTGTCTGACGTTTTGTTCTATGCCAATCAACAGTTTAATTCAGCAAAGGGGAACTGAACTGCGTCACTTCTTTTATCAGAGTTTTTTTCTTGGTGGCAAGGTCTATTTCTTTTAGTGGCAAACATTTCTTATTTCAGCAATTTGAAGTCTTGTGGTTCTTCCCTCTGGCTCTCCGGTTTGACTGATTTTTCAACTGCTTAAACCATTCATTCTGGAATACAAACTGACTCATCCAGGATTTTAAATCGAATAGTCGAGTCCATTATCTACGACGATATTTGTACCGCACAAGAGTGTAGTATCTATATCTGCAGAGATATAATTAAATGTATTACATAAAATCTAAATTTTAAAAGTCAAACAAACTATTTATATATTTATACTGAAAAAGACGTGACCCATTGGGTCACCTATTGATCTCTGGGGAGGTAATTGTGACAGGAAGAAAATTAGTTTGCAAAACGAATTAATTAAAAAAAAATCAATACGGCTGGAGAAAAAAAAAACATTAAAATTATTTTGCTAAAATTTACAATTAAGTAAAAAACTGACCAGTTTTGTATATAAGCCAGTCGTTAACTACTGATAATTAACATACGAATGAATTCATCTACCACTCATACTCTCCAATCTCTCTCTCTCTCCAACCTCTCTCTCTCTCTCTCTCTCTCTCTCTCTCCTCCATCCACACAGAGAAAACTAACATATATAAAGAGTAGTGAATCAAGATATATATATATATATATATATATATATATATATATATATATATAGAGAGAGAGAGAGAGAGAGAGAGAGAGAGGGAGGGAAAGTGACTGAAAGAATATGTAGTTAGTGACTGGTAAGTTTTTGTCTTAATTGCAAATTACAACTAATTAGAACCAAATAAAATGGATTTTTTAAAACATAATTTGATCCCAAAATTAAGGAATATTTTGGGATGTATTTTGTGTCATTAAACTAAATGGGAAAAAAGTAATAATAGATTTCTATTTTGTTTTTCTTATTTCTGAGGAAATATTAAATGTTAAAGTATAATGACTAGCAACCTAATTTCGCAGATCCATTACTACTAAATAGCGAATTCGATCCTCACTGGGTGCCTCATACTTACGATCTTTTATCACATCCTACCTGTGGTGGAGAGGTTGGGCAAAAACCTACCCTTTCCATTGGTGATGTTATTCCCCAAAAAATGTTTGTAATTTTAATATAAGATTCCCTTAGATATAGCTCGTATATGTTATTTAACAAAAAATTATTCTAACTTTTAAAAAAATAATTCCTTTAAACATTTCCCGTCTGTTAACAACAAAATAAACAATAACATTATTATATAATTTTTTTATTTTATTGTGATAAACTGTTTGATTATTTTATTCTATAATAATAAGTGTTTTCATTTGTATTTTTATCTTATAACATTTAGAATAATTCTGGAATTTCCACGGGTACAGATACTACACCCTGATCCTAGTGAGAAGTTCTGAACCATACATACATAATCCCATAATTTTTACGGGTACTATACTAGTGATGATTATTAAAACTAACAAGACATGTGGATATACCACAGTATGATAATTTAATTATCACAACGTTTCATATGTTTACTTAGGAGCTATTGTTAAATAGTTCAATATGTAAAAAGTATAATAATCTTGATTTGACTCTTTCTCACTCTTTTATTTTTCTTTCTTTCCTTCTTTTCATATTTTCATTATGTTCTATTGAAACAGATTAGTGTTATCATCTCTGCGCGCTCACCCTCTCTCTATCTTTCCCATACTTTCTTTCTTTCTTTATATTTTTCTGTATGGCATGTCTTTTTTCTTCCCTTTCTTTTTTTCTAATAAAAACGGAATGGTCCATTATTTAACCGAAGTGACGACACTCATAAAAAATACGAATTCGGTGAACTATTAAGGAACACCAGTATTAATATAGATGTCTGAAGAACATTGATTTCAACATTTGGGACGAAAAATGGCAAAAAACAATTTTCCACACTTAATCCTTTCTATTTTGGACCGGATTAAGCTAAGCTCCATAAATTCCAACATCGAATAATAAGTGCTATGAAACAAGTAAAAATAGAATAAGAATAAAAGGTGACTCAGAGGAGGAAGACGAGGTGCCAGGGGCGGGGGTGTTAGGAGTGTCGTTTGATATTTTGAAAAGCAAAATATGTAATTGTGAAAATATCTACATAGTGAATGACTTCCTCTTTAAAACGTCACCGATGAATGAAAGGAGACACGAGAGGATCATTAATTATGGGGTTCAGGAAAGTAAAAAAAAAAAAATAAAAGAATCAAAATAAACACCTGAGTGTAAAAATGGTAGAAAGACAGAAATCAGTAATGGAGTTTGTGAAATATTTGCCTTTTTTTTTTCTCCTCTGGGGCAAAAGCTGATTCACGTGAACAGAACTATTAGCAACCTTGTTGTTTTTTATTATTTTTATTTTCTTTATAATTCACCTTTCAATTCCGAATCACTCCCTTCAAAGGGAATGATTTTGCAAGCGTCACTTTGTCACAAAGACATTTTGCGACAATTGTTCCAGAGCGGCTACAGACCCCCAGAAACACCCACATGTTTTTCTATTCATTCTAATCTCCTTTTATTTCCTTTCTCTAGTTTTTTGGCGCTACACTTTATTTTTACCTTTTTGTTTTGCATTTTCCTTTGTCGTGTTTCATATTTATCTGATTCTGTCAACACGAAGTTCCGACTTATAATCTAATTGAATTTATATGAGATTTAGAAAAATGTAATTCCTTAGAAACAATATTTCCTTCTTCTTCTTCTTCTTCTTCTTCTTCTTCTTCTTCTTCTTCTTATTATTATTATTATTATTATTATTATTATTATTATTATTATTATTATTATTATTATTATTATTATTCCTTTTGAGTTTTCACATCAGTGTTAGCTGATGGTCTTTCACTGGAGTCTGAGTGACAGCAAGTCTCCTCAGGTCTCCAGGACTCTTCTGAGTATTCTGGCAGATTGCAGCAGTGCAGTGTCATGAATGGTTTCAATCCTTCCTCTGATATCCAAACTTTCCAAGCCCTTTGGGACTGTTCCAAGTGCACCAACTACAATTGGTATAACTTTCACTTTCATATTCCATAACTTTTTCAGTTCTTCTTCTTATTATTATATACAGAGATAGATAGAAGGAGAGAGAGAGAGAGAGAGAGAGAGAGAGAGAGAGAGAGAGAGAGAGAGAGAGAGAGGGGGGGATAAAATTCAATTCAAACCCCATTATAACATATTGCCTTAACATGCGTGGTTTGATTCGACATTGCATTTATATATAGTATGGGTAAATAGCAGGACTGACTGAGGTATTTAACCTTGGTGAGGCAACCAGTCTAGGAGAAGGAAAACTCTAAATTTAAACATGTTAAACTCCGCTTGATAAATTGACCTCGTGTCACATCCTGCTCGTGCGGAGGGGTTGGTATATATATATATGTATATATTATTTACATTTGCATCTTAAGATCTCATATGATTTTTATATTTAGTGATATTATAAGTTGTTTTTTGATGAAGCTTTTTAGGTTGATATATGTTTGCTCAAAATATAAACTTAAGAATGTAGTCCTCTTTTCTTTATGTTAGTGACATTTTGCATGATATTTCTGATTACTATCTTTTACCGATAAGACCGAGAGCACCCACAACCACACGATGACGGTGGTTCTCATGTTACATATGCATTGTATTTCAATTCGGAAAGTTTTATATTTAGATAACTTTACAATGGTTTTAATAGCAAAAACAGGAAAGACATGTCAATAATATAGCAGTGATTCTTTTATTTATTTATTTATTTTTATAGCTAAAATATTTGTCTGTGTCTATACTATAATTCCATAGTATAGATGTATCAATATTTCTATATAATACTAATAATTTATACACAATTATAGGGTTTCTAGCAACTGATGATGATGATGATGATGATGATGATCCTTTATTAACAATTATAGTTTCCAGTAACTATTCTTAATACCAATAATTTACATAGTTAAATTGTTTCAAATATTCCTAATACTAATAACTTTAAAACGGATCTATTTGACCCATAGATAGGACTTTAACAGGTGCTACCATTTCGGTTTGGTTTGGTTTGTTTTGTTTTACGGCATATCAACCTCAGTGGGTCATTTAATGCCGATAAGGTCGCCACCCACGGCCAACAGGTGGCCCCATTGGGGGAGTCTTACCCCTCTGCAGAGGTGCAGTCGGTGCATTCTAACCCCCAGCCGACAGGGCGGGCTACCATTTCGGATCAGAAGAAATAATGACAACGAAAGGGTGACTGCACACTTCTAAACTGGAACCTCACCACCGGATGCTATTTATAGTCATACCTAGAATGCCCGGTTTTGGCGAGGTCTTACCTCTCTGCAGGGGATGCTATCGGTGGCAGAGCGATCCAGTGTCTGGGCTCCCTAGTCAATCCATTATTCTTATTCTCTGAGTTGACCAAGAGTTTTAACTCGTTCATAAATAACAAGGGATTTGAATTGTAGGCCATCTTCTTGTTTTGCTCAGTCGGTAGAGCGTCTGCCTAGGAACCACAAGGTTCCGGGTTCGATACCGGCTCTCGCCAACTCAGTGTATGAGTAGTACAGGAATATGTGCGGTAAACTGAGAAGCTGATGGTAGGTGTGGCATCCCACCTCAGACGCTAAAATAATCTCCTTGGTCTAGCATTAGTGCTGTCTGGCTAATACCGAAATTGGTCGACTTTACTTACTTTTGTCTTGTCCTAATAGGTCAATATCAATTGTGAAACGAATCGACGTAGAACCTCTAAAAAAAACCCTTTAAAGATAAAAGAGTCAAGAATAAATCCCCCGAAAGAGTCCTATCTATATGTTGTCTCAATCCTAAAATCGGTTATTTGAGAAAATACTTGTCTTCCAGCTCGCCACACTTGATGTTATAAATTGTATAACGGTAACTAATATTTCAAACATTTTCAAAATCTACTGATTCGGAAATTTGTCTCCTTATAGTAAACCTTTCAACCGAGGCTACTAAATTGGTATGTCCTCATTTACAGTTTCTTACTCTAATCAATAATAATGTGGTCTTTTGTATCTTGAGATTTTCTCCCATTCTTCCCATCGTGCATTACTCAACTGTATATAAAGAGACGTAGACCATGTGCGTTTTCTCTGGGTCTGAAGACCGCATAGGCGAGAAACTGACAGTTAACAAGCGGCGTTGACTCTATGTCTACGTTATTCTAAATTATATATATATATATATAAGATAATAATAAAACATAAAAAAGACTCATGACTCAGAGTTTCATGTCGATCCTCAGGTGTCATGAGCTTTTATTCAACACATCTGATTTTGTGTGATTAAACTGAACAAATGTTCACTTTTTGAGTCACGTGACTGTTACCTAGTTGACATACTCAGTCGCGTGGCTCAGGATCAGGAGCCGAATTACAAAGTAAATATTTACTTTCTAGGTGGCATTTAGCTACTAACTCGGATATTTTATTCAGCAAATTATTTGAATCCGGAAAACCTATTATATATTATTTTTCTTCCAATCACAGTTTACAATTTCTCGAACCCTCATTACAAGTATACACTCTTTTTAGGATTGTTAACTTTTGCTTCTTTCTCATAATTTTTATTTATATCCCCAGATATACTTAGATATTCAATCTTATCATAATTATATAAATATATACTAGCAGGACCAGTGGATATACCACCGTATGATAATTTGATTATCACAATATTTGATATGTTTACTTAATTACCATTGCAAAATAGTTCAATATATAAAAAGTTTAATAATTTTGATTTAACTTCTCTCACGTTTTCTTTCTTTCCTTCTTTTCATTTCTTTATCTTTCCCCTACACTCTTTCTTCCTTTCTTTCTTATTATATTTTTCTGTCTTGCATATCCTTTTTCTTCCCTTTCTTTGTTTCAAAACGGATGGTCCATTATTTAGCTGAGGAGACGACACCCATAAGAAATTAAGCGACACGAGACCATTGCGAATGATTTATTTTTAAAATGGGTGAAATAGGAATTCTGTGAATAAGAAACACCAGGATTTAAATTTTTGCATTTCATCTTGGACGGTCTCATTTTTAACCATAGTGTGTTGCAAGATGATAGGAAAACAAGTATTTATATATAGATTTATATGTACATATGTTTCTGTGTCTGCGTCTATGTTATCTAATTTATATTTCCTTATCTTTGTTTCCGCCAAGTCAGCTGGGGCTGTAGAATACACCGACTGCACCTCTGCAGAGGACTAAAACCCCCCCAATGAGGTCACCTGTTGTCGGTGGGTGACAACCCGTGATGCTAAAGGACGAAGTCCTGGAGGGTGATCAGCTCATGGCATGCAACACTCCCCTTTGGTCGTTACTTGGGTTAGATGGACGGTCAGAGAGGACTCTTCTGATCAAGTGGCTGGTCACTTCAAGCCCTATCGTACTGCTCTTATGGCAAAACCCCAACCCTTTTAATCATATGTGCTAGAATCCTAGGTATGGCTTTAAACTGCATCTTGTTGAGATATTCCAATTCTAGAGCGCTAGGGAGTGTGGAATACTCCTTTATTGCCATTACTTCCAATTCCACTCTGACCCGGAGTGGTAGTACCTGTTAGGGTCCCGTCTATGCGTTAGATAGATAAAAAAAAACTGCGTCAGAAATGTGTTTTAAAAAGAGTGTTCATAAAAAAAAATGAATACCCAACATGAATGAATAACAAAAATGGTCATAAATTAACCCAAGGGTTGACATGTCATAAAATTGAACCATTCAACCAAATTGTCTTTGTTTTTCCTTCGTTTGAAACGTATCATATTGTCTGGTTTTATAACTATCAGTATCTTCTAGTTCATCAAAGAAGAGAATTTTATTGGGGAACGCTTAATAAAAAAGCATACCCTGCTGAGCTTAAGAGGATTTCTTAAAGGGATTTAACATTACCTTTTCTCTTTTTTTATCATATCGAATGAGGGGAGCCGTTTCATTTGAGAAACCCTGAAATTTTAATAAATAGTGTGACCCAACAGGAGGTGTTTCATAATGAACTAAAATGGTGCGAGCTATTTTTTGGCACACTTTTGTATCCGCACGTGCACGTTTACACACATAAAGAGGTAGATATCACAAGCACGTCAACAAGCTAATTTAACAATTATATTGACACTTTTTAATATTTGAACTCGGCAAATAATATTGTTTTTTCCTCTCTTTTTAACAAAAATGTCCTTTTAAATATGTACTCATTGGTTTTTAATTGAGAACAAAGATAATAATGATAGTAATCATCACTTTTGTTAATGAAAAAGAAGGATTTAAAGACCTAATTGTCATGTGCGGCCCTCATGATAGACATATGTAATCCATGCAGTCCTAGGGATCTACTCAGTTTGACATGCTTGCACTATATGATCCGATCCTCCTATCGCATCGCTAGGCAATGCCACTAGAAATATGTAGATGATGTGGACTTCATAGATGAGGGCAATAAAGTAGAAATGTTCCCCATACCCACAGAAACAACAAAAGACGTGAACCTATTCATAAATGAAGATAAATGTCCACCCACGTATATTTACGGACATATGCAACCAGGGTGAAAACAAAACATCTCTACCGGGAGAGATTGAAGGAAGAGAAACATTATTGGATGAACGGTCTGCAGCTTCTCTGACACAGCGATACGTTGTGTAATGGGCAATATTGCTTTCCAGTGGTTGTGGATCCCCAGATCAAAGATTATTCTAACAAGAAGATGCTACACGGAGGTGCGTGATCTAATGGTTAGAGTTGTGGGAAATGGACTCGTCGACGCGAGTTCAAATCCTGGACGAGTTTGTATTTCCCATAGCGCTAATACCCTTAGGAAAGGTATGCATCCACGTACTTTCCCTCCAGCTATGGGTAAATAGCAGGGCGACCGGGCTCCTTAACCTTGGTTAGGCAGACAGTCTAGGAGAAGGAAAACTCTGAATTCAAACCTGTTAAAGACCGCTTAAAATTGACCTTGTGTCACATCCTACTCGTGCAGAGGGGTTGGTAAATATGTATGTATATAATGCTACATGTGTATGTATACACTTGCAACAACTTGGCAGGTTGCTATGGATAAACTTGCTGCCTGTCACCACAAACATCTGAGAAATATTACCGGACACTGGTTGCCAAACAGCCTGACCTCCAGCGCCCGGGTCTGTACAAGATATGTAACACCATTCAACTATCAATAAGGGTGATGCAACTACGATGGTTTATACCTGATTATGTGCTATGGATGCCCGAAGAAGCACAAGTACAGAAATACCTAAAATTTGTTGCAATAAAACTAAGTTACCGACACGCTCACAATTTATGAATTCACATGAATTGTAACATTTACTCCTTTTCGTGCCATATTTGTCAAGGGGCGGCAGGCCATTCGGTTTACTGCACCAACCTCCCATGTGTTGGTGTTGATGTGCATGTCTTCGTGTCCTTCTTGCAGACGTCTTTGAAGCATATGCATGGTCTCCCTATCGGTCGGGAGCCTTCAACTAATCCTTCATACAGTAGGTCTTTGGGGGTGCAACCATTGTACATCCTCCTGACATGACCAAGCCAGTGCAGGCGCCTCTCACGGATGAATACGAACATGCTGTTCATGTTTGCTCGGTCCAGTACGTCTGTGTTGGCCACTTTATCTTGTCAGCGAATGCGTAGGATGTAGCGTAGACACCTGAGTTGGAAATTGTCCAGTTTCCTCTCGTAGGTTGTCCAGGCTTTACTACTGTAATGTATTGAGGACGTACGCTTTGTAGACGGACAGTTTGGTTTTCTTTGAGAGGCTGACGTTATATATATATATATATATATATATATATATATATATATATATATATATATATATAACGTCAGCCTCTCAAAGAAAACCAAACCAAACCAAACAGCATGAATTGAGCATGGTAGAATTTTTTAAAAGACAAAGATACACATTAAAATAAAAGTGATAAACTGTTAAGTAATATAGAAAAATAAATAAAAATTGATCCCGTGAAGATCATGTCAAACGTTATTGTGGGAACATCACGTCTTTTGTGACATTTGTAATTAAAGAAGTCGTTTAGTGTAATGCAAAATAAACATAGTTTGTAGCCACTTAGGTTTGATAGTGGGTAATTTTATCTTTCATTATAAAACGATCAAACATATTGACCTTATTCTTTCATTTATACCTCATTACTATATATATATATATATATATATATATATATATATATATATGTATAGAATTAAAAAAAAGAAGAAAACAAATACAGGATGTCATGACATCCTGTGTTTGCTTTCTTTAAAAAATTTTCTCCACATACTTTCGGATTAATTTCCTCATCTTACTTCCACCCTCGTTAACGATAATCTAGGAGGGGACTTGTGGACTTATACTTCTTCTCCTTGCAAAATAAACTACATGCCACAATGGCTTGTAAAACAAAACCATGGGTAGCAGCATGGTGGTTGTGACACGCGGCAGAAGAACCTAAATAGGCCAACGGCGTATATCACAAGGTGCTGAATGGGTCAACGGCCAGGACCAACCAATTCAGTCAGGTAACTACTGCTCCTCATCTCTGAGACTAGCGCCTATTGATGAGTCAACTAAACAGCTACCGATAGATATCGATGACCTCGACACAACCGAAACCATTTATGACTTTACACAAAGTTGAAGAATCATGCAGCAACGTGCTTCCTGCTATCCAAATTAGTACGCGTTCTGCTGAGGCTCAAGCACCGGCCCAGTGTTTGATAAATAACTTACAGAGCTTCAAATACATCGCACACATAAATATATATAATATATATATATGAATGGATAGATAGATAAATATAGATATTTCTATATATTTATATTTATGTATATAATTCATATATATATGTTTATAATATATATATATATATATATATATATATATATATATATATATATATATATAGAGAGAGAGAGAGAGATAGATAGATAAGGATAGATAGATATAGGGTGCAGTCAGTCAATTTACACATCAGGCTAATATTTGTCACTTATATTTAGGGTAAAAAGTATTATATGACGAAAAATGAACAATGTTCAACAAAGTGTTGATAATCAAAGTAACTATGGTAAAAAATCATCAAAGATTAAAATCCTTGTTATAATTCTCTTTGTTCCTTTTTCCTTTTTTGTTTGCTTTGACTGATTATCACAATTTATATTCGACAGATTGATCAAATAAAATCACCTTGTCAACCCGATTATTTTCATTTGTTATTTCTTGCTTAATACTTTCATAAAACAACATCTATAAGTCACGTAGGAAACAGTAAACTATATTAACACTCTATAATTCCACTTTGCTAACCATAACTCCATGACGGTTGATGGGTTGTATTTTACAGCATGACAACCCTTGTGGGATCATTTTATGCCAAATAAATATTGGTTTATTCATTATTCTTGATGAGTACTCAATTATAAAAACAAACTCAATTTTGGTTCTAACAAATATTTATTTAATGTTTCATTTGAAAACATTACTAATCCTTCGGTGTGCTGTGTATTGAAGAGTGGATGAATTTTGGAAATTACTTCGATAAAATCCTTAAATATCAATTAAGATTTTATAAGTTTTATAAAACTAATGACTTCATTTTGCAACTGAGTCTTATTAAAACTATCGAATTGGAATTGGCAAAATTCACCGTGTTTAATATATATATATATATATATATATATATATATATATATATATATATATCCACAGATATCATGTCATCCACAGACACCATGTTTAGACGTTTCACGTCTCATCAGTGTGGCTAAACAGAGCAACTACCTCCGACCAGGAGCAAAACCCGAGTGAATTTTTATCAGCCCGATTCGTTAACATCTCGGCCATTGATATTTAAGGAGCGATGTTTTAACTAATAAATACATACATTTGTATATATATTTTACGATCACCAGAGAGATCAAATCTGTAAACAACTAATGATAATTGCTTTATGCTGGCGGTGAATGTTAATTAAAATGGCTCCTAAAGGGCTCTCTCAATATATTGCATAAGTATATATGTGTACTTGTGTATACATATGGTTTTGTATCGATGCAACTTTTACACACACACACACACACACACACATATATATATATATATATGTGTGTGTGCGTGTGTGTCTGTTCATCTCTATATATATATGTGTGTGTGTGTGTGCGCGTGTGTGTGTGTGCATACGTGTGCGTGTGTGTGTGCGTGTGTGTATAATTATTGGGATGCTGATTAAAGATATTTTAGATACTAGAAGCGGCTACCCAGCGTCGACTGGGTAACAGGGGCAAAAAGCCCTGGTCTATAGATTTATTTACTTTTGAGATTTACAAATTCTGGACATTTTTAAGTAGAATTTCAACACTATTTCTATGTATATTTCAATTTTTAAATATCTTAGAATATCAATCTTCATGATTTTTTACTAAGAGCAAGAACCGGTGATATCTCATGTGTATATGTATTTACTTTGTCGTTAATTGTTTTATTTGGGTAATTTCATCCGGACAAATATACATACATACATACATACCAACTGCCCTTTATATATATATATATATATATATATATATATATATATATATGACACACGTTTAGTTTGAAATTGATAAACTAGTTTAAATACATTCCACCCACATTCAATACCGATACCCCTTAAAGGAAATAGACACACGAACTTTTAGCGTATCTCGTCGCCGGAGTTGCACGTGCTGACACAAGTCTGAAACGTTTTATTGCTAATGACCAATACGTAACATTTTTTTTTATCACACATCGAGCCTCGTTTACTCAAGTGTAAAACCCGACACCCCATAAGATAGCGGTGGAGGGGAAGTGCTGCGTGACTTTTTCGGCTTCTTTTATCTTATAAGAGTTTTTTCATTATCCATAATACTTTTGTTTGCGAAATCCAGGTCCATCGACAATATCTGGGTCTTGTTTTTATGAATCTCCCATCTACAAAAACTTCTGAGGTTTTATGCTGATCATGATAAGCCATAAAAAATGTCATGGCATTAACACAGGAGGTGGCACAATGAATATTTTACAAAACCACCCACGCATATATATATATATATATATATATATATATATATATATATATATATATATATATATATATGAAACTTACAGCAATGTCATAAATATCTGGTTATTAAGTGCATTTCTTTATGTTGCTGACACAAAATATCAATTCTTTTTCTTTTTCTTTCTTTCTTTCTGTTTTTTTTTTCCGGTCGTGGATTAATTTTGAAATTGACATGATTTTTTTCGGTTGATAATTTACACATTGTTTTATATCCTCATCAATAATTAAAAGAAAGTTATTCACGAGGACAAACGCGTGTACATATTCTTAAAATTGTGGGCACGCACAAACACACACACACACACACCTAATATGTCTCGTATATTGATGTCTGTAATAAAGAAGGCATGAGTAATCTAGATAAAATATATTTTCCTGGCGTAGATATTGTCATTATTCCATGAATTATTCGGTTCAGTATTTTCTGCATATGCACACAGACGTACATACACCCGCACGCACGCACACACACACACACACACACACACACATATATATATATATATATATATATATATATATATATATATATACATATATTGATATTTTGTGGATAGTATGGGCGCTATATTACTAAGCAGATAGAGGTCAATATCATTGATATAACTTTTATATTTGAATCATGGCTGAGTTAAATCCACGCTACCTTAATTCATATGCATATATATATATATATATATATATATATATATATATATGTGTGTGTGTGTGTGTGTGTGTGTGTGTGTGTGGGTGTGTGTGTGTGTGTGTGTGTGTAGATTTGTTTGTGTTTGTGCGTGATGACAAAATTTGGTAAATAAGTTTAATTTATTAATTCTAAACAGTTCAAGCTTAGGGCATCATCAAGGAGTATATATTTCGAGACTGTATCAATTTCAGGACTGGGGAATAATGACGTTAGGGTTAGCATTCATGTTTATAAAAACTGGTCGTTTTTAGCGACATCTTATTCCATAAGACACTTGGCTATTGTTAAAAGATATTTTCCATTTGAAAAATAAATTTAACAGATTTTTAAAAAAATTTCTTTAAAATTTCTTTAGGATAACGTTTTTGTTTAAGGTTTTGTTGCATCCTATCACTCTCTCTCTCTCTCTCTCTCTCTCTCTCTCACACACACACACACACACTTATATATATATATATATATATATATATATATATATATATATATTGCAGATAATATAGGTGCTATATTTCCAAGCAGTGCTCAATATCATTGATATAGCGTTTATATATGAGTTAAAGTAGCGTGGATATGGAGCCAACACCTGGTTACTGACAGTTTCTCACCTATGTGATATATATATATATATATATATATATATATATATATTGTATTATATTATACTATATTATATTATATTATAATAATACTAGCGGAACCTTACTTTCTATCGGATTTATTTTCATTTTTACCCATATATAAATGTATATACACACACACACACACACACACACACACACACACACACACATATATATATATATATATATATATGTGTGTGTGTGTGTGTGTGTGTGTGTGTTACTTAAAATAGTGTGGGCATGGAGTCGACACCTGGTTAATGACAGTTTCTCCCCTATGCGATCTACAGAACAAATCTTCAGGCGAGAATCTATCAGTAACAACGTATTGACTCTATTGACGATCACGTTCATCGATTTCTATCTGTCAACAGCCGCTGCAGAGGTCGAGAGTGGCAAAATATTTATTGCCTTTTCCGATCTTGTGGAGGAATTGGTCGATACTTGGCATGGTGTAAGGGTCAAGATCAACTAGTTCTTTGTTGAGGGTTCTTTTAAAATTGACAGCGACTCGAATTGTTCCATTCTTCTTGTGTATGGCGAATACTGAGCTATTGAAACACTTAGGTTTGGGGCTAAGTTCGATGATTTCTTCGGTGGCCATGCATTTGATTACGTCGTTGACTTCGGCTTCCAGGGACTGTAATATATATATATATATATATATATATATATATATGAAACCCGATGTCGATGACGTGATCAAACGCATGGCCACCGAAAAAATCATCGAAGAGTCGATAAAATTTTTAAACAATCAATCAATCAATCAATCAATCAATATATATATATATATATATATATATATATATATATATATATATATATAGTGTGGGATTTTCACTGTTTCAGCTTATACTGGAACGGTGTCCAAAACGCAGTATTATTGGTAGAGTGCTCAATATAAAATAGACCTGTTATATAATATAATAAAATAAATATATATATACTTGTAACATGTTCACCTGATGATTGTTGACACATGAAACCAAAATTGTCGTGAATGTTCCTTTGTCACCAAATAAATAGATATGTAAAATCTTTATATATTTATTATATTATATTATATTATATTTCATCATTTTCATCGTAGATTAATCAAGGATAACTATTTTGTTTGAGATATTGTCGCTTCCAATCAAATCTCCAACACACACACACACACACACACACACACACACACACACACACACACACGTATATATATTTGATATATATATAATTTTGATTAATATATAATATGTATATATATCAAAATTAATTTTAATGTTGGTGGAGTGGCCAATTGTTGGTATCGGTCGAACAGCAAGAGAGTCTACCCCCTTTTCGCTAGTGCAGAGAGACTTTAAACACGATGTACACAATTCACTTATGTTTTGTTGAAATTTGTCTGTAAATCAATTTCGGAACTTTTTAATAATTGATTTTTCTGTTTTATGTTCGTTATTCAGCTAGGATTTCTTTTCTAAAAACTCTTTTCTGTAAATTGCATGAGAGATTGTTCTATATAAAAACAGGTTAATAATTAGACGTCTATAGTTCTTACTTATCTCTAATCAAGAACGAACTCATGTGACACGCCAGTATGGGCTGTCCAGCAATTACGTACATTGACCTGTTCTGCGCGGTTACTGGATGCTGCGCAGAGGAGCTACCGGGGGAAATGAGTGATGGAGGCGGTTGGCGAGAGATTGACATAGATATCCGTGCTACTAGCATGTCATGGTGATGATAATTTTTCTTACTAATAGACAGATATTTAATTTACATTAAGATCAGATCAAAATTTGAATTTCTAATCTCATTCTTTGTAATCTCTTCGAGATAAAAATGTTGAAATCATTTTCAAAATATTCTAATGATAACATTTGGTGTTGACTAATCTTATTTCCATCTGTCATAAAGTCACATTTATTGACCATCGAATTTCCATGTTAACAAAACGTTCAAAGCTAAAATATAAAAAAAGGGAAGTCGGTGTGTATGTATGTATGTATGTCCGGCTGAAAGTACAAAAATAAAACAATTAAGGACAAAGTGAATATATATAAACATTAAATATCAACGATTCCTGCTTTTTGTGCAAAAATTAAGTAAACTTGATTTATGTTCGAAGATATTTAAAAATTAGAATATACATAAAAATAGCATTGAAATTCTACTTAAAAATATCCAGCATTTGTAAATCTCACAAGTAAACAAATCAGGGTTTTTCCTCCTCTCCTCTACCCAGGTAACGACAGTTTGCCGCTTCTAGTGATATATATATATATATATATATATATATATATATATATATATATATATATGTGTGTGTGTGTGTGTGTGTGTGTGTGCTTATTCATAATGAATTTATCTGTAAATGGGGTTTATATAAGATACTCTAAAGTAACAATATTGTATATTGTATATAAAGCACAGATTTATTTTCTCTCGTTTATCATTGAGTTTCATGAATTCTTTTCCGCCTCTGTCACGTGGCTTCACTCGGTCCACAACAAGACGCCGTAAAGTCTTAATTGATTCTGATGATCGGAAATTTAGCACCAGTGTGACAACGATGAGAACTTGTCACTAATCCTTCAACGTTCGGGCATTGTTTTTCAAAAGGACGTCTTTATTGCGTTTGTTCCGGACGGATCAAATTACGGACTATTATCAGCCTGATTGTTTTTATTTCCTTGAGTTAGGATTAAACGGTATTTGAGCAATTTGACACTCCTCCCCACTCTTGCAAAGAGATCAATAGAAAGAAAAGAAAGAAAAAAGAAGATTGGAAAGGGTGTGTATGAAAGAGATGGTCTCAAAAACAATAAATAAATAAATAATAGAAAAAGATAAACAAAAGGATTATGACAGGAGTCGAAAACTGGGTAAAAAGAAAGAAAGAAAGAAAGAAGAAAGAAAGAAAGAAGAAAGAAAAAAAAAACTACGGATTGGAGGAGGAAGAAAAGGCGGATGAGGAGGAAAGAGGAGGCAGAAAGAAAAGGAAAAAAAAAAAGAATGGGCGCTAGCGAATCTTCTACCAAAGTGATCAGATTTCATATCTTTTATTCAAACAGAGAATAAGATCTGATGTGGCTACCCCCTGACCCAAGCCCAGGCGCCATAAAACTACGCGTACGCTCATTGATATATGAATAATTAAAGTTTTTAAAAACTGGGGAACGATTTATTTTCCTTTTTTTTTCTTTCCAATCTTCAACAGAAAAATGAGAAAGAGGGAAGGGAAATAGAAATAGACTCCAACACACGCGTAGACGTTATCATTCACTTTTGTACACGTGTTTTTCCAAGGCCCTCAAGTACTTGGCTCTATTTCATGTACACACACACACACACACACACACACACACACACACACACACACACACACAAACTTTCTCTTATTTCTGTTGGTGATATACTAATGCATTTTTCTTCATTCTCACAAAGATTTTATGCAATCCCACACTACTTGGAATTTAAAAAAAAATTAAAAAGTGGTTGTTCATAATCCAAATATTTTAATTGGAATGTCAGATAGATAGATAGAAATAGACTAATATATATATATATATATATATAATATATATATATATATATATATATATATATATATATATATATATATAATCCAAAAGTCCAGAGAAGAAATCTTCCTTACGACATAGGTTTTTAAAAAAAATAAACTTGTCACAGTTTGAGAGCTCAATGTGTGCTCTTATTGTTAGAGTCACAGAGTAAATTTATAATTAAAGAAATAACAAAAGAGAGATCTTGCATTATAGACTATTAGTAGGTCACCAAAGTGAGGGTCAACAGGGGAGGTTCCCATCCCCAACTAACCTAACCTCCCCTGTTGACCCTCACTTTGGTGACCTACTTGACCATAACCCACATACTAACAAACAGGTTTGATTTTGATTTTATGGTCATTTACCCCCCCCCCTTTTATTACACCCATTTGCTACTTCCTCTACTCAAATCTCTCTCCAAGAAAGGCTACTCCCCTCTCCTATCAGGTATTTCTCACCATTCATTTTTTTCTACCTCCCTCCCTCAACTCTCTTCCCATCTAATTTCCTTCTCATCGTCCCCTAAAACCAATCAAATCTTTCATTCACCACAAAACTTACCCACCTATCTACTATAAAACACTTGTATGATCCGAATAATTCAATTAAAGCTGAAGAAGCCGAGTTCAAACTCGAGCGAAATATACTACACATTTTTGTCTGAGTTTTGTTCTTTCATTCCTTATATTTTACCTCATTCTGTCAGATTCATTCCAATCCTCTTTTCCTCATATGTATATATATATATATATATATATATATATATATATATATATATGTGTGTGTGTGTGTGTGTGTGTGTGTGTGAGTGAGAGAGAGAGAGAGAGAGAGAGAGAGAGATTTGAGTTAAATTAGCATGAACACGAAGTCAATACCTTGGTTACTGATATTTTCTCGCCTATGTGATCTTCAGACCTTGTCCGCGCTACTTTAACTCAAATATAAACCATCTATCATTTATATTGAGCATTGTCTGCTTGAAAATATTGAACCCTTATTATTTACACTATATATATATATATATATATATATATATATATATATATATATATATACGATATAGATTTTAAAAGTATCGAGACTAAATCTGTATTTACTAAGATACAAATTAACAATAAAGGAAACATTAATTTCCTTTGACACCCTACTCTCTTATTCCAGCGAATCTTTCATTAGTCGAAGCACCCTATATCTTTTATATGGTGTGAAGCTGGGGTGTTGCAATTTTTTTCAATTTCCTCTACGTCGTCAAATTGAATCCTTGATTTGAATTTTTCAGTTTAGTTAACAAAAAATAGTCTGGTGCATTACGCACTATTTTTTCTTTACTAAACTGAACAATTGTATAACTTACAAAATTGTTTAAGATGTCCGTAAACTCGTAAAATATGTGATAACCATTGGTTCTAAATAGCAACAATTCTGCTAAAAATGCATTTTATATATTTACATGAACCGTAGCTCGTGCGCACGCGCGTAGAAGAACAAAAAAATCACGTGCAAACGATAAGCAGTAAACAATAGAGAACAAAAAAAGTGTTATAACTTTTATCATATTTGTCATGTTTGACTTAATGAATATAACAGCAAAATATTCACTTCTTCTCGTTTTTACATTGTAAAATGTTGCACCTTTCCTCTACCTCAATTCTTTTTTTGGCCAACTTGACAGAAGGTGGGACCGTTGTTATGACAAGAGACCCCCAAGTGAGACTTGAATTACAGTAGAGATCAAGATGTCCGAGATTAAGTGGTTTTGCTGTCAACTATTTTCACCTTTTGACACAAGAAGTGCGGGGCGGGGAGAGAAAGAAAGAAGCAAAAATGATAAGAATGAATGCCATCAAATAAATAAAAGGTTACGCTTCAAATAATTTGAAATGATTATTTTTTATAAACTTTAGAAGTAGTACTTGTAGTTTGTTGGTTGGTTGGTTGGATTTTACGGCATGCCAACCCATTGGGGCATCTAATACCGAAAACGTTTTGTTTCATTCAGTCTTGATGGGTACTCAATTTTTTTAAAACTCAATTTTTAAGCACATTTTTAGCACTCACTCTGTTCTCTTTAACATTAACCTAAAGATACTACCACTCAGAGTGGACCTGGGATTAATGATAATGAAGGGGTACACCATATTCCTCGAGCTCCAGAACTGGAATTTCACCATCAGATAGAGTTTAACGACCTATATATATATATATATATATATATATATATATATATATATATATATACGAGGATCGGTAATAAATAAAGGGAATTTTTCATAAGGAGTTGGCAAGAGGAAGTGATATTTACAGTTGCACCCTTTTCAAGGGAATCAATAGTGATGTGTAATTTCCTGCCCCAGAAAACTCCTAGCATGACCTTCTTTACTAAACACTAAACACTGCGTCTGGAACTCTTTATATACCGGAGAGTCGGTTTGTTTTCACCCCATCTACTGTATTTTTGATTCAGACTTGTAATGTCAAATCCGAGTTTAGCCCACTTGTATATATTTTTTGACGAAAACATTCTTTTCTATATTCATCAGACATTCTTCTGTAAATTTCACATGGTTTGCATCTTTCAGCCACCAAAGCATTGATGAAAGACCTCTATTCATGTCCAGAGCACTCAATTTGCTTTGCTATTTTTGTGAGATTGAAATACATTGTGCTATAAACCAATTACCAAAAAGACAGTTTACATTTATGGGTTAAGTATTCTGAAAAAATTATTTTGCTTTTAAAAAGAATATCACCCCCATTTATTAGTATATATATATATATATATATATATATATATATATATATATATATATATATATTCAGTAGGTAGAGCATCCGCTTAGGAATCACATGGTTCGATACTGCCATTCGCCAACTCAGCGTAGGAGTAGCATAGGCATATGTGCGGTAAAGAGAAGAGCTGATGGTAAGTGTGGCCCTCCACATCAGATGCTAAAATAATCTCTTTGGTCTAGCTTGTAAAAAGGGGATATACTCCTTTGCTGTCTGGCTGATACAGACATTAGGCCGCCCCGTCGAATTTACTATATACTATATATATATATATATATATATATATGGATGACTGATATATATATATATATATATATATATATATATATATATATATGCTCACAATTTTCATCGTAGAGCATTGAAATTTCACCGCTATAGCGTAAGCATTTACTCGCCTGTTGTTTACAGACTTGAGTTATCTGGTGATTGTAAAAACATATATCCTGTAAGTATGTATCAATTAATTGTTCACCCTGGACTGACAGTCGCTGACGGCCACAAGTGTAAGGAAATTGGCATATATATATATATATATATATATATATATATATATATATATATATCAGGAGTTCTGAAGAAGTGTACCTTGTACACCGAAATCTTCTGGTAAATCTATTAAGTTGTACGTTGTAGTTATATATATATATATATATATATATATATATATATATATATATATATATATATATATATCATCATCATCATGTCGCGCTGTTAGCAAGGATATCCAATCTCTCTCCATCCGTCCCTATCACTCATCATTCTCGGGAGGTCCTCTATGCAGCATCCTGTATCCGCACAGAGCTGGTCAATGTACGTCTTTGCTGGTTGGCCCACACTGGCGCGCCTATACGCTGGTTTCCACAGGAGGACGTCACTTATGAGTTCGTCCTTGCTTCTACATCAGTGCCCTGCGTGTCTTGTCCGTCTTACTCGGGTGGTTTGGGTGATATATGGCAGGTGGACGTACAGCTATTTTCTCGTGGGGGTTGTTTCCACGTCTTGTTCAGGAACACACGCAGCATTCTTGTGCAGCTCCCATCTAGTTTATTCTCTTGTCGCTTCGTTAGGGTCCAGGTGGTGCAGCTGTACAGCAGTACTGACACGACAACGGTCAAGAAGAATTGTCTCTTTAACTTGTCTGTGAGTTTGGATTTCCTTATGACTGATAATTTATTTATAGAGGACCATGTCTTTCCTATGCGTGCATTAACATCGTTTTCTGTGGAGGAGATATTACTGCCTAAGTACCTAAATTGTTCTACTGAGTTTAGGAGTTTGTCATCGATAGTTGAGATTTCTTTTGTTTTTAAAAGACATGAACTCAGTTTTATCAGAGTTTACGTATAGGCCGACGTTTCGTGCTGCATTTTCTAGGATGTGTAGCAAGGGTTCGGCTTGTGCAGGTGTATTTGCGAGTAGTGCTAGGTCATCAGCAAAGACCGCATCCGTAATAGTCTGTGCGGGATATCGCCTGCTTTTTGCCTTTTTTTTTTTTTAGTGTAAGGCCTTTTTCTTTTATGGGATCTAGTGATGTTCGGAGTACGTAGTCTAGGCATATTATGAATAAATATGGCGCTAGTGTATCCCCTTGTAGGATTCCAGCGAGAATGTCAAAGAAGTCCGTGTCGCCATCTGGTGATAGTACCATTGCTTTTGTATTTTGGTAGAGCATCATTATGGCATTAACTGTTTCCTTGGGTAGGCCATATGCTAGCAGTATTTGCTCCATTTTTCCCTCTGTGTATGGAGTCAAATGCTTTGGAGAAATCGACAAATAGTAGGGTTGCCTCGAGATTCTTTGCTCGGAACCCTTCTATGATTCGACGAATGGTCAGGATCTGTGTGGTTGTTGATCGATTTTTACGGAATCCGTTTTGATTTTTTCTAAGGATTTTCTCTATTTCGGGTCGGATGCTATTAAGGAGAAAGGCATTATATATATTGGCAGATATGGCAATAAGAGTAATGCCTCTGTAATTCTTAACGATTCCTAGGTCAACTTTTTGGGGGAATGGGAGAATGAACCCTTCGTCCATTTTTCTATCGAATTTTGTTTGTATACTGCATTACATAGTCTAAGCAGTATATCATCAAATTTCCTTATTTTCCAGACCTCAGGGGGTACTTCGTCAAAGCCCGCGGTCTTTCTATTTTTAAGCTTTCTTAGTACTTCACTAAGTTCTTCCATTGTAAAGTCTCATAGCTTAATGTCTAGTTCGTTATTCGTTATTTTTTGTATGTCATTTTCTATGGGTTTAGGGGGGGGGGTTCCTAGCAGTTTCTGGAAGTGGTCTTTCCACTTTTGAAGTCTATCTTTTTGGCTCTTTGATCTAGTGCTACTTTTTTGCCACTAATTTCGTTTACAGTTTGCCATGCTAATCGCGACTGTCTGTCTTCTACTGCCTGTCTGATTTTATTTATTTGTTCTTGAATGTATTCTATCTGTTCTTTTTTGTATATTTCAGTTAGTTCTAGTTTCTTAAGATTTTCTTTGTTGCTGATAGTTTGGTTATTTTTAATGTGTTGGGATGCTTTTTTAATATCTCTCCTCTTTAATCTAACTGCTTCTGTCTCCCAGGGGACAGCATTTTTTTTGTTTGGTCGGTATACATTCTGCTGCAGCTTCTAGGTGGGCACTGAAAAAGTTTTCGTATTCCTCATTTGGAGTGAATGTTGCTGATGTCTCCTGGAGGATGTCAAATTTATTCCTAACTGTTACCGAGTAGCGATCGCATATGTCGCTGTTGGCAAGTGAGGACCAGTCGTATCGTATCGATTTACTGGTTTGCCCTTTGTTTATTCGTAGGCTTAGGCATATTTTGGCTGTGACTATTTTGTGATCGGAGGATACTCATTCAAAAGAGGAGTATGCTTCCCAGTTCATAGCACTGTTTGTCCATTTTCTATTTATTAGGATGCAGTCCAGTTGCGCTTTTGTGCTATTAGGGTAGGTGTATGTCGATAATTTGCCTTTTCACTTTTGGAATTTAGTGTTTAGACATACAAGCCGGTTCTCAAGTGAGAACTCAGCTAGGAGTTCACCATTCCTGTTTGGGGTGTCGTATAAGCAGAATTTATTGTTTTCGTTTCTGCCTATCGGCGCATTCATGTCTCGCCCCAAGATAAGTACATTGTGTTTGGGAGTGTGTCTACACAGGGAGGATAGCTCATTGTAAAACGTTTCTATGTCAATTTTAGTGCTGATGTGTGTGGAGCTGTAACACGAGACTACAGTTAGGCATGGATTGCCATTAAACGTAGTACTCATAATTCTCGGTTGGATTTTTTCTATGCTGTTCACTGATTTTAGTGCTCAAGGGTTGGGAAGCATTCCTACACCCCTATGGTGGCATTAACAGAGTTTTTAGCAGATGCTGATACAAATGTCCAGCCATTACCAGATTCATGGTATTTATTTCTAGATCGTTATGTTCAAATCTGTGTTCTTGTACACATATGATGTCTATATTTTTCCGGCTGCAGACGCAATTAGCTCGGGTAATTGGCTTAACGTTCTTAGCGTTCGAACGTTAAATGTTGCTAGGTTAAGAGATTTTTTTTTGCATCTAAGTAGGTTTGTATTGTTTTTAGTTTCTGTGACTGTATTTTCAGATAATGTGGCCAGAGCGCTAGTCTTAGTAGTGTGTGCGTAATGTGCTTTTGTGCTGAGAATTATGTGCTGTGCGGGTGTGATGTTATTGGGACTCTGTAGCTTATTTTTCGAACATTGGGTCAGAGCTCGAGCCTCAACAGAACGCACACATTTTGTTGTGTCAACAGGGATGACAATCTCTTATGTCTTTTCGATATTGCGTACTGTCATAGGGATTTTGGATTGTTTCGATGTCATATATATATATATATATATATATATATATATATATATATATATATATATATATATATACAGCTTAATAGATTTACCAGAAGATTTCAAGCCCGTAGTATACATAAATAAGATATAAACAAAACGAATAAAAAAGGGGACGGGAGTTGAAGACAGCTGACAGAATTCTGCCTATAATTTTTAGTTCCCCTGAGGAAGGTGAACCTTGATCATCGAAACCATAGTAGAGAAAAAACTTTTTTCTCCTACTGTAAAGGTTCTATACGAAATATACTGAGCCCTTTTGGATTAACTATTCATGCTACTACAATGAAAAAGTAGTTGTAACTTTTTGATATATATATATATATATATATATATATATATATATATATATATATTATGTTCCATAAGTTTCCATAAATGTGGTTTTTAGCATTGTATTTTTTCATATTCCAGAAACCCTTGAAGATACGTTTGTGTAAAGAGCAATTAACTGAAATCATCCTGAGCGCCGGTTTGAGAAGCAGTGGAATGGTTGCAAACGTCTTTAACAGAAAACATGGAAAGAACATCACACACGACACTGTAGCAAAATTTATTGAAAAGTTAAAAAACAAAAAATAAAAAACAAAAAACAGGAAGTGTTGCCGTTGAATCGAGATACGGTCGAAGACGTACAGCCAGCGATAAAGATATAACAGCTATGATACTTGCAGCGCTTAGACGAAGATCCACAACAAGTATCGGAGGGTTTTCCGCAGAAACCGGTGTCAGCAAATCGAGTATCAGCCACATTTTGAAAACAGATTAGTCATCTCAAGCAACGTATCACCAACGACATTACAGATATAAATCCACATGTGTTTAAACGTGTTCTTCAGCAGTGAGCAGTGAAGGACATATATTAAAAAGGGTTTTCAACACAATACCAGTCATATTGAGCATATTTTATAAATAAAAATCAGTTCTCCAATAAAAACGTTTCAGTTTTTTCTATGTATGGAAACTTATGTGACAGCCTGAATAATAGACACGAGGGAAAAAATCTGACTTTCCCTAATATATATATATATATATATATATATATATATATATATATATATATATATCTTATTATAATGGTGATTGTGAGTCTGTAACCGAAACTATATCACCATCAACGTCAGAATTCCCATAGTTATTTACGTTATATTCTCAATGGTTATTAAATAATCATTATTTAATCTTAATTAGCATCTTATTTCTTTACAATGTCTCTATTAAAGTCTAGCAGAGACAGATTCGCCTCAAAACAGCACATATTATAAATGTGTTTAAAATCCTGTGATGTGTGTTATATATTATTATGAAATAAAGGTTTACATAGTATATGGTATAAATAATGTGCATACTGGTTTTAACAAAGCTGTGTTTGATAAAATATTACATAGTGTTATTGATTTCTAGTATTATTGTTTTATTCTTAAACGTATTACAAACAATCCTATGTATAATTTTATATTGAAATCAATTAGAATGAATAAAGTTAAGTTTAATCTTTTTTAAGCGTTCTTATCTATTTTTGTCAGTCTTTCTAATCTAATATATCAAAACATAAATACTAATGCCCGAAGGTCACATAATCTTACTTCTATATATAATATAGATAAATATATATGCTCACCATATATATACCATATATATATATATATATATATATATATATATATATATATATATATATATATTGTAAGGAGTATGCAGAAATAAATATATATATATATATATGTGTGTGTGTGTGTGTGTGTGTGTGTCTATCTATTTGTGTTTGTGTCTGTGTGTGCGCGCATATCTCAATGCATTTTAGTTGAATAATAGACACGAGAAAAACTGATACGCTGACCTAAGT
This sequence comes from Doryteuthis pealeii, assembly GCA_023376005.1. Lineage (NCBI taxonomy): Eukaryota > Metazoa > Mollusca > Cephalopoda > Myopsida > Loliginidae > Doryteuthis > Doryteuthis pealeii. The sequence goes on from CM042142.1 coordinate 235,036, forward strand.
GCAACAAAAAAGTACAATAGTGGACCTCTAAAAAACTAATAAAAAACAAAATTAAAATCAACCCAATTCCTTCTCGTGTTAACAATGAAGGTCATTGCTGCTAAGAAAAAGATAATACCATTGATTAAAACTGACCTTTGAACTTCACTACCACTATCACTAGATTTACTACCAACCTCACCGCCACCGTAGTTGCTACTCCAACCACTCCATCATCACATCTTCTCAAAAAAAAAAAAATATCATTAGAATATTACAAAAGAAAATAGATTAAAATTTTTTATTGTTTTGTTTTTCATATTTATGTATTCCAATTGTACTGATGGTGACACAGATTTCTTTGACATGGCCGCTAGAGTTCTACAAGGTAACACCATATATATCTATAATATTTGTAGACAATGTACTTTGAACATCGTTATATACCATAAAAAAGGCCTCACACTAAAAAAAAGCAAGAAGCAGACAATAATCTGCATAGACTATTACGGAATTGGACTACGTAGATGACCTAGTACTTCTTGCAAATACACCTGCAAAAACCGAATCTCTACTACATAGCCTGGAGAAGGCAGTTCAAAGCATGGGCCTCTATGTGAAACCGATAAAACTGAGTTCATGTGTTTTAAAAAGAAAGGAGGCACCTCCACACTCGACAATAAGCCTCTAAAGCCAGTAGAACAATTCATATTCCTAGGTAGTAATATCTCATCCACAAAAAGCGATATTAATGCCTGTATAGGGAAATTAGGGTCTGCTATAAACATATTATCAGTCATACAGAAATCTGATCTCACTAACAAGTTAAAGCGACAATTATTCTAAGCTGTAGTTGTATCAGTGCTATTGTATGGCTGCACCACTTGGTGCGTCATGAAGTGCCAAAAGACTAAGCTAGATGGGAGCTGAAAAAGAATGCTGCGTGTGATCTTAAATAATCGTAGAAACAACACCCCACAAAGAAGCATCTGTACGACCACCTGTCCCCTATCAAACAAACCATCCGAGTGAGACTGGACACTGCTGGAGAAGCAAGGACGAACTAATAAGCGATGTCCTCATGTGGAAACCAGCACATGGACATGCCAGCGTGGGCCGTCCAACACGGACCTACATTAACCAGCTCTGCGCAGATACTGGATGCTGTGCAGTAGACCTCCCGGTGACAATGAATGATAGGAGCGATTACCGAGAGATTTTCATGGATACCCGTACGACTTGCGTGACATGATGATGGTGTTTGTACATTTGATCAGGTTATACTTTTCCTTTTTCTTTTTCTTTCATCAACACTCGGTGTTCGAGCTGAGAAAATGTCCCAAATTCTCAAATGCTGTTTTTCAAGACAGGAAAACTATCTCTAGTTAAATAACTAACGCAACAAAATCTTCTAATCCCTATTTTCCGATTGTCCTTGTGCCTTACCAAGTTATCCTGAGTCAATATCATTTATCAATGTATCTTCCGTGTTTTACATAAAATTCAAACAATGATAAAATAGACAAATCGAAATATATAAAAGAATCGTTTAATGTGTCTTTGGCATGATGTTAAACTGTATCTAATGGTGAAGTTCCAGTTCTGGATTTCTGGAGAGTGCGGAGTACCCTCTCATTGCAATTACTCCCATGTCCACTTTGACCCAGAGTGGTAGTACCCGTTAGGGTCCCATCTATGGGCCAAATAGAAAAAATAGTTTAAAAATTTGATTTTAAAAAGAAGAAATTAAGTACCCATCAAGAATGGATAAAACAAAACGTCTTCGGCATAAAATAACCCAACAAGGTTTGACATGGCGAAAAAGAAAGAAAACAGAAAGAATCATTTAATGATGAAATATCGAAAAACCACTGTTGTGGGTCAAGACGACCTTATTCTGTGGGCGATGGCTAAACCCGTAAGAGATGATTGTTTCATGTTTCTAAGCAAAGAAATATGTTGGATCTGGTAGATGTGATGATTTCCAGCATCTGCCACAAAAACACCCCCTTGCTGGTTGGTACAGATGCCGGAGGATTCGATCAATTTTTGCCCTTCATGCCCGATATATCGAAACAGCTCTCGGCCACGACGATCACAGCAGACTAAAGACTTATTGTAGCTGTCGGTGACTAAAATGTTATGCTCTTTTGTTAGCGCTACGTAAGTTGGGTGAACAAAGATTTCACTAAATGACTGGTAAATATCGCCGTGGATCGAGATAATATCTACACAAGAATTCGACGCAGACGCACAGACAAGAATCTTTTCATTTAAAGCGACGATCCCTAAGTATTTTTTAGATGTTATTGATTCCCACCGGACACATGATTGATCAGTGTAAGACAAGCATAAAATTTGTTTCTTTATTGGCACCGTAACAGCGATATTTCCGTCGATGAGACGGCAAATTCCCCAAGGAGAATTCTTTAACTGAAACTCTTTAACCATTTCCCCTTCTTCTGAAAAGATCTTTACACTACAACCCTTACTCTCAGTAACGGCCAAAAAACCGTCCGGCAAAATGGCCACGTCTGTGATTATCGAGTTATTTTCACTGCAAATCGTTGAAAGGTTATTAAGAAAAACAGCTGAATCCGTATCGTCAGCAATAGCTTCCGTCAAAGTACTTTCGGCTTCCGTGGGTACAACCGACGCGTTTCCGTCTGAAAGCTGATCCTTTTGTTGCTGTAGAAACACCTTTCCCAGGGGTTGTTTGACAAATCGATGCAGTTTTTGCTGAAGACCGTAATCAGGCTGAAAGATTAAAATCTGGCGTTTTGGTGTGACAGGCACCGACTCTGGTAATTCTTTGAATTTTCGGTTGGCGACACTAATCCCTTGTAGAAAAATAGCCTTACCAACGTCTTCGATTGCATTTTGGTCGATCAGGTTTTGACAAGTGCTGATTGAATCAATTGTTGATTCGCATTTGGCTAGAGCCTCTCCCAAATCCAATTGAATAGCACCGTAAAGATTTTCCAGTTCACTCACAACTTCTTTTTCCCGTTCTCGAAGCTCGTGAAGTAGCTGGAAAAATAGAAAATGATAAAACAGTTATAATTACTATTTACTAGCATAGTACCCGTAAAAAATGACGAGATAATTTACACACGAGTCGGTATTTCTGTCTAGGATCGGAGTATCTCATAAGAAATAAGAATTCGGCGAATAAGTTATACCAGATAATCAGAATTTTGTATTTCATCTTGGACGATTTGAACGGTCTCATTTCTAACCAGAGGATGTTGCAAGATGATAACGGTCGTACAATTAAGGAACATGAGTATTAATATATTGATGGGTCGGTATTTCTGCCTAGGACCAGAGTGTTTGTATTCGCTACCTAAGATCAAAGTATCGCTTCCCGGGTATCTGTTGAAGATTAGAGTAGTATATGTACGGTTTGTCTAACTTAGTATTTCCAAGTTAATTTTTATTCATTAGTCAAGCAACACTACTCTGAGGATTCAACTTCCCTACAGGTTAGACTTTCAAATCAGAGCTGAATTCACTTAGTATTTATTTATAAAAGTTAAGGAAATTGAAACAAAGAAAAAAGTTCGGCTACATGACCTTTCGAACTCTTTTTGTAATCTGATTATCAGAAAAACAAATGGCCAGCGAGTGTTTATACTTGAACGTTAATAAAATATTTGTCTGATAAGCTTTTTAGAAGTCAGATGAATATATAAAGTTATTTCTACTTCATATCTATATCTAAAGGAGATTATGTGTCTGTCTGTCAGTCTGTAACCGAAACTACGTCACCACTAACGTCACAATCCCCTTAGTTATTTACGTTATATTCTCAATAAAATAGTCATTATTCATTATCTAATTTTAATTAGCATCATTTATTAATAATGTCTCTATTAAGGTCTAGCTGAGATGGATTTGCCTCAAAACAGCCCATATTATTAATGTGTTTAAAATATTGCAATGTGTTTTTATATATTATTAAGAAATAAATATTTACAAAGTATATGGTGTGAATAATTTACATATCGGTTTTAACAAAACAGTGTTTAATAAATAATTACTTGGTGGTATTGATTTCTAATATTGTTTCATTCTCAAACTTATCAAAAGGAATCCTATGTATAATTTTATATTGAAATCAATTAGAATAAAGTAAAAATAAGTTTAATCTTTTTGTGTTCTTTTTTTAATTTCATTTATCTTTCTAATTCAATATAATGTTTAATTATTACAAAACTTGAATACTTGTGCCCAGAGGGCACATATTTTTGCTAGTCAGCGTAATTATCAGTATCCGTGTCATAGATAAATATATAGAAATGCTGATCTCGCAGAACGTTCATTTCTTACTGAGTGTGATCTTATTCCAAACATTGTTTAGACTAAACAATACTGTTTTAAGCAAAATTGTAGGTTGCTCGATTAGAATGAAACTCACTGCACTATCAACGGGTTCGTGAAACTAATTTGGCAAATATTGCCTTATAGCAAACACCTTTTTTAAAACCATTGTTATATAGACTCTTCAATTCTATCAGACTCATCTCCTCTTCATATGTTCTTCTCTTAACCGACTGTCGTCTCTAACGCCATGTTGTCACCTTCTCCCGTCCTCTCTTGTGACCCGACGCTATTTCATATTCTCAATGGTGGGAGGAATAACAACGAAAATTCTTCTTTTGTGCACAATATTTTATTACGTCGACGTCGACTTTTCTTATGCATACATTACCCAGGTTCGAGTTGCTGGGAAGCCAGAGATGGAAATCAACCGCGCTCTGGGCGGTTTATCTTGTATTCTGCTCTTGACTGTTTTTATCAAAATAATTCGGCAGAAAAAACCTTCTCCGGGCGATGTCAAAATTAATCTTTGCCATGCTTTTTCGTAAACAAATCTTTGAAATCATGTGTTTTTCCAAAATCACAGACATAAAATAATTTTGTTGTCAAAATTCAAATAAATATGTTTTCTTTCTAGTAAACCCAAGTTTTCTTTCCAATAAAACCAACGATTTTGACTATAAATTAATTACTCATGGATAAACTTACGCAATTCCTGGGGGTATTGTCACGTAATCAATGACGTAGCTTCTGTTACAGACAAGAAGACACCGAATATCCATTATGATAAGAATAAATTATCACCTTTATCCCTGTGTTGTCTAAGCTGCTTTTTTCTCTGCCTGAACCGAATATTGAACTCACTAATTCCAAGATACAAAAATTTACGTTTTTATCCATGTTAGTGCAGTTATTTTATAACCTTAAATCTAAGTATTTTGTCTCCTTAGATGTTATTATTGGTTCTTCATAGATGTACTGATTAGATTTTTTTTACATCCAACATGCATTCGACTGCTTTAAGACGTCATATCTTTCAAAATTATTTCTTATCCATGTCCATTTAGATTCCTACGGAGAAATCAAATACGTCATAAAATGATTGTAAATATTTTCGAGTGATTTAAAAAGTTGTTCCTTGATTTCTGATTATGAAAAGGAAAGACAAACAACACGTTGGTCATAAGAAAAACAATCTTGTCTATTTCAAATATTACGTTCTATGTGTCTTCTTCCCACTTCATACATGATTTGTCAATACTGATTTCATAGTCTTTTGACGCACTCTGCTTTGTCAATGATCTTCGAGAATATCTTTTAATAACAATTCTCTGGGACTTTAAGATAAAGACAGATCGCCTTATGCCAACCAGATGACCAGACCTAGCATTGATTAACAAGGAAAAGAGAACTTGTCAACTGGTAGATTTTGAAGTTCCAGCAGATTACAGAGTAAAGATAAAAAATATGAAAAGATAGACAAATACCTAGACCTGGCTAGAAAATGAAAAAAAAAACCCAAAAAAACTGTGGAATATGAGGGTGAAAGTAATACCAATTGTATTTGGTGCCCTTGGAACGGTCCCTAAAAGTTTCGAAAACTAGAGGATCTGGGAATCAGGAAGAATTGATACCATCCAGACAACAGCATTGATGAAATCAGCTAGAATATTCGAGAGACCTAAGGAGATGTGTTCTCCTTCAGACTCCAGAAAGACCATCAACTAACGCTCGTGTGAAACTCAAATAATAATAATAATAATAATAATAATAATAATAATAATAAAGGCAAAGGTCGTACCAATTGTAATTGGGACCCTTGGAATGGTCCCCAAATGCGTCTGGAGGAATTGGAAATCCGAAGAAGAATTGAGACGATCCAAACAACAGCACTGTTAAGATCAGCAAGAATACACAGAAGAGACCTAAAGACCTGAGGAAATTTGCTGTCACTTAGCCTCCAGTGAACCACCAACTTAGGTGGGTGTAAAAAAACCTTCATAATGTATTTTACTATAATGACGTTTCTTCAAACTCTGTTCTGATGTTGTATATGCTCTGATTTTCCCAACATTCTTACGTTATAAAGTAAAGGGAGATTGTTATTTTAAAAATCGCGCATATCTATTAACGGATGATAACGTTATCTATACAGCAGTTATTACTTTGGAAAAAAAGTCAATGTATAATAATGAAACGTATAGCTACAAACGAAATTTTGTTCCTCCATTTCACTAAGAAACTGGATAAAATTAAAGAACAAAAAGTCTAATTTCAAACCTAAGCACCCCCCCCACACTCGGTTCTTGCTTTAGACTTACATTTAAGATACTTCTACGTTATATGCATGCCTATCTGTTCCATCTTGCACGCACACATTCATTTAAAAAAACGAGATTGTTTAAAATAAAATGTTCACCACGATGCCTGTTTGTAAAAAACTACGTTTTAAAGATTTAGATACAAACATAAGCATATAGAAATATAGCGGCGAAAAAAATGTAGCAAGTAAAATATAACACAAGAATTACTTAGCATATTAAAAGAAATGTATACAAAAACTAACATAAAAAATATACCTGATGGTCATGAAGAAAGAATAGATATTTAGTTTTCTTTTTATAATATTCTTGGGAGATAAGAATACATTTTGAAATATTTATCAATCAAAAGATGATTATTTTCGAGATTATTTTCATTTTTCATCATTTGAAATTAATATTCAGGCTTCAAATTGGCAGTTAAATTTTTATATTGTTTTCCATCAACAAATGAATAGAATATTCATGAATAAATTGTTTTTATTTTCTTACCTTTGCGATGAATTCAGCTTCATTTTGAATTCCTCGGAGCGTTTGTTTTTTGTTGATTGCCATGGAGGCCCGAAGTTCCTTAATTTGTGAGGAAACTTTCTGAACTTCCGATTTCCTTGTTTTAAGTTGTTCGCAAAGTTGAGACTTTGTATTCATAATCTTACTGACGGCTTCTGGCAGAGTCTGCACTGTGTGGCAAGTCTTGTGTGCTTTGACCGTACACAGACTACATAATAATAAGTTACAATCCCAACAGAAAAACTTCACTCGTTTTGTGTGGTGAACAGTACACATAGATCGTCTTTCTTTGCGGTTCTTTTCAGAAAGCAATTCATCTGTGATAGAGATGAGGGTAAAATTGGTAGGAAAGCTGTCAGCCCATACTTCAACCGACACAACATTTTTCGTAGATTGTATTGGCATTTGACATAGTGGACATGGAAACTCTACTAATTCCTCTCCGGCGCGCTGTTTTTGAGTTTTTGTCTTGATGTAAAATTTAAGGCAATGGCGACAGAATGAATGCTGGCAAGGTAGAATTTTCGGTTCATTGAATATACAGTGGCAAATGGAACAACACAAAGATCTTAACTCAGTTTTAAGTGATTCTATATCGATGTCAGTTTCGGTCATTTTGAATACTTTAAATAGAAATAATGGCGGAATTAATTCGTGAAGTAAATTTCTTCAGTTCTTGATATTCTCAACAAGGTGTTATTCTTGTACTTTGCATTTACTCTATCAGTCTTTTCAAAAAGACATTTTCTCTTTTGCAGTCAATTTAGAACATGAACTACCTGGTACTTTGACTTTCAAGCAACTATTATTTTTGTCACGAATAAAATATATAATCCAGAATTTGATAATAATGAAGTGAATAAATAAAACTTGAGTGGCTCTGATATTTTATCTCTGACTCAAGGTTGGAGTTCAAACGACAGTTTCTCGAAAAACATGACCTTTGATATTAATTGACAACTCGGTGCAAACAACTCAGTCACGTGACTTAATAAAGAACCTATTTCCTTTCAATCATAGTTTTAAATGAGTATATATAGATCTATGATTTTAGACGAAGTTCGTACGTGGAAACAACACCCCACAAGAAAACAGACCATCCGATTGAGGTGAACAAGACATGCCGGATACTGCTGGAGAAGCGGGGATGAACTTATAAGTGACGTTCGTCAATGGAATCCAGCACATGGGTACGCCAGTGTGGGCCGTCGAGCAAAGACCTACATAGACCATCACTGCCCGGATACTGGATGCCCCTTTTAACAATTTCATATTTTCTGATTGCCTACAAGTGTATTTTCTAAAAATCTAGTCTTTTTTAAAAATGATTATTATATGGGTAATTCCATGTCAAATCATCAAGGCCATGTCACCCATCCCCTGCAATTTTTCTGAAATTTTGTACAGGTGTAGACTAGGATAAAGTTAGACAATCCCCCAAATTTGAGTTTCCAATTCGAAATATTCACCGAGTTATGTCGATTTTAAACTCGAAAAATTTGAGGGGGAGGCGAGAAAAAAAGCAATCATTTCTTCCTTTTAAGAAATTAACTAAAATTACGAAACAAAACCATTTCACCGGGTCATCGGAATTTATTAAGTTTAGCTTACCTAGGTACAAGATTAGATTCGAACTCACTAAAATTATAATGGAAGTAGCAATATTCTGCTACGTGCAGGTATATCACGTGATTAAAGTAGTTCAAGCCGTGGGAGGTACCTGCTCTGGTTGGTAGTATAGTGGTAGTTGCGCTGACACGTTGTGCATTGATTCACCCGTGTGTGATTTGAAAGCTGCATAGATATACGTACAACGCAGTCTAATTCGAGAACTTATGCCATACGAGTTCGATCTGGGCCAATAACACCGTGGAGGCAACCAAAGATATTTGTTGTGCAAAAGTTGAAGGTGCAGTTGATCGCAGTAAAGTAACCAGATTGTTCAAGAATTTTCAGTCGGTTCGCAAGAATCTCGACGATCAGGCAAGGTCAGGTAAACTTAAAACGGCGGATTCTGAGGTCGTGCTTTAAGTTATAGAGGCAAATCAGGTGAGTAGAACTGGGAGATTATTAGGAGAGGTCAGCGTATTGCAGTCTAGTATGGTTCGCCACATTCAAGAAATCGGCAAAAGCATCCGGAACTACCAAATTGTACCTCACGTGCTCACAAAATGTTGCAAAACTTTTGACTCATCCTTGTAACAATGGTCTGTATGGCTAACTACCTTACCATTGCACCAACATATTTATCAGTTTATCAATTTAAGGTTTAAGTTCTCAATAATCGCAATGTTAACTAAGACAAACATTTATGTATAAACTATCAGGACCTGTGGATATACCCCAGTGTGATAATCTAATTATTACAACGTTTGATATGTTTACTTAAGAGCTAATGCAATTAGTTTAACATGTAAAAAGTATGATAATCTTGATTTAACTCTCTCTCTCTCTCTCTCTCTCTCTCTCTCTCTCTCTCTCACACACACACACACACACACACACTCTTTTTTCTTTCCTTCCTTTCTTTCATCGTTCCATTATGTTCGATTGAAGCAGATTATCGTTATCGCTTCCGCATTAATTATTATTTTTTAACCAGAGTGTGTTTCAAGATGATAACGGTCGAAAGATCAAGGAACAAGTGTATTAATATATAGATTATATGTTCCCGTGGACCTATTACATGTGATATATAATGGAAGCTGAAGATAATGTTTATTCATAGTATAGATGTTCCAACAGTCAGAAAATTACAAATATCTGTCAATGTCGATTAGAACAAATCAAGTTTTAAATTTCGAAGCGGAAATGAGTTGGTTATTGCACAACGAGTTTATCATAAATACAAAATCAGATTTTAATTTTGTCTGGAATTTTTAGATGAGGCTTGACAATTTGTATCATTTGGATTTTCGGATTATTGTCTTCATCTTAATTGCTATATACACAATGTTTCGGTCAGTGTGCCCTTCGGCCTTCTTCAGGTATTTTCTGTCGAACTCGGGAGCCTTCATGAATCCAAGCCGAACCCTTTATTCAATCCACCGGGGTAGATAGTTCTCATTCCATTAACCATGACCGGCTACAAGTGTTTACCTATGTTAAGTATTCGATGTTATCGCCCGTGATTGAACCTGAAATCTCCCAAATGAGTGTCACTTAGAACTGTATTAACTCAACCCCTATACCTGTTTCATGTGTCCAACTGGACAATACAAAATGAATTTAAAATGAACTTATAAACCTAGTGCCCTTTCTACATAGATTATTTACCTTTATTCTTATGTATGTTTTTTTTTACCTCGACTCATATTGCGATTTTTTTCATCGGAAAGTATCTAAATTTTAACCTTCTTCCATTCATACAATATAAAGAAAGGAATCGCCCGTTGCCTACAACACCGAGCAAAAGCCATCAACAGTGACGATGTATAAAAAGAAATGGACAGATGCCCTCCATCGAAGCATTTATCCTGAGGGCATAACATCAGCTACAAGAAATCTGGATCGCAGGACAGAGGTTGATACTTGAAAACATTCTTTCGGTCTTATGTCAAAGGCTTTGCCGAAAAGATTCAAAAGATACATAATCCATATGACATCAGAACATCATTCATGTGTGACTTGATACTTCATCTCCTCTGAATCAAGCCTTTAATAGAATACAGAATAAGCTGATTCTTCTTTAAGACGTCTTTTTCTCCAATGTTATTCTCTATCTATTATCTTAACTTTATCTAAGGGCCGATGGTTTTAGTTTTCATTCCATATATGATCAGTTATACCCGACTTTTATATCCCCCCTTACCAATGCTTTTCGGTGTTCTTCTAATGTCTTGCTTTCAGTGGACGGTATGTTTCACCTTTGTATACTTTGCTGCGTGGGAAATATACACAATTGTTGATGATGTAGTATTCTGTTAGGAGCTTGATTCGGAGGATTCCAAGAAACTTAAAAAAAACAAAAAAACAAAAAACAAAAACGAAATGTACTTACATCTAAGGCCGTTGGAATTGAAGCATCCAAAAAATGATCATTTTGCGATCCTATTCTCTTCGTTCGGTGACAAAAAAGAAATCGACGTGCTGCCATCAACAGAAAGTAGATCTGGATTAAGTTGGTGTATTTGTGTAATTTGGGAATCTATTTGACCTTTTGTTTTCTATGGGAATCTAGAAATGGATTCACAATTTATATGAATTCAATTCAAGGGTCTTAAAGGATTACAGAATAACTTCACACCCTAGCGTCCATGTGGTCCCCTTTTAAAGATAAGTCACTGTCATTTTTTAATAGAAATTGCTAAATATATTGTATTTTCTTATTTATACTCTTAATATATTGCATTTATTCTATTAACCACCTTTCATTTACTAGAACATGCAAAAAAAAATTTTTTTCGTTTTTTTCGTTTTAAATGACTTAGAATTACCCAAATTCCTGTTCTTATGCTCCCACTCCCATTGGTCACCTACTGGGAAAAACAAAAAAGTAAAAAAAAAATTTAGTCAATATAAAAATCAGTCCAAGTCAGAACTTAACACCCTAGCATCCATGGACTTATACTAAGTTAAAACTTAGATATTTAACGAGCAACGAAACTGGCACTCTTAACAAGTACGTCCCGGTTGTCTGGAGAGGAGGGAAAGTAAAACACCACCAAAAAAATAAAAAAACAAAAAACAAAAAACAAAACAAACAAAATTTACAGGAACTGGAAATAAGCGAATGGGCTTTATGGGAGCCTATCACCTACCACACAGACAGTAGGATTGGCGCCCGCACTACACACAGAAAACCCAAATTGGTTAGATGCAGTTTCCTGGCCCTGTGCGTCAATCCATCTACGACAAGGAAGGGGTTGTTACAAAACCATCGCTGCCGAGCAGCTTTATATGATCCCGGGGAAAGGCTAGGGTAGTAAACCCCGAAAACAGAGTCGGAGTTCCTAAGATGGAGTAACGCTGAACTTCAGCGTTACACAGCAACTCTTGCGACACCCGCCGTTGCTAAACTGAATTAGTTTCTTGCCTTTCCTTTGGACCACAGTGGCAGTGTGGAGAAGGGGGAGGTCTGCTGCTTGGACAACAGCACATCCTCCGTATCAATCCACCCAGGCTGCGTGGTTAAAAAAGATCCATTTGGACACTACTTCATCGTCTTTCGCAGATGGAAGGATGCAAACAACACCTCACGAAATAAATTCGCTACAATCTAGATAGAAAAACAAAGTGGAATCACAAATTACAAACACACAAAAACAGATTTAATATTCAAGGTGTGTCTGAAAAGTAATGAGACTGTTGTCACAAACAATTGATTTAAAATCCAAACAACAATGAAATGTTTTCTCCTCCAAAGTAGTCCTCTCTTGAATCTAATGCATTTTTCCATCCTTCTCTGTCACGGTTCCCTGCCCTGCTGGAAAGGTTCTTCTGGTATGTCCCTCATCTCCGACGTTACGGACCTCTTCATGGCCTCATGCACTTTGTATTTCATTAAAGGGACACATATATCATAAGCATCATCGAATGGCCTAGACGTCAAAATAAAATGCTACAATTGTCGACTATAGAACATACAAAAGCAGATACATTCTCATTAACAAAACTTAGAGCTACTTCCTGTTGAAGACAGTATACCAGTTTCCTTGTTGTCACCAGATGAATAGGATAGGATCTTCGAAAAGATCGCTAAATAATATTTTTGCAATTCCAACGGCTTTAGATGTAAGTATTTTTTTCTATAGTCCCTTTGAGTTATAAGCATTATTTCCGGATGTGGGATAGTTTATATATATATATATAATATATATATATATATATATATATATATATATGTGTGTGTGTGTGTGTTGTGTGTGTGTATGTGTATGTGTGTGCGTGCGTGTATAAGAGAAAATGGAAATAAATCCGACTATATGTAAATATCAAAATATCAAAAGAAATATTCAGATGATTTATTTTTTTATTTATGATAATGATACAAAATTCTTTTTGAGGGGGGGGTGAATAATAATCACGAGAGCGTATATAGCAGATGTTACATAATTCACCCAAGTATACAATAGTATTTTCAAATGAAAATATGAAATAAAAATGAAAAAGTTCTTCACGTTCATTTTCCGGTAATATCGTTTCATTTCAAATAGACCGACGTCACTTATTGAGTTCGAAATTATTTTTACTCTTTTTTTATTTTCAAAAGAACTAACGTCTTTGTATAGATTTTAAATTGTTTAAAAAAAAATATATCCAGGAATTATGATATTTTTTAATTTAAAAAAGGTCTATGTTTGTAGTTCAAGAGATTAAATAAAATAGTGACAAGTGACAGGTAGAATGTGAGTAAGAAACGGGTCAGTTTTTAACTTAATTGCAAATTACGACCAATAAGAAATGGATTCTTTTTCAAACATAACTCAATCCTAAAACTAAGGAATATTTTGATATGAATTTTGTGTCATCAAACTAAATAGAAAAAAGCCTTTAGCAAACAATCATTGATTCACTCAGGTTTTGTATAATAATAATAATAATAATAATAATAATAATAATAATATATATATAATATATATATATATATATATATGCTCCCAACTGGTAAAGCTCTCTGAAAGATGATTTAGCTGACGTTCCCGTATACGCTTAAATAAACACCAAGGCTCTCCTATAAAACGGATATGAAATCTCCGGCGACTTTGACATAAATACCTTTGTATGTATTTATCAGTTAAATTATTATTCGTACTTGTAGATGCTGATGATGGCCCAGCGGTTAACAAATCTGTGTGATAATAAATTGGTCGGGTTTCGATCCAGTCTGGAGGTAGCCTACAAGTCTAGCCACACTGAAATATATATATATACACTGATATATATATATATATATATATATATATATATATATATATATATATATTGCGAGCAATTCAAGGCCCTCTTTGGGTATTTCTCAGCTATCCTAACCTTCATGTTGTACAACTAGCTGTTCAACCACTTATTCAAAATCCCATCACAGTTAAATATTCGGAGATCAGTGGCTTCGTTATATACGTGTTCGATTTGACAATATTACCAGTAAATAAATAGATATGAGCCATTAAGTTTTTCAGCTGTCGGCAGTTTTATGACAAAGTGTCAAATTTCTGTTATCATGAGATTTCTGTCGACTTTTTCTTTTCTATCATTCTTTTTATTCTTATCAACTTTTCATGAAAATCATCCACGCTTTCAGCGTCATCACAATAGTTGATGTCTTCAAAACCTGCGCTGATGACGCCAATCAGCTGTTGAAATAGGGTGAAAAAAAAGATTCAATTTATCTTTCGTCACAAAGTCATAACAAATAATAATTATTGTTTATCAACAATCTCTTCTCATCACTTGAACTGTCACGTTTGTTTGCTGACCTGTAAGGGTTAATGATGCAGAACTATTATTTTATAGACGCGTTACTAAGCTTGGCTGAGTCGGGCACAAACAACAAAAAAAAAACATACAAATCTAGAGAATAAAATGAGTATTGAACCCACCACAGTATTTACAGTTAAACTAACAAGAATATGCACCCCAAGCATAAGGATTCAGGCTTTAATGTAATGAAACATACACGAAGTAGCTACGAACCTACGAATAAAGCATGAGACCTAAAGGTATCATTTGTCTTTTCTTTTCCTTTCCTTAATTCCTTTTTAGCTCGACGACCACAAGAAAGAACAACCACGGGGTTTAAAAAAAGAAATTAACAACAACAGCGATCACGTGCCAAAGACGACCAAAGATGCAAAACCCACATAAAGCACAACTACCTTACTCCACAAGAGCGTGGAAAAAGAAACGGAGAAAATCGAACTGGAACAGAGAATGGTGGAAACGAAAGGGAATCAGCGAATAAAGGAATATAAAAATGAACTCTCATGTTTGCAAAAGTGTTTGCATTTATAAACACACAAATAGATGCACACATAGATGCACACATAGTCATATATATATATATATATATATATATATATATATATATATATATATATATATATATATAGTTAAAAGAAAGGAAATGAATCCGACAATATGAGTATGAAAAGGTGGAATGAAAACATCACACAATACTGTTAAAGAAGAAAACAAATAAGGTTTTTTGTTTGTGAACTGATTTGACTTTCTCCTCCGACCCAAACAACCACGGAGTGAATGAGCTCTGATGATGATTTTTGTAAAATCAAAATATTGATCAGTATCAGCTATGATTATATTATAAATTGTTTTCTTCTTTAACAGCATTGTGTGATGTTTTCATTCCACCTTTTCATACTATATATATATATATATATATATATATATATATATATATATATATATGGTGGACTCTTCTATCGTAAACGACAGATGAGGGTCAGCAGTGACTGATGTCTTTCCTTCCACGCTGTGCATGCTATCAAGAAGACATTTTGTGTTTTCTCGAGTGTGATACTAGCCCACCTTACTGCGAGCTACGAAGCCACACTGACAGATAAAATTTTCTAGAGCGGAAGTCAGTTTTTTTTTTTTGCTTTAAAGTTAGATGCAGCTGATCACGATGTTTCAATCTATTTTCTTCAAAGCTCTTTAATTTAGCAAGACATGTCTTACACTATTCTTTCCCATTTGATGCTAATTTTTCTAGATATTCAGGTCAATATTGAGGCGTTTTCAAATTGCCCTTATATATATATATATATATATATATATATATATATATATATGGTGCCCACAAAAGATAGACATCATTTTATGAAATGATGTCAAATTTTGTCATGATTTTATGAAAAAGGTTTTTCATTATTTCATGAAATTTAATGAAATGAAATTCCCGAAGTAGCCTAACACTAACATTAACATTAACGTGTCAGGAATTATGAATAGAAATGTAAGGAAATAATTGATGGCGTTATGACGTCACTGAAGTCGTGACATCACAAGAAACGTTTTTTTTCTAAGTAAATTGTCGATTTTGTCTTTTTTCTTTTCACTCAGTTAAGTCAATGGCGCCTGTAAAAAGATTGATTTTTTTGTTGCTGGTTTTTGTGCTTGGTCTCAGCGCAGCGTATGCCGGAACCTCTTACCACCCGAAAGGTCGCTTGATTGAACCCCCACCACGACTAAGTCTCTGGAGACATGGCTACGACACACCGAAATACAGTCAAGACAACGAACTCTCGTGTTATATTAGGAAAGAGAAGGTAAAGCGGCATTTTGACACAAATGCAGAATAGCGCGCAGGAGATGATATGATTAGAATCGCATTTTACATTTAAATAGCATTAGATTACGGTGTTTTGTTTTGTTAAGATTTTTATTGAAACTCTTGTAAACCAGGATGCCAGTTTGACCAGTAAGCCAGGACGTCTATTTTCTTTGTTTAAGTTTTTTTTTTCGAAAAAGGGCGTTGAGTTAAATTGGGTTATTTCCTTTGGCTCTTCGCTTCCATCATATGTTATGACCCCCCCCATTGCAATAATTGTTTTTATTTGTTCTATTTTGTTTTTTTAATGATTCTTTTGTCTGTTTTTTTTAATTTTATATATATGTGCATGTGTATATGTATATATTTAGTTATGTTATGAATGCTATGGTGTTTTCTCGTCGTTGTACTTTTCTGGTATTTTAGTGACTCGTCCTGATCTTGTTGTGTAACTTTGCAGCATCTATTGTTTATGTGTTGTTGGTGATCTTTCTTTTAGTGTGGTTTCGGTATTCGGTAGGATTTTCTTGTGGTTGATTCGTTCTCTGCCGTTGGCATCTTTATAGCCTCTCTTCTTTGTATAATGTCTGTATAGGGTGGCGGAAATGTTAGCCGAAAAGTAGGTGGAGATGGTGCTTCCTGTCTTGGTATGTCGATTATATTTGTGATATGTCTTGGTTTGAGGTGTTCCCTTGTTCTTTGGTATACCTTCCCTCTGACGTTTATTAGGTATGTTCTTGGCCCCCTAGTGGAATTAGGTCTATTGAGAACAGTGTCAGGTATCCAGATGTAGCGCATTGTGTCCCTTGAATAGATCGGCTCAATGATGTCCAGTATTTCCTTTTCCTGGATTGAATGCTTCTCATAGTTCTGTTTCTGCTTGGTTTCGTTTAGTTCATTTTTTGAAGGTATGTCTCCTTTTCCGGGTGGCGTAATTGTAGGACACCTTTTGCTATATGCAACATTGTTTTCGGTTTTCTACCAAATAGTAATTCATATGGGGATGGCATGTCGTTATTTATGGGGGTTGTCCTGTACATCCATAGTCCTGTGTACGGGCACTTTTCCTCACGGGCCTTTTTCCAGAGGGCTTTTATTGTTCCCACTGTTCCTCCGCTACTCCGTTTGTTTGGTGGTGGTATAGCGAGCTTGCTTTTAGGGTTATGTTTGATTGGTGGCATACCCTCTTAAACCTTTCGCTCATGTATTTTCAGCCATGATAGTCATGGGGAACCCATATTCTGTTAGAATGTTGGGGAATTGTTCGCAGACAGTATTAGCTGATGTGTCCGGGAGTGTTTTGATGACTGGGAAGTAGTAGTCTACCATTAAGAGGTATTTTCACGCATCTTGCTCATAGATGTCTGTGTCTATTGTTTCCCAAGAGTTTGTAGGGAGGTCTAGCTGCATCAGTTGTAATTGGGGCTGTGCTGGTTGGTATTTGTTGCATATGGTACATGCGTTTACCATGCCCCTAATGTCCTGATTTATCCCTGCCTAGAATATGGACTCCCTAGCTAGTAGGATGAATTTTGTCTCCCTTTGGCGACCGATGTGTAGTATTTCAAGGGCTGAGTGTCTCAGTGTTTCTGGGATTATAACTCTGTCCCCCTTGAGGATTAATTTAGTCACACCTAAAGGTCAAGTACTCCTAGAGTGTTGTTGGGCATTTTTTAATGTATTCTGGACATCCTTTGTAAATTCTATTGTTCAACTGGTTCATAGTGGGATCAGCTATATTTGCCTCTTTTATTCGATCCGTGTCTATTAGCTTTGTGTTTGTTATGAAGTTGATACTGTTCTGTTGTTGTGCACTATTTCTATTTTCATTGAATCATACTCTTAACAGAACGTGTGCAACTGGGATTATTTTCCATGTCCTCTATTAGACTTGAATGTCAAATCTTAGGCACTTTAAGATGAAGCGTTTAAGTCTGCAAGATTTTTCTTGAATATTTGATCAAGTGGTGAGTGGTCTGTTTCCCCTATTATCTTTAGCCCTTAAAAGAAATATTCAAATTTCTGTAGACCATATGCGACTGCCAGACATTCTCTTTCTATATTTAAGTATCGTCTCTGTTGGCACTGAGATGAAATTCCTACAATTTTTTCGGTACCCATCTGGTCGATTTGCCTTATCCAGGTCCCATAGACCAAGTGTGTTGGCATCACACTGTTGTGTGATTGTTGTGGTTTGGGGTCTGTGTTATACTAGCTAATAATCTGTGCTCTACATAATTCTCTCATTATTGCTTCCGGGGTTTCTTGAGGAGGTTGTTTTACCATATGAGGTGGACATTGTTTGTAATCAATTCTCAGGGCGTTGCGGTCATTTGTGACAGTTTTATTGAGAACCTATTAAGATATTCAATCATATCAAAGAGTGTGAGGAGTTCCTTTGCATCTTTGGGGATTGAATGTCCTTGATAGCTTGAAGTTTGTCTTCTGTCGGTGATATGCCATATTCTGTGATTGTGTGGCCAAATAAGTTTACTCTTTTCTGTTTATATTGGAGTTTTTCGGCATTGAACCCAATATTATTTTCTTTGGCTCTTTCCAAGACTTTGGTCATGTCTGTGTCGTGTTCTTCTTCTGTTGATCCTGTTACCAGAATATCATCCACTATACTCGTGGTGTTTTTTTTATTCCAGAGAAGACTCTATCCAGCTTACGTTGGAATATGATAGACGTTTGAATTTGTATCTTCCAAACAGTGTGTTAAAAGTGCATAGCAGGCTTGATTCATGATCTAGTTCTTGGTGCCAGTATCCCTTTTTGCATTGATGACACTGAAATATGCAACTAAATATGCAACTATCTAAACCACGAAGTTCGATTATATATATATATATATATATATATATATATATATATATATGTATGTATGTGTGTGTGTGTGTGTGTGTGTGTGTATATAGATATATAAATAGGGGAATTTATATATATAATTGAATTACCACAAACAGAAAATCAAACAAACACCGCGTGCGACATACGAGAATACTGGACAGTTATTTGTTTTGTCCAGTGTTTTCGTATGTCACACGTGGTGTTTGCTGGATTTTCGGGCGTTGCAATTCAATTAAATATATATATATATATATATATATATATATATATAATATATATATATATATATATGCCAATTTGTCATTAATTTTATGAGTGAATTCTTGTGTTCATCCTTTATGTAGTTTTAGTTTCAGTTTGCACATATTAACTTTCAATGTAAAATAATTGTGCACTAAGTTTAACATTCTGGAAAGCAGGAAAATTAGTAAAAAATAGTTTCGGATATTTCTTCCTAACGAGTAAAATTAACTGATGAAAATTTGTGTTGTTTATCAATAAAATCCATGAAAATTAAAATAAACAGAGAAGATGTCAATTTTAAATTTTATTTCAATTTAGTTTTCAGTCTAAAATATCTTTTTCGTTACAATTTTTCTGTTAATCCCTATCTATGTGTATTGAATTATACCTGAATTAATGTATATATAATGTGGTACGTATATTCAGAATTTTTATCGTTCAAAATTTGTTCTTTACACAGAAAATATTGAATGAAAAATCTCAACCGCCTGAATGTGGCTTATGTGGAGAAACATCTCTAGTAGCCAAAAGTCGACAGACAGAAAAAGATGGTGAGGAAATCGTAAGAACCTACCAAAGAGGACAAAAGATCAAAGTGGGGGTGCTCCTTATAACACCAACCGTACGTCGTGGTCGGTTCGCTTTGAACTTTGTTCTAAATGTAAACCTAATGAGCAAGAAACAGAAAAGTGTTTTAAAAGTCATGTTCTAAAGGCATTATCTATGTCCAGAGTTGATCCAAGTCGGCCAATAGAAGCTCGTTTTGCTGCAGCTACCGAAAATATTCCCAGAAAAGAAGGGTCATTATCTGAGGATATCGATATCCTAACAGAAACAGATAATGGTAAAGGTCTCTATTCGATTCCAGCTGATCTTCCTCCAGACACCGTATTGGTTATCGAACTACAACTCCCCGCCGATGTCAGCTGCAATGGATGCGTTTTAAGATGGACGTATTTCGCAGGTAGATTTCCGAATTCTTTCTTTTCTTTCTTTAGTATAAATGCACTATACCGTGCAAAATATTATTAGGATCGCATTTTACGTATAAAAAGCATTAGATGTCGGAAAATCCCGAAATACCCTAACACCACCCTAACTCTTACCCTAACCCTAATACTAGCGTCTTAAAGGTTTCAGGTATTTCCGTGAAATGAAATGAAATGAAACGTAAGGCTTTTTATACGTAATCTAATGCTATCTCTTGTGGGATATTCTGCATTAACACCCTTTCTTTCTTTCTTTCTTTCTTTCTTTCTTTATTTCTCTGTTTTTCCTTCTTTTTATCTAGGCGATTTATACTATACTAACATTGATGAGATAAAAAATTGTTGTTGGTATCCAAGAAATTTCAAGCCTTCTTTGATTATAAACATAATCTCCTTTTAATACTTTCCGTAAAACTGATTAGAAATATTTTAGGTATAGAATCCCTCACGCATTAGAGAATCGTTGGTGTATATGTATTGTATGCGTGTCAGGTCACTCAATGTGCTACTGGTACTACGTAACCCAGTACTACCTGTATCATAGTTGGATTATCGGCGACTAAACCAATAAGCCACTAATTTCGTCTGGTGAGGAGGGTGGCTGCAGAATGAAAAACAAGACCTGTAAAAGGGCGGAGAGAGCTCTTAACTCAATGGCCATCAAGCTCATTATGCAGGACAATGTAAACTTAGTAGCGTCAGAGCCATGCCGTCGGGAACTTAAGTTCATAGCAGGGCCACCCAGGGCGGACAGATCAGGCACCCAGTGGTATCAGGACCACAACCTGGCTAAAGGGGCTCTGGCGAAAAACCACATGGCGTTTCCATCATCGTCAAGAATCAAAGGCTTTTTGTGTACTTGTCACTGCGTCTGTGGAAAACCGAACAAGAGCATCTCCTTCCCACGACCAGGATATGCATGTGGCGTTTGTGGACCGCTTGTGAATTTCCGATTCCTTTGTTACTCCGTACATGAATTAACCGCAGGTGAATTCGTTAGATGGAGCCGGCTCAACTGAATGCCGTAACAGAAACAGAAACAGAATTGTATATGTGAATGTAACTCTAAATTGAAAAGTCAAATGAAGATGAGGTATTTCTTGTTAGTATTTGTTTGTGTGCATGTGTGTGTGTGTGTGCAAATTTGTTACAATGTACGTTATGGTATATTACGTTACGGTATGTTAAGTTACGGCAAGTTATCGAGGCTAAATCAGGAATATTGAATATCCAATACCTATCAGGTAAGCCGAAACCCTTTTATTGAATTAAAATGGGCAGTGATATATGTGGGTTACCAGAGACTTTAGGAAACACAAAGATGGCAGCTTTTGACTCGAAGAGGATTTTAATACAACATAGGCAATTGAACACTTAGATTTATCTCGTGGATCTTATGCGCGCGCGAATACACACACACACACACACACACACACACACACACACACACATATATATATATATATATATATATATATATACATATATATATATATATATATATATATATATATATATACAGAAATACACTAAATCTAAAAAAGGAACAAAAGTTACGGTCAGTTACCTTATTTACTTAGTGAGTCAAATTATTAGAGAGGTTTAATAAAAAAAAACTATAAAAAAGAAAATAACATATTAATTGTTTCATTTACAAACTTTCATCGATACATGCAGTACCTAAGATGAAATTAAATTGAAATAAAAAAGTAAACATAGTTCAGTAATAATACTGGATTTGGTTTATACGAGATGTGTGATTCTTTTTGAAAAAATGACTTGGAAAACATCAATTCTGGATTGCCTCTTATGTGATTTCACGTGATACGTTTACTATTTCCTGTCAAAAGTCATCCTTGCTTCTAAATTGGCGTCCATTCTCATAAACATATCGTATCAGAATGCTCCATAAGGTTTCAATTGGGTTTAAGTTTATTAAATTAATCGACCAGTTCATTCTATAGAAGCCTATTTTTTTATTTTTGTTTTTATTCTATTTTTATATATGTATAATGGAATTATATACAATTAAATGACCAGAACCAGCAAATTCCGTGAACAACGGGTGTGATATGCGGAAACACTGGACATTAGTTTTGACCTATTAGGTATACACTGCTGATGAGACCTAATAGATTGAAACAGCTGTCCGGTGTTTCCGCATATCACACGCGTTGTGGTCCTGATCATTTATTCTATTTGTGTTTTATTATTAATTTCTATGTATTTATCTATTCATGTAATTTTTTGATAAAGTTTTCGGGAATTTAGTTTAATTTTTGGAGTCATCAGATTTTAACTGCTTTAACTATTTATTTTCGTTTCTAGATTTTGATATGAGTTCTGATTGTTTGTTTTTCTCAAGGAAAGTTATTATCGCTAATTTTTCTTCTTGGCAAACTTTACAGTGTCTGGTTAGGTTGTTGTATACTGGTGCTGTTTTCCTTATTTTCCAGGTTATTTCTGATGTGATTTAGTTTGAATTTTTGGTTTCCCAAATGTGTTTGGATCGTGTTGTACTGTGTTTGTGGTTTTTTTATTTTATTGTTGAATGATGTCTTATGAGCATAGGTTTTTTGTTTCCATCTGCCTTCTGTTACACACATGTATATTTTTCCTGTATTTTGTTTAGATATTACAGTTGTTTGGTATACTGTTGATTTTTTTTCTGGCAGCATTCACCCGGGGGTGGTTGTGCCGGCTCCATTCATTCAAAGATTGAGTGTCATGGGAACTGAAATTACGCAAACAGTTGAGTAAATGCTTATACCCTACTTGGGTTTCGAGTTGAGTAAGTGAGGGTAAAATTATTATTCGCCTGAACATTGTGTTTACATATACCACAATAATGATGAGGATAACAGTCCGAAATATCACAATTATTCCTATCAACCCTCATTTTATAAATACAGAAAAATATGACAATATTATTATTTGTAAATGTGAGAAAGTATATGTACGATGGAAAGAATAATATATTTATCTTTGGTCTATTCAGGAAAACATCAAAGACTTTACGGTTGTGCTGATGTGAGAATAATTGACCGTTCTGATCAGAGTGAAATTCCCAATGGCTTAACCCAGATTGTATACCACCGAGCACTCAACCTGGAGACGAGGAAATTATCATTATTCGTCGACGAGATCAGATGCAGTCGAATCAGAGTGTCTCCAGCATTTCCAATTCGGTTTCTACTACACAACTTCCGGCTTCGTTGTCGACCCAAACTGACGGAATAAAAGAATATAAGACAACAACAACAACAACAACAACAACAACAGCAAATTTGAATGGATATCATTCGGAAATCATGTCTCAAATTGTCAGCACTTCCTCGTATCCATTCAGTCAGACATTGCAAAAAGGTAAGCAGAATGATAGATTGTCGAATCGAATGGAAAAACCGAGAGAAATGCAACCAGTTGTATCAAGTTCAACATTGACAGTTCAAAATATTTTGATTCCTTTCTTCTTTTTATTTGTTAATCTTCTTTTTAGTTGTTAAGTTAATGACTTAATAAAAACATTGAAAATATTCTTTATTCTATCTTATTTTGTTCTTGTTCAACAGGGACTTTTATAACACAAGGGCTTTTGCATTTGGTTTTTTTTTCGCTCTGTTTTTGTTTTTCAAAACATAATGGGAACAGTGTGTGTGTGTGTGTGTGTGTGTGTGTGTGTGTGTGTGTGTGTGTGTGTGTGTGTGCCTGCCTGTCTGTGATTGTGTGTACCTATCTGTGTGTGTGTCTGTGTGTCAGTGTGTCTGTGTGTCTGCGTCTCTGTGTTGGACATTTGATATTCAGTGACGCTAATACAGCAAAAAGAAAATAGTTTTATTATCATTTTATGAGACTTAAATTCTAATACCATCATCACCGTTGTAGATTTTATGGTCTTTGTAGTCAATAAGTCACGCTGTGCAGAAGTTTATAAAACAACACTTAAGTTTCTACCGACAAATATATATATATATATATATATATATATATATATATATATATATATATATATATATATGTGTGTGTGTGTGTGTGTGTGTGTGTGTGTGTGTGTGTTTGGAAACTGGATTTGTCATTAGTTTTATATGTGTGAGTTTTTTTGTTTTTTTATAAACTTTCTGTCCATCTATTTGTCTATTTTTATTCAGTATTATCTATCTTTCTGTGTATCTGTCTATATATTTTAAATTGAATGTGTGTCTGGTATGTTTGTGTGATTTTTATTTATTATTTTTATTTTATTTTTTTTTATTTTATTTTATATATGATAGACAACAATAATAACAATATCACTGCTATGAATAATAATAATAATAATAATAATAATAATAATAATAATAATAATAATAATAATAATAATAATAATAATAATATAACATTATACACACACTCACTTACCATCTCCCCCTTCACAAAAAATAAAATAAAATAGAATAAAATAAAGATAAATAAATAAATAAATAAATAAAAATCACACAAACATACCAGCCACACATTCAATTCAAAATATTTAGACAGATCCTTCAGTTCGAATCACCCTGATGAGCCGTTTAGGTGAAGCCTAGGTGGGTAGTTTCTGACTCTTTATGGTCCTTATATATATATATATATATATATATATATATATATATATATATATATATATATATAAGAGAGAGAGAGAGAGAGAGAGAGAGAGAGAGAGAGAGAGAAAGAGAGAGAGTGAGATAAATATAGATTTATATATGTTGATATGTGTATATACAAATACGTATCATGAATCTATTTTACATTGTGTCTATTCAGATGAACATCAAAGACTTCACGGCCTCAGTTTGCCTCCGAGTCAAATGATGCACTCACAACGGCCGGATCCAAATTATACTGAAGCCGTTCAAGAAAATTTCAAAAACGATTTCCTTTTGCACCGAAAAAATCAACTCTCGTCAAATAGAAGCGACCAAAATTCGTCACCAGGTGTCATTCGGTTGACAGAAAATGCCAGAAAGAAAAAGTTTCGCAGAAGACGTAATAATAGAAATGATACTACCATTGCTTATCAAGTGATCTGCCTATACCCATACTTTTTTTGGGAGAAATTGGATGATGATGAAGGATTTATGGATAAAATAATGATGACTCAATCCGATGAAAATCACACTGTTTCCTCGGGAAGTGACAGCACATCGACATTAACAAGTGTGATGCTGTTAGATTTTGAGGGGCCAAAACGTTTAACGAGCCATTTAAGATCAATGTGGCCCCTACAAAGCTTGCTTATCATTTTGTGTTTCAGTTTGATGTTCCTAATATTATTTGATGGCTGACACAATAAAACATTCAAAATGTTCCCCCCTCTCTCTCTCTCTCTCTCTCTCTCTCTCTCTCTCTCTCTATATATATATATATATATATATATATATATATATATATATATATCAACCCCTCCGCACGAGAAGGGTGTGACACAGGATCAATTTCTTTTTTTTTTTACCTCTGAATCCAAAAATGACCCCAGTTTTTCAATATCACATCAACTTTTTGAGCTAGAATATACCCTCGATTTTTCTTAAAAACAAAAATACCACATCTTACAAATTTATGCTTATTTTATGGAATGTTTTAAAACTCTACATATAATGGAAAATGAGCAACATAATTTTTATTGAGACATTTGTTTTTGTCTAACTTTTGAACTCTGAATCCAAAAATTATCTCAGTTTTTCTCTATTACATCAACATTTTGAGTAACCGGATACCCTCGCTTCACTTTAAAATCCATTAAAATACTACATGTAATAAATTTGTGCCTATTTTATAGAATGTTTTAAAAATTTACAATGGAAAAGAATGAAAAAAGATGCTTGTCTCTAATGTTTTTACAAATTTATCTTGCTCATACATTTTTATTGAGTCAAATTGTATGCAAGTAATTAAGGTAAAAATGTACACGTATAGTTTTTCTCGAGTGTTCAATCTGTGGACAATTTCACTTTATGCTCCAACAATAGTTAGCCATCATATTTACATCCCATATAATTCCTCTATGAATTTCAAATCTTGGTAGAATAATTCACCGTGCTCACTGATCGACCCCACCAAGGTTTTCCAAGATGTTAGCTAGATGGCTATGCAGAAAATGGAACTTGATGCTTATGTTGCAATCGAGCGTTTTGTGGTTATCAAATAGTTTCTGGACAATTCCAGTGTAATTCTTTGCTTGTGCATTTCCAAGAAAGTTTTTGACAATGTCTTTGAATGATAACAAAGCATTGTTTTTGAGTTCTGACATTATCTCGATGAAATGTTCATTTTTGATAATTTGCCTTTATCTTTTCTCAATTGACCGGCTCTACTGCCCCACATACACAGAAGCCACGTGTATGTGCATTGCTGACCAAAAAGGAAACATACCATTTAAAGATCAACACACATGAGACAACTGTGTTTGTGATATTGCAACAACTCAATGACTCTCTATATGTTTTCATATTTTTCATGAATACAAACTGAATGCCTAATTAGGAGTGCACCTTATAAATTACTACAGTGGACGAGGACACACTTTAAGCTCTGATATGAGCTATCAATAAACAGTCGCTATTCAGTTGATTTGTAAATTTGAATTCCCAATTTCCCAATTCTGTATTTCATGACAATACACATAAACCTACTGCCACCTCGAAAGTCGTGCAGAAATCCGCCTTTCCTCAATCAACAGAAATGTCGAAATCCAGGAGAGAAATACATTTTTCTTTACATTTCAATAAAAAGAAATGTGAAAGAGAAATACTTTGTTTAGTTAAATTTCAATCAATAGAAATGTTGAAATACACGTGAGATTTTTTCTTTAAATTTCAATAAATAGAAATGTTGAAATACAGGCGGGAATTTTTTTCTTACAATCAATTCAAATGATGAAATACGGTGAATGATTTTTTTCTTTATATTTCAATCAATAGAAATGTTGAAATTTGAGGGAGAATTATTTTTCTTTGTATTTCAATCAATAGAAAAGATAAAATACAGGAAAGAATCTTTTATCTGTATTTCAATCTTTTGCAGGAGATCATTTTTCGTTACATATCAATCAATAGAATAAAATACGGAGAAAAATTGTTTTCATTATATTTCAATCAATACAAATGTTAAAATACGGGGGAGAATTAAAATACAGTAGAGCGCTTTTTATTTTATTTCAGTGAATAGATATGTTCAAATAGGAGGAAACATTTTCTTCTTTATATTTCAATCAATAGAAATGTTGAAATTTTGAACTACAGGAGAGAAATAGTTTTTTTCGTTTAATTTCAGTCAATAGAACTTAAAATACAGGGGAATTCTTTTCTTTTGATTTCAATCACGAGAAATGTTACAATACAGGAGAGGTGTTTTTTTCAATTTCAAGCAATATTTTTTTAAAAATACGGTGAGAAATATATTTTTCTTTATATTTCAATCAATACAAATATTGAAATACACGAGAAAAGTTGAAATACAGGAGACTTTTTTCAGTAAATTTCAATAAATAAAGATCTTAAAATGCAGGAGATAAATTTTATAGAAATGTCAAAATACAGGAGTGGATTTTTTTCTTTATATTTCAATCAATCTTAAAATACACGAGGGAATGTTTTTTCTTTAAATATTAATCAATAGAAATGTTGAAATACGAGAGAGATTTTTTTCTGTTTATTTCTATCAATAAACATGTTAAGATACAAGATAGAAATGTTTTCTTTATATTTCAATCAATATAAATGTTGAAATACGAGAGAGATTTTTTTCTGTTTATTTCTATCAATAAAACATGTTAAGATACAAGATAGAAATGTTTTCTTTATATTTCAATCAATATAAATGTTGAAAAAGGGGGAAGAGTTTTTCTTCTTCATATTTCAATCAATAGAACTTTTGAAATACGGTTCAGAGATTTTTTCTTTACATTTCAATCAATAAAAATGTTGAAAAATGGGGGAGAATTTTTTTCTTTATATTTCATTCAATAGAAATGAAATACGGGTGAGGATTTTTTCTTCTTTATTTAAATCAATAGAAATGTTTAAATACATTTTCCTCAACAAATATCAACAAATATACAGAGTATAACTTGTTATTTATTAACTGAAGTTATTATTGAAGAAAATATATTCCGTAATTAACAATTTCAATATTACAAATATAAAACAAATATATGAGTTATTTTTTCAATTCAGTTTAATTTTACGCTAGGCATTTAAATGACACAAGACAATTAAGAAAGATTCATTTTTAAAATGGCTGAAATAAAATAAAGAGACGATACATGAAAACAATGAAGACGGATAGAAAAGAACTCAATCAAAAACTGGCGCCCCGATAGACAGGGAACACCTTAAAAGGACCGGGGGATACAGCGGCCAAAACGTTGTGTGTTTTAACATAACACAATAAAGATAAGGACACAATTCCGAAAAATCAAAATTATACACATCAAGCCTCATCTAAAACATTCACACTAATAAGAGTAACGTTTATTCTACATGACGCTAAACACAATTTTAATCTACGTCATGTTAAACACATTTAAAAATTCAAACTGTAATTCAAACTTAGAATAAGCATAATTTTCCTCTTTACATCCAATATATAATGACGATGTAAACAATGATGAATTTAAAACCACTTTTTAAAAAAACATGATTCATTATGGTTCTGTGTAGAACCAAAAGTACTTGGAATTACGGACTATTCATAAATTATTTTCAAGATGAAAAATATTTTAAAAATTGAAAAGAAAAAGAAAAAAAAAAACAAAGTCATTTGGATTCAATCGTGTTTAATACAAATTTGAATAAAAAATGCTGCCTGAACGCACACACACACACACACACACACACACACACACACACACACACACACATATATATATATATATATATATATATTATATATAATATATATATATATATATATATGACAGTGATTAATATTTTCATTACATCTATGCACAAACGCAAGTGAGGATCTTTATAAGCAATATTTCAAGGGAAATAACTCTTTTCAAAAATCTTAACGGTTATTTCCCTTGATATTGACTTTAACGATATATAAAAATTATTTTTGTTTCAATTTTTGCCGTTATATTCTTTCATGTTAATAGACTCACGGTTACTTAATTTTTTTAATAACGTGAAAATTAGAACATTTTTTTTAATAATAAAAGAATAATATTTCTGAAATAGAATGTTTTGTTCTAAAAACATAGACAGACTTTTCATGAGTAAAAAATATTGCATGGGAAGTAACTCTAAAATATTTTTGTGCTCTCCCTTGATGAAATAAAAGTCTTTGTCGCACCGTTTGTCAAGTAAACACAATCACATTTCATCTTTGGTACTAATGCAGAATAGCACGCAAGAGATAATATCATCAGATTATATATAAAAAGGATTACATTTCATTACGTTTCACAGAAATACCCGATTGTTTGAGACTCTAGGATATGGGTTTGGGTAAAGGTTAGGTCTAATGTTAGAGTAAGGGTTAGGGTTAGGGTTAAAGTTAGTGTTAGGGTTAGAGTTGGGGTTAAGGTTAGTGTTTGGCTATTTCAGGAGTTTCCGTAATCTAATGCTATTTATACGTAAAACGCGATTCTAATAATATTCTGCACTATTTTGCACTATTCTGCATTTGTACTTCATCTTGGTATTTACCAAGACCTCCCACCAGGTTAGGATGTAACACAAGATCTTTTTAACGTGGGAAGCCACGCATAAACCGAAGCTCATATGATAACTAGTAAAAAAATGCATGGATCCCATCGGATCACGCTGTTAATTTGTCTATACTTAAAATTATTTTTTTCATCTTACTTCATCTTTCCTCCCCGAAAAAGGAGGACAGTTCTACATTGCATAAGATTAAATAGATATTGAGATATTACATGGAAACCGGTCGAGAGAAGGGTTGGCTAAATACATAAGTCAAAAGAATCATAGAAAAAAATCGGAATTCAGGACTTATACAATTATATATCAATTATTATATCAATCGGATTTTTTCTGGATATGTTGAGAATTATTTTTAATGGTTTGTTGCGGTCACGATATTGAAGATGATTAATCTATGATGAAAAAAAATATCACGGAAAAATTGTTGGTGTCACTATTAGATGTAAATATTTTTCATTGGAATGCTTGGTTCTAGGAAAAATATCAAGTCGATTACCCACTCTTCGAGGACTAATAGTAGCTTTAATATATCCATGATATACTAAGACTGAACAAAACAGAAGGAAAGACAAAATAAACTCAATTACACATACAAGAACACATAATATTTTATATTTACAATGTATATGCAAGTGGAATTATAATGACAAAGGCTTACTTGACAAGTGTGGACAATATAGCCATGTGGCTTTACCGTTCAATGAAAGGGTCAGAAATAACGTCTATACTATTCAAAGAACAGAGGCAAATAGAGGTCGATAAGAAATATCTGGACTCTTTTATGTTCCACTCTATAAAGCACTTACTGACCGTTCAAATTAGCCAAAAGGAGCTAATTATGTATTGTATTCCTTCACTGTTGTATAAGACAAACGTTTTATTATCCGTTAAAATGTCAATAGAATTTAAACATTTAAGAATTTCAAGGCGAATGAAAAGTAGACAAAGGAAAACCAATGATAATTCATTACATAAATGTTTTTAAAGTTTTTTAAAAAATTAACCAAAAATTCATGAAAATCGTGAATATGGATAAAGTGAATACGGTTATTTCCTATAACTCCAACATAAACTAAGGGGAACCACTCTTGACTGATAAATTATTTATTTATTTATTGATCTACTAGGAAAAAAGAAGATGGGTTAGGGTTAGGGTTAGAGTTTAGGGTTAAGGTTAGGGTTAGGGTTAAGGTTTAGGGTTAGTTTAATGGGAAAATAGATAAATAATTTATCAGTCAAGAGTGGTTCCCAATTTGTTTATGTTGGAGTCATAGGAAATAACCGTAAATACAATACAAACATATCTATGTTCGGTGAAAAAGATATAATTCAGAAAAATATGAAAACTCTAAACTCACAAAAATATTTTCTATGTTTGGTTGGTTGGTTGGATTTTATGCCATGTCAAACTTTGTTGGGTTATTTTGTGCCAAAGAAGTGTATTAATCCCTGATGGGTATACAAAATCAGTTTTTATAAAAACACATTTTTTAAAGTTATTCTTTCTATTTAACCCAGTGATGGGACTCTAACAGGAACCACCACTCCGCGTCAGAGTGGATCTGGGAGTAAAAATCCTCAGAACTCCAAAATTGGAACTTCACCATTAGATGCAATTCAACTTCATACCCAGAACACTTTTGTGTTTGGCATAAAAGGTTTACTAAGCAAACAACAGAAATAAGCAATATCTAAAGGTCAAATTGTTATACATCCATTTATTAAATAACATTTCTTGAGTGATATTCAAAACAAAAATAATATGAAATTACAGAAATATAATTTTGCCAATTTAAAACACAGAAGTGGCGGTACTTACAACCCCGGGGTGAAAGTGAGCAACACAAATATTGTGCGTGTTCTGTTTTATTTACAAGGTGCAAACATAACAGTAAACACATCTTTCACAACTTTTTGTCAATGTTTCTTTTGATTAGTAATTATGTATTTACAAGTTTAGCATATATCCTGTACGCTTGTAAATTTACAGAAATTAGTCTCTATTTTTAGTCTTTAATTTGCGTGATTTTCGTTGCTCGGAACATTGTCGAAATTCCACCAAATTGTTTAAGTCATTAAACTCACAAGAAAATGTTTTAATGGCTACAAAAATCTGACAATTGAACATTAAAGTAATTTTAGAATTATTAGTTTTGCTTTCACTGACAGAATATTTGAAGAAAAACAAAACTTCATACGAACTTAGCACAACACGGTCTAGATACATTTGGGAACTCAACAGACACACACACACACACATACACACATACACACACACACACACACACACACACACACACACACACACACGCACACACACACACACACACACATACACACACACAAAAAAAATAACATACAAAGTAAGAAAATAACACTAACTTACAATAACTTAGTAAGACTGAACCCTTTTGACTGGAAGAAAAATAGCCATAATAATCTTCCCAAAGCAAAACAAACTGCTTAACGATCGGTACTCATATACAAATGTAGATATAACAATAAATTCCTATTAAGCCACCAACAAACTAACGACTCAAAAGATGAAAATAAATTCAAAAAAATTTCATAAAAAGAAAATTACGAATTAGAATAAATTAATCAATTAATAATAATAATAATAATAATAATAATAATAATAATAATAATGCGCCAGCAGCACGGATATGCATGACAATTTCTCGCAAATCATCCCTATCATTCATTGTCCCTGGGAAGTCCCCCGCACAGCATCCAGTATACGTACAGATTTGGTCTATGTAGGCCTTTGCTAGACGACCCGCACTGGCATGTCCACGTGCTAGTTTCAATAGGAGGACGTCGCTAATGAGTTCATCCTTACTTCTCCAGCAGTGTCTAGCATGTCTTATCCATCTTACTCAGATGGTTTGTGTGATAGGAGATAGGTGGCCGTATAGCCTCTTCCTTGTGGGGTGTTGTTTCCACAATACGTTTAAGATCGCTCGCAGCATTCTTGTGCGGCTCCCATTTAGCCCATTCTCCAGGCGCCTCGTTAAGGTTCAGGTGGTGCAGACATACAGTAGCCATGATACCACCACGGTCTGGAAGAATTGTCGCTTTAATTTATCGGTGAGATCTGATTTTCATATAATTAATAATCTGTTTATAGCAGACAATGCCATCCCTATGCGTGCATTAACATCGCTTTCTGTGGAAGAGATATCACTTCCCAGGTTCGTGATTTGTTCTACTGGCTTTAGAGGCTTATCGTCAAGTGTGGAGATGTATACTTTCTTCTAAAGCACATGGACTTTTTATCGGAGTTCACATAAAGGCCAATGTTCCGTGCTGCAGGGATTCGGCTTGTGTAGGTGTATTTGCAAGAAGTATATAAATAGTCTGTGCGGGATATTGCCTGATTCTTGCCTTTTTAGTGTGAGACCTATTTTTTTATGGGATCTAATGATGTTCGAAGTACATAGTCTCGGCATATCATGAGTATATACGGTGCTAGGCCATCTCCTTGTAGGACTATGGTGACTCTTTCAAAGTAGTCTATATCACCGTCAGGTGAGCGTACCATTGGTTTATAGTCTTTGTAAAGCATCATTATAACGGTAACTGTTTATTTGAGGAAACCGTATGCTAGTAGTATTTGCTCCATTTTCTTTCTGTGTATGGAGTCAAATGTCTTGGAGAAATTTCCAAATAGTAACGTTGCCTTCGGCCAAATAATATTAATAATAATAATAATAATAATAATAATAATAATAGTATAAAAAAACCAAATAAATTAAACCTAATATCGGAAAATCAAATCCAATAAAGTAAAATAGAATATCACAAAATTGATACAGTAGATTAGAACGCCCCTCCCCCCCCCCATTCAGTCCCCACACAAATTTTTAGTTTTGATTTCCTTGACACATATTATCTATTTGAAAAACAAGTAAGACTCGAATGCACCAGATAGACAAAAACGTCTATAAGTTCGTTAACCATCACACAAGTAGCTGCCAATAAACTTCTTATGGGATTTGACTGATTTAACGAAAATATTCAAGAGGTTCGTTCTAAAATTGAAATGGTCTCTTAAGAGTATCCTAAATGACGTTGAATACTTTTTTCTTCATTCAACAATTGGCAACCGTATTCGTGATTGCAATTGATTGCAATATTCATTATATTATAATTAAATCGTACTATCAAGCAGTTTCAGAATATTAGTATTGCGTAAATTATTCTGGTCTTCTCACAAGAGCGCTGTTGTTAATCCTACCATGGACAACTAACAGTGATGCGCCAAGCTTACCCTCCCCCGACTAACATGGGGTAACAGGAGGCTTGCCACTTGTCACCACTTACAACCTGGAGGCTGCAAGTTCAGTCTCTGTAGCCTCCCGCTACAATTAGATGAATTCAAAAGTTTTCAGCATTTAAAATCAAAATCAAAAGCGGCATCAAAAGGTGAAAGTATTGAGATTCAGCCTGGCCGTTGAAGAGTTAAGATGGGCTGAAGCTCGTCTCTCCGCGCGGTGATCATGGGCTAGATAAAATAAAAGCTTTAAACAAAAAATGTCTTGTTAATTCAATTGCAATGACCAAATCAGTCCTTAGTTAGAAGAAACAGCCCTTAGTTAAGAAGAAGTTAGATTGAAGTCAACCAACTAGACAGCAAGATGGCAACCGGTGGAGATGGTAGAAGGATCAGCAAGAAGCAAATAAGATATCCTCACTTAGTAAGTCTAATCTCTCTCTCTCTCTCTCTCTCTCTCTATCACTGAAGAACTCTCTTATCTGAGAACTCTCACTCTCCCCAATTAGCGATGTAAATGTATGTTTATTCAGTTTCTAGTTTTATAAAAGATTTTTCTGGGAACTTGAAGTAGGTATGAATTGATAATTTACTAGGGTCCAGTTGTTGTTGTTGTTGTTGTTAATGAACTATTTGGTTTTCTAATCCAACTCATTTATATATTAATATTTGTGTTCCTTATTTTTACCGTTATCATTTCCCAACACCCTCTGGTTAGAAATAAGTCCGTTCAAATCGTCTAGGATGAAATGCAAATATGTAAGTCCTGATTATCTGGTGTCTGAATACTTATTTATTTTGATTTTCGTCACCTCAGGTAAATACTGAACCATTATGCTTTCATTAGGAAGAAAAAGGGGAAGAAAAAGGGAATGCTACACAGAAAAATATAATAAGAAAGAAAGAGAGTAGGAACTCATAACTTTTGTTCGAATACAAATTTTAGTTTGATTAAAGATTACGTTATGATAGTCCAAATTGAATTGTTTGAGAGTTTGAATTGAACTACCAGAATCGTCTATCTAGTCAAAATCACCTGAACTGTGTTAGCCTATCAATGTACCTGCAAACACTATAAAGAAAACAGTCAGATTATGGCCAAGACCCTTGAGCTCTGTTGCTATCGTCAAAGGGAGGTCACTGTAATTGTTAACATTTTCGTTTCCAATCTTTATTATTTGCATAAGGTGAAAATAAGGTAATATTATTTTGCACAACACTGGAATATAGTTTTTGTAACGTTACATACATAGCAATAGTATAATCTTTACAGATCACTGCGTATCTCGCATTCCTAAAAACCCACCACTAGAACCTTTCCTTTCATGAGCCCTCAAGTGACTCATCAATCCCGCTACAGATCTGAAAAATTTGATGCAAATATGACATAGGAAAGACGTCCTTCCCCTTGGATCGAATCGATGTAAAATGTTATGCTTTTTGCACTACTATATGTCTCTACTAAAGACCAGAACCCGACTTACAAACTTTGTTTCAGACTGAACAAGTCACATTGTTTGTTTCTAGAGTAGGCATATATACATACATAGATAAACACCAACACCTTTTCTTTCAAATCTACTGAAATTACTCTGATCAATTTTTTGTAGACCTAAAAATTATAATTCCTTGAATATGCCATATAAATATACAGTTAACATTTCGACTAGTAACACACGTGAGTGCACACACAGGCGCATGCGTGCATACAAATATATATATAAAGTGACGTGATTATATTATGCGCTTGTTTTAATCACTTAAAGATGCTCAAATGAATAAATAGTATCCCAATACCAATATATATATATATATATATATATATATATATATATATATGTGTGTGTGTGTGTGTGTGTGTGTATGTGTGCGTACGCGTTAGTGAATAGGTGTGTACACATGCAGGTTGAGTATGAATTTGCATTAAAATATTTGACGAGCGTGTAAACACATACACAGACAGACAGACAGACAGACAGACACACACACACACACACACATATATATATATATGTGTGTGTGTGTGTGTGTGTGTGTGTATACAATTACTAGTCTTAGGCAGATTTATGAAGACATAAAAATCTACTCAAAGAAATCTACACCTATCTACACAAAATAACGTCGATATTCTCCTCGGGCAGACACGCGCCTGCACACGCAAATACTACGTTACAAACTGACTGACGCTTTGGGTGGTCGTCACATTTTTATATTGTTTTTGTGGGGTTGTTTTTGTTTTATTTTGTTGTTTGTTTACCTTCCACCTGTCCTAACTCCACCGTCAACAACTTCTGCCATTTCCCAATCATTACTGATAAAGTTTCAAGCTTTTCCTTCAACGTAACATGCCATGGCATTAAAACAAATTCAGGAACAAAATTATAAAACTTTGACGATTAACTTAAACGACACACAGTTACAATCTTTTAAATCAGTTCAAATCCTGGACGGGGTTGTTTGCATTTCACATTGTGCTAATACACCTGTGAAAGGTATAAATCTAACTACTCTCCCTCGAACAATAGGTAAATAGTAGGACAGACTGGGCTCTTTGACCGTGGCTAGGTAACTAGTATAGGAGAATAAAAACTCTTAATTCAAACCTGCTAAACTCCGCTAAAGAAATTGAACTTGTGTCACATCCTGTTCGTGCGAAGGGGTTGGTAAATGTAAATATATATATATATATATATATATATATATATATATATATATTAGATATACTCATCGAATTATGCCAACAAATGTTGCAAGAATAATAGTATTATATATATATATATATATATATATATATATATATATATATATTTCACTTGTTTAATTTGATGATTCAATTTTTTACAATTTGACATGTTCCTTTGCATTTTGTGAGGAATATTGTATATCTTAATCCATCTTTATCCATTGAACTGGCATGAATCATCTAAAGATTTTTTTAACAAATACATGGAATCTTTAATTATGGAACTGGAATGGATGGATGAGAAAATATTTCATCCTGCTCTACTGGCCATTATCTTAGCACTTTCCTGACTTAGGAAAAACGTTATATATATATATATAATATATATATATATATATATATATATATATATATATATATATATGTGTGTGTGTGTGTGTGTGTGTGTGTGTGTGTGTAAGTAAAATAGGGAAATAAATCCAACGCTATGTAACAAATAGAAAAACAAAGTAACCTCTCTGGTGAGTTCTGATGAAGGTTGCTAAAACCGAAACGTTATAACGTCGGCTTCTCCGTCAGGAATAAATTAATCTTTTTGGAATATTTTGTTTTCTATTATATATATATATATTCGTCCAGTATACTTATATAGACAACAAAAATCGCGGAAGATTGTGTAGCAGCAGTTTTTGTATCTAAAAATTATTTAAATTGAAAAATCGCCAAATGTTGTTTAACACTTTGAAATTGCTTACAAAGAAACTCGATACTGTCATGACCACCGAACTTTTCACTTCACTCCTAAAATCGTGTTCAGATTCTTTGCATTCCTTAATCATTTTGTTTTTATTGAAGGACCAGATTGATATTTGGCTTTTAAAGACCTCATAAATATGTTTCCAGCCCATTAAATATATATACAGCTTTTGCTAAGTGCTGGATAATTAGAGTTTAAAATCTTTTAATATTCTGCGGTCAGGATGACATTTTTTGCAAAGTATTAGAACGTTTCATTTATTGTGATACTAGAAAAGAGTGGCTTTTTTATTTTCATTTGACAACATTATTACTTTGATCATTTTAGATTTGACAAATACATTAAGCGTTTGAGAGTCAATTCTCTTTGGGGAGTTTGTGACTTGGATTAGTCTAAATACTTTGAGTCATAAATCAATGACAAGGTTACTTACATAACTAAGTTGAGTAGAAACATCAATTTTCATTGTATTCACAAGTCACATAACTAACATGAATGTGTTTCTCGAATCAATTAGGGAGTCACACGGTGTATGAATAGCATTCTCTTGAAACTGTTGCCCTATCTCAAAGTCAGAACTTCGTAGTAAAATGGCCAAGGCGATTTTAGAAACGAAATTGTTGGAGAGAAATTCGCAACTTACACACACACACACACACACACACACACACACACACACACACACACACACACACATATATATATATATATATATATATATAAAGTGAAAAAAAGTGATACTACAAACAGGAATATTTCATTTATGTTATCTATTTTTTGTTGTTCCCAACTAGTTTCGACTTTAGGTCATTGATAGAAGAAATATTCTTGTGAAAGAAATTGTTTTTAGAAAGTTTTAAAAAGTTTTTTAAGTGTTGGACAAGCCACAAAAATTCGGGCAAAGAAATCAGTTAGAAGTGGTGAGTCCATTTGTTCAGTGAAAACCATCTTTTGGTTGAATTCGTTCGGAATTTTCTTATAAATACGTGAGGAATTTTTTGAAAATTATTATATATATATATATATATATATATATATAAAGTGATGCTCTTACTATCTAGCTAAGTCCATCACTTTATGTCTGATAAATAGATAGTGTAGCTGTAGCATCCGCGCGACGAAGTTAGGATATAACCAGTTTTTTTTTTTTTAACTCAGGAATGATTGAGGTTTAAAAAATACGACACTCTAAATCATGGGAATTGTTCTATTTTTTAAGCAAAAATAGCAAAGATCTACTGAGAATATGTGAATTCTAGGCACATAAAAAATGCGCTCGCTCGCTGGAGGTGTATGAAAATGGCCATAATCATCAACCACTGACCAGTTAAGAGGGACATTGCATGAAATCACATCGGAATTCAAGTCGGTGTATAACATTGAGTGCGTTTTCTATTCGGTGACCCATTAAAGTACTATGATTTGCGTTATATTATCGGTTATTGCACCCTATAAGATAGCATTCACATTGAATTGCGGAAGTCTGGCACTGTCTTGGTTATATGAGTCGCTTTTCCACTTTGCTCAAGGTGACGATCAAGTCCATGTTTAGAGGACAGTGTATAAGTCTATGAATCCAGCCTGATAGCATATTGTACAAAATGGTTGTGGATTTATGATAATTGGAGGTGAGAGTGAGTTTACAAGGGTTTCTAGGGAAACTGTATCGACAAGTATAACATATTCCTTATTCGTTTATTAATTGAATTCTTAACCAAAATTTTAATATAAGTTGAATCTTTATCAAGATTCAAGTCTGGCATAAGAACAAGATACACAGATAATTGCCGCTAATATCTGACTTATTTCCTAATTCTTTGGAAAAATAGAATTTCTTAAACAATAGCAATGATGATTTGTTTTTTAAATTTAATACTTAATGTTTTTTTAGTAATATAAGAAATATGCATTTCTATTGGGAGCTCAAAATAATATGGGGGGGGGTGTTCCTAAAAATAATTTAAAAAAGAAATCACCGAAAATTTGTATATTACAGTGTTTATTTTAGGGAATTTTGTTTTTGTTAACATTGAAAATATTTTTAAAAAAAGGTAATCTAAATTTTTGAGTGTTTTGAAACAATTTTATGTCATAATATTGACATTTTTTAGCAGAATTCAGAATTCGTGTTTTTTTTTTTCACTAAAGAAATTCCCTAAAGAAACTTATAAAAATCTTCTGATATAATTATTCAGACCCTTATCTTTATAGAAAAAATTAAAAATCGATTTTTATCAGTTCATTTTTTTTCAGATTTCATAAAATATAATAGGGGAGAGACCTCGTAAAAAAATATTTCCTCTAACATATATTAAGAAAAAACCTATTTAAAACACATTTTCATCTATAGATGAACAATTACCGAAAATTTCGTGAAAATTTTACGATAAGTTGATTTCTTATAGAATTTGTTAAAAAAGCCTGTAGTCATAACTTGTTTTTAGCTACTTTAAATTTCAATTGATTTAATGGTGCAAAAATTTAAACATTGTTTTCGTTCATAATTTTCATTATTTCCGTAAGCTGAATTAAAAAAATCATCACGAGTGTAAAAAAAAAAAATGTTTCTTCTTTTGAATGGTCCAAAAATTTTGAAGATAATAATCATTATTCAAGTTTCATTGTGTTGAACATAGAAGGGGGGTAAATTTAACACAGCGTCTTTAAAGGCCTTTCGAGGCCTGTGTTTGTTAATGTAAATTAACAGCGTTGATCCCAGGGAGCTATCTTGTCTCAAATAAACTTCTGGTGAAGCTTCCTTAACCCACCGAGGCGAAATATCAATTGAATGAAGTTGTTTTATCTGTTATTCCTCAATTTTTAATCACACACACACACACACACACACACACACACACACACACACACACACACACACACACACATATATATATAATATATATATATATATATATATATAAACTGAACCACTGTACCAGCCCGCAGCTTGCAATCCACGTCTTGTAAATCCATTTGTCTTCATTGATGGAAAAGCATTGAAGATTGTTGACACATTTAAATATCTTGGATCAACAGTCACATCTGATGGAAAAATGGACAAAGAAATCCATTCCAGAATAGGTAAAGCTAGCACTGCATTTGGCAATCTGAAACATCGTTTATGGAGTACCAAAGATGTATCTCTTAAAATAAAAATTAACATCTACAGAGCAGTCGTGCTTTCTACTTTACTGTATGGTGCTGAAGCTTGGACATTTTACCGCAAGCACATAAACCAACTTGACGCATTTCACATGCGTTGTCTTCGTGTCATTGCGGTATAAAATGGGATGACAAAGTAAAAAATAGCACAATTTTAAAAAGATGTGATATTGCTGGCATCGAAACCCTACTAGCCAAGATTCAACTTAGGTGGGCTGGTCACGTTGTCCGTATCAATGAGAACAGGCTTCCAAAGAAGTTTTATACGGGCAACTACCAAATGCTAAGCGTTCCATTGGACGTCCTCTTTTACGCTACAAGGACAAATTGAAGGACAATTTGAAACGCCTCAATATTGACCTGATTGCTTGGGAAGATCTAGCATCGGATCGGAAGGAATGGCGTAAGACCTGTTTCGCTAAACTAAAGAGCTTTGAACAAAATAGACTGAAGCATAGAGATCGGCTCCGCATAACTTTAAAAGAAAAACATTTAAATCCTGCCTTGAATCATTTCGTTTGTCAGTGTGGCTTCATGGCTCGCAGCAGGGCTGGGCTGCCGTCACACTCGAGGAAACATAAAATGTCTTCTTGACAGCATGCACAACATGGGAGGAATCAAATCACTCACTGCTGACCCTTATCTATCGTTCTCGATAGGAGAGTCCACCACCATATGTATATATATATATACATTAATATTTTGTTGATAATATTGTTGCTATATTTTTAAGCAGTGTTCAATATCATTGATAGTGCGGTTATATTTGAATTAAGTGAGCAATGACAAAGAGTCATCACCTTGTTACTTACAGTTTCTCACCCATGTGATCTTCAAACTAAATGGGTAATAAGATCGCATAGACTAATTTGATTAATTCATTGCAGTTAACCCTGAAGATCCACATAGTGAAACTCGAGTAGATTATCTGACTATAACATTTTACTATATATATAATATATTGTGTGTATGAGTGTTTATGTGTGTTGTGTATTTTTCTTTTTATCATTTTCTCGATTTACAGCTCTTTTTTTCATGTAATTCTACTTTCGCATGAACTTCTCTCAATAACCTTTAACCTTTGTACTCTAATAGACCCCACTAAATTGTCTTCAATATCATCAAGTGATTTTTCATTGATCAATGACATCGGATATTGTTGCCATGGTAACATTAGTTAACGTGGTTGTTTTCATAATTGCTCAATTTCTCAAATGCACTTATAGACCCAAAGAAAAAGATCACTTGACGTGATTCAATCTAATTGATCAATTAAACATGAAATCTGGAAGGCGAAAAGTAAAAAGGACTAAAAATCTTTTTGTGACAAAATAACGCATCATGATTACAATTTGGGATGCAAGACCCAACGTGCGTTATTTGATGGGACTAATTCAAGCTAATTGCTAACAGTCCAGACTAATTTACAGACGATGAAATTATTGCTGGAATTAACGACAAATAATTCGTGCTGTTGATTTCATTTGGTTGGAAATAAATATTAATTCCCAGTTGAAGATCTAATACTCCGTGCAACAATATCGCAACAAATTGCAGCAAAACTCCACAACATTAAACCACCACAAACAACAACACTACCACCAATAATAATAATAATAATAATAATAATAATAATATAATGATATTTGCTAGAATACTCAGAAGAGTCCTGGAGACCTGACGAGACTAGTAACTCAGACTCCAGTGAAAAACCATCAGCATACGCTGGCGTGAAAAACTCACAAGGAGTGAAATAATGATAATGATAATAAAATTCTCTGGGATTTTCAAATACAAATGGATCACCCAATATCGAACCTCGTTTTAATTAACAAGAAGATAATAGCTTGCCGTTGCAGCGAACCACAGAATAAAGAAAATCGTCGACAAATACTTGGATCTGGTCAGAGAGCTAAAAAGGCCGTGGAACGTGAATATGGCGTAGGTGTCCTTGGAATGGTCATCAAAGGCCAATAAAATAGACTGAGGAACTGGATATCAGGGGAAGAATCGAAATCATCCGGACGACAGCATTGTTAATATCAGTTAGAATACTTAAAAGAGTTCGAGAGACATTAGGAGATTTGCTGTCACTTCAGTGATAAATC
This sequence comes from Doryteuthis pealeii, assembly GCA_023376005.1. Lineage (NCBI taxonomy): Eukaryota > Metazoa > Mollusca > Cephalopoda > Myopsida > Loliginidae > Doryteuthis > Doryteuthis pealeii. The sequence goes on from CM042142.1 coordinate 278,155, forward strand.
ATCAGTTAAAACTGGTGGTAAAAACACACGAGGAGTCAAATGATATAATAAGAATGACAAAACGAAAAGAAGAAAATACTATTCTTTAATGAAAAGAAATCGATTAAGTATTGGCCAGCGTTTTTCTACTTATCTTGAAACTCTTAGTTTGATTTTTTAATGAGAATTGGGTCGAATCAACATAAAATAAATCTCCAGATGAAACTGCGGAGTTTTCTTTTTATATGAGATTTATATTATCACACACACACACACACACACACACACACACATATATATATATATATATATATATATATATATATATATCATCATTATCATCAGGTCGTGCTGGCACTACGGATCTCTCTCTCTGTCTTTCTCTTTCTTTCTTTCTTTCTTTCTTTCTTTCTCTCTCTCTCTCTCTCTCTCTCTCTCTCTCTCTCTCTCCAACCGTCCCTAGTCACTATCGGCCATTGCCTTGGAAGGTACTCCGTACAGCATCCGGAATCCGCACATGGCTGATTTATCTTGATTTTTGCTGGGTGACCGTAACCTGGTGTGTCCATGTGTAGTTGTTCACAGAAGAATGTCACTTATGTGTTCGCCCTTACTTCTCCAGTAGTGTTCATCTTATTCGGATGTTTTGTGTGATAGGGGGCAAGTTACTATGAAGCTGCTTTCTTGTAGGTGCTAATTCCAAGATTTATTCAAGACAGCACGCAGCATCCTTGGGTAGCTCCTCTATAACTTTTTACCTGGGCGCTTTTTTTAAATCCAATTTTTGCAGCCGTACAATATCATTAACACGGCTACAGCTTGGAAGAATTCTTGTTTTATGTTATCCGTGAGATCACATTTCCACATGATCGATAATTTGTCTATAGCAGTCCATGATTTTTCTATGCGTATATTGCTTTCTATAAATGATATATTACTACCTAGATATGTGAACTGGTCTACTAATTTCAGAATTTTAGCATTAAGACGTTTTCTTCTATAAAATCTAATGTCGTTCAAAGAAACTTAGTCTAGGTAAATTATCAATATCTATGGCGCTAATGTATATTATTGTAGGAGTCTAGTGACAATGTCAAAGAAAGCTGTGTCACCATCAGGTTAACGGACCATTGCTTTTTGTCTTTGTCAATAGAGCAAAGCGATTTCCTTTGGGGGACCATTTGCTAGTAGTACTTGCTCCATTTTTTCTCGGTGTATGGAGTCAAATGCCTTCCAGAAATCTACAAAGGGTAGTATTGCCTCAAGGCCTTTTTGCTCGAACCCATATTATTCAACGAATAATCAGAATCTGAGAGATTGTTGATCGAATCCTACGAAAGGGAACAACCGATTGCTCGTTTTTTGCCTTCTGGATATAACATGTTGAAAGGTGCGCGTTCGTAAAGCACTATCAGTGATATTGAGAGAGTGATATATATATATATATATATATATATATATATAGATAGAGAGAGAGAGAGAGAGAGATACACCAATACTCACGCACAAATATATATTCATAGATAGATTGATAGATACATAGCCACATTATTTACTTTAGGTTCATGACTATATTGATTTGAAAACTGTAATTAATTCATCTAATCCAATTCATTTTTTTTTTCAGCCATACACATATTAAGTGACCATGTTTGCTTTTAATTGATATTTTAATGTAGATGAATTAAACTATGTAATAAACATAATATCACAATTTTCAAAATACCATAGTCGAATAATATAGACGCGTTTCAATTATCTTCTATTCTTATTAAATAATAACCATACTCATCAAGAAGATATCAATACTCCTCAATTTTAGTTTTAATCTACTTTTCTGTTTGTATTCTGATATACATTGACATAAAGATAATTTTTATAACTGCAAGTATTTTGATCTGCACAACTGTATGTACCCAACCCCTCAGCTACAAGCAGGATGCAACACAAGGTCATTTTTTTAAGCAGAGTTTAAAAGTTTTGAATTAAGAGCTTTTCCTTCTCCTAGACCGGATGCTATACTAGGGTTAAAGAGCCCACTCAGCAACTATTTACTCATAGCTAGAAGGAAAATTGAATTCATAACTGTCCCAAATGTTTTAGCATTATGTGAAATGCAAACAGCTTCCCCCAGGATTTGAACTCGAGTCACCCTATTCATTCCCTACAATGATAACACTGGGGAACACTATTTTTTATTCAAATGGATCTGAAACTTCTTTAATTGACTATTTTATAACCACTGAATCCAAAAATGGCCCAATTTTTCTATATCACGTCAACTTTTTGAGCTACGGGATACCCTCGATTTTTCTCAAAAGCCGTAAAAATACAGCATCTAACAAAATTTTGCTTATTCTATGGAAGGTTTTAAAAGTGTATCTATAATAAGAAATAATAAAACATTACACTGGGCATCACAAATTTTGTTGAGCTAGATGTGAGAATTGTTTTTGACAAACTTTGGACTCTGAATCCAAAAAATTCACAATTCTCTTCTCTATCACATCAACTTTTTAAGTAACAGGATACACTTGCTTAGTCTCAAAAAACATAAAAAATACTGCATGGGACAAATTTGAGCTTATTTTATAAAATGTTTTAAAGATTTACAATGGAAAATTTTTTAAAATTGCTTGACTGTAATGTTTATATAAATTCATCTTGTTCATACAAAGGATATTGTTACTGTAAGTTAAATTGCGTGCAAGTAGTTAAGGTATAAATTTGCACATAGTTTTTTTCTAGAGTGTTCAATATGTGGACAATTCCCCTGTATGCTCCATAGTCAGCCATTATATTTACATCCCAGATACTTTGATACCATTCCCTCATGGATTTCAAATTTTTGGTGGAATCATTCATCTTGCTCATAGCTGACCACATTAAGGTTTTCCAAGAAGTTATCAAGATGACTATGCAGAAATGGAACTTCATGCTCATGTTACAATCAAACATTTTGTGGCTATCCAATTTCAGTGTAATTCATTGCTCACGCATTTCGAAGAAATCTTTTGACAAGGTAAAGAACTTGTCAAGAACCAGGCATTCTGTTCGAATTCTGACATTATCCCTATGAAATGTTCATCTTTGATAACTTCCAGAATCTGTAGACCATCAAACACACCAGCCTTGATTTTTTTTTCAATTGACAGGCCAGGAAATGCCAAAATGTGGTACTTGAAACACTTGCTTTCAATTGGCAATGCTTTAATGAATTGTTTCAACAGACCTAGTTTCATGTGCAAGGTGCAAACATAATTTTCTTTATGTCAACAAATGGCTCATGCAGAATGATGGGATCAACAGGTTTGAGGTCAGATCTTAGAGGCCAATTCCTCTCCACCCAATGCTTATCTCAAGCTCTACTACGCCAGACTGGGATTTCAGCTGAATGAAGCACTGGACGTATAGCTTATGGTAAATTAGGATACTCAATTTTACATTTGTTTTTCTTGTTATATGGTGACGTTTTCATTAAACAAAAGTAACAATCAGTGGAATGATATTTGGGCTCTCACCAAATCATAGGTATATCAAATACCAACTTATCACAAGTTCGCTTGATCCACACCCGTATACTCTTAACATTCTGCTTGCACTTGTTTTAATCGACACATTTTAATTTAAAATATGCAAAATAGACTAGCTTCACAAATGAATTGATGTTTGTTCTTTGACTAGGAATCAACCAGATCTGAATAATTCTCCTTAATTTTCAATAAAATAATCAACGCAATCAGTTGACCAATCCTATTACTTACCGACAAACGATGCAATTTTGCTTATTTTGGGTTAGGGTTATTGTTGTACACTGTAGAGAAAAAAAACTTGATCTGACTGAAGAAAACTGATTGCAGTTTTGAAATCAGCATGTCAATATTAGTCTATATTAAATGAAAAATCAAACTCAACAGAAATTATGTGTAATCATTATACATCGGACTTTTCTATCTACACAAATCTATGGGTGTGTGTGGTGGGTGGAGTTCGTTCTTCAAGAAGTAAATGTGTGTGTGTGTAGATGCTGTCAATGGACGCTTATGTAACATTTTTTTTAAAATGAGTGTGTATATATTTATTAATCTTTTTGAAATTGTCACTCGTTATGTGCGTTTACGGGAAGTGAATCTGCATGATAGTGTTTATGTATCCATGTGTGTTTTGAGACGTCCTGTTTACCTTTATAAGACAGTATATATATATATATATATATATATATATATATATATATATATACCGACCCCTCCATGCGAGCAGGATGTGACACAATGTCAATGTTTTAAGCGGAGTTTAACAGGTTTGAATTCAGAGATTTCCTTCTATTAGACTGGTTACCTAACCAAGGTTAAAGAGCCCAGTCCGTCCTACTATTTACCCATTGCTGTAGAGAGAGTAGTTGAAATATTTTGTAATATAAGGTGTGCTGAGGTCCACGACTTAAACGTATAGACTCTGCGTGGGCATGTGGATTAAAGCGAACCAATCAACAGCTCGAATAGATGGTTAGTTAAGTATTTAATCACCGATCTTTAAAGCTGCTTATTTCCCCCATTCGACATTGACGAACGGACCTACAAGCAAGACTTTGCTCAACCAAAGAAGTCAATTTCCTACGTATCTAACCATTACACCACCCGGCAGCATATACCCGTTTATATAAATTAGTGTTTGCATGTGTGTGTGTGTGTGTGTGTCAAAAATTGACCCACTTTCATTTGCACCTTTCATAGTTTGAGAGGTCACCCTCAAGAGGGCCACCTGCAAAATGGTCACCCGCAAGAAATCACGTGATATGAAATTCTGTTTTAATGATTAATTATCTTTATCTCGTCTTTTGCTTTTAACAAAAATAATCGAACCAAGTCAAAAATATTTAGGAAAATATAAATTGATTTTTGCCTTTTCAATAAATGTTTACTACATTATTTTTATCTGCGGTACAAAATAAAGTCATTTTAAATTAATAGATGACGTGACTTTTTATATATTTACCCCCCCCCCCCGCACGAGCAGGATGTGACAAAAGGTCAATTTCTTAAGCGGAGTTTAACATTTTTGAATTCTGATTTTTCTTCCCTAGATAAGGTTAAACAAAGTTAAAGAGCCCAGTTTTTCCTACTATTTATCCATAACTGGAAGGAAGTAGTTGGATGCATACCTTTCCCAATTATATTAGCGCTATGAGAAACAAACAGTTTCACCCAGGATTTGAACTCAGGTCGACGAGTCCATTTCCTACGACTCTAACCATTACATCACGCGCCTCCACATGACATGTCTTTTTAAATCGTCATAGAAACACTGGGAATTAAGAAATCCTAAATGGATATTCAGTTTGGCCGAAGTTTGTTTAAATGGGACTTTTGTATTTAATATCTGACTTGATCGATTTTAAAGTGAGATTTGAAATTCAGGAATAATATATATATATATATATATATATATATATATATATATATATATATATATATATATATACTAGCAGCGGCTAGAGGAGATAAAAACATAGTTTAATAATCGTTTGCAGATCTATTACTACTGAATAGCGAGTTCGATCTTCGCAGGATGACCCATAAAAATCACCACGTATAAAAGATCTTAATTAAGTCCGGCCTGATGGGAGGTCAGGGAATTTTCTTTTCGTCAGATTTGAGGAAATGACATCAAATAATGATATAGGAAGAAATTTTAATTCAATGAAAATATAAATGACGTGATTTGCTAAATTTCAAATTAATATTTTTTTTAAATTAGATAAAGTAATCAAATTAATGTAAAACGATAAATAATCTTTAAAAAATAACATTATTAGTTCAAAGCATAGCCGATTAAATTTCAAATTATCATAGTATACTATACTATAAATTTGATAAAAATTTTACGAAAATAATATACTATACTATGTATAGTATATTATTTTTTAAACTTGACTTGAAAACATTACGAAAAGAAAATTAAACGAAAAAAAAATGATACATACTTTTTTAAAAAGAATTTTGAATGTGCTTAAAAGTTAAATATCAAATTACAGTTCTGATTTTGGTAAAAATACAGAATAGCGCGCAATAGATAATATCATTAGAATCGTATTTTACGAATAAATAAAATTAGATTACGGAAACTCCCGAAGAAGGCTAATTCTAACCCACTTGTCCGTTGTAACTCGAGTGTTTCAAAGTTAAAAAAAAAAAGGTTTTGTTTACATTGACGAATGACGGAAAATCGACCTTACATACTACATAACTATGTAAATTTTAATTTTTAATTTTTTAATAAAAAAAATAGTGCTCAGGCAATGAAACCTCTGTGGATAGATAGATGTTTATTTCATGAATAGTTTCTTATAATTTTTTTTTAGTTATACTGATTATTTTAAAATGAAAGTATTAATTTAAAAAAGTTGAGTTATCGTTAAATGGTTTCGTTTGATTTTTATTCAATTCGCTGTTAAAAATAATTCAATGTATGAAAACACATACAAATTACATATTTAGAAAGATTATTTTCTTTTCTTTCTAACCAAATGAATATTTTAAAGATAGGAACAGATATATGCGATAAATAAGATTTGATTTTATGCTAAAATTTAGTATGAAAAATCATACTATGAATTCTAGGCTGTCCGAAGCAAATTTTTTTTAACTCGCTGTAATTCAATGGATAAAAAACATAAAAATTTCATATTCAGAAAGATTATTTTCTTTTCTTTCTAACCATATAAATATTTTAAAGATTGAACCGTAAATAGGTTAGAAAAAAGAATTTGATTTTTCGTTAAAATTTAGACTGAAAAAAATCATACTTATCAGCTGTCCGTAGCAAATTCTTTTTTAACTCGCTTTAAAAAATAATTCAATTGATAAAAATACATACAAATTACATATTTAGAAAGATTATTATTTTTCTTTCCAACCATATAAATATTTTAAAGATTGGACCATAAATAGACGATAAATTCTGAGCTGAACGGCAGACTGCGAAATTTATTCACTAAAATTAAACTTCACTGCTGGTATCGCGCTAAATCGCTGTAACAAAAAGCAGGCAGCGAACAATATTTTATTATCAGCAGGAGCTGGTATACGAACAGTTCTGAAAATTGGGTGATTTTAGCTTAATTAAGGAATTATATTCCTTAATTAGTAAAAATTAATAACCAAATTTGGCGTGTTTCTTATTTAGAAGGATATCAATGTGTATGCAAGATTTCGAATCTGAGTAACCTGCCGTTTTGAAGTTATACGTCCACACGTATATATATATATATATATATATATCACTTTGTGTATATATATTACATGGCTATTCTATAATACAAAAAATATTCATGTTACTAAATACAAATAAACAAACTAATATATATTTGAACAATTGTTATTTTTCGGACTGTTGTCCTCATCTTTATTGTGATGTGTATAAACACAACGTTTCTGACGCTGTTTCCTCGGTGCTTCTTCAGATGTTCCCTGTGTATCCGAGCATACTAATGATCCAATCTGGGAAATCATTTTTAATACTTTGACAGTTGATCGAACAGGCATCGAGGAACTTTTGAAGGTCTCATTTAAAAGATGGCGTCATTGTTTTTGCACACTTATCATTCCGTCATGGTAAATGAGAAGAGTTACCACTAACTTCATTAACTCACCAGGTGAGAGGGTGATAACCATACACTATTGCACAATATATATATATATATATATATATATATATATATATATAAAGTAAAAAGTATAGTCGTCGGGGCGGCCTAATGTCGGTATCAGCCAGATATCGAGGGAGTCTATCCCCTTTTCAATAGCGCTAGACCAAGGAGATTATTTTATCGTCTGGGGTGGAGTGCCACACCTACCATCAGCTCCTCCCTTTACCGCACAGATCCCTGTGCTACTCATACGCTGAGTTGGCGAGGACCGGTATCGAACTAGGAACCTTGTGGTTTCTAGCCGAACGCTCTACCAACTGAGCTATACTTGCTAACTTTAAAATTCATAGTTTGTCTTATTTGGTTTTAAACTATCATTTGCTAAAAATATAATCGTATATAAGCTAAATATCTCGATAAAGTCCTCCCCCTTCTCCGCTCCTGTATATAAAAGCTGAATATTCAGAGAAAATCCGTATTTCTCAAATACGTAAAACAACAGCAATTAAGTATTTAAAAATAACAGAAAATCAGGACGGAAGACTAAAACCCACTGTCCGATTAATGATAAAGAGATATGTGGACTTTCAGTTAATACTTAGAAAGCTAAAAGGCATAAATTAATTGTATTCAAAAGAACAAACCCCAAATAAAACAGGTGGACTTTAATAAGGTAAAAGCACTGAAAAGAAAGAAAGAAGGAGAAGGTAAGAAGGAAAAAGAAAAAAGGGAAATATAGGAAATATATTTTTTCCACCGAAAAGAAAAATTCATATTATCAAAACCATACCTTCGTAGAAACCGGAATTGCGTAATACAAATCCCGCATTAAAACAAACATACGGTCTCCATAATCATTCAGAAATCCTGCTCTTGCTTGGCACTGGACATCAGATAATTGGGTAGTAGAGTACTATACGTACTATACAAAGGTGTGGCATCAGAAACCATGGGAAACAGCATGGTGGGTGTAAAGTAAAGCAAATGAATAAAAAGAAAACCCCCAAAACGGGTCAACAACGCGCTTCATATGAGGCTGGGGGACGAGCCTCATAGAACGATGGTGAGGATCAAATAGTTCAGTCAGGAAACTACAACAACTTATCTCTAAGGTTGGCGTTTATTGAGGTTAAGAAAATCAGATACTGATAAATAAACATGACTAAAATCCAACCCCAACCCCCAAACCGCATCGCCCTTCACTTAGAGACGAAATAACATGCCACATAGCAACTTTTAATGTTAGAACATAAAAATCAATTACCGGAATTAACAACGTCTGCAACCAATAAGAATATAGATATATAGACATATATAGACATCACACATGCCCAAACAGAAACGGTGAACATCAAGTTTTTTTTTTTTTTTTTTGGTTTCTTTCGATGAAAGGCTTGTATGCTTAAAAAAACTATCAGAAAAGAAGTGTAAAGTCTGGGATTAAATCTACCCAAAGAACTCCAAAGAACAACCGGATTATATATTTATTAACAAAAAGTGGATTGGTAGCGCCATGAACTGTGGGGCATACTCCTCTTCTGAAGGAATATCTACTGACCACAGAATCGTCTTAGTAAAGATACATCTGAGTCTACGCTGAAACAAGAACCAAACCGATAAAACTGTACAACATGACTGGTCCTTATTTGCCAACAGGGATATATGCAATTACTACTGGGTAACTGTAAGAAATATAAATTTAATATTTTTCTGGAGACTTCAGAAAGTCATATACCAAATAACTACTAACATCATTAGATCATATAAAAGAAAAAGGCTTAGAAAAAAAAGCAAGAAGCAAGCAATATCCAGCAGAAACTATTACAGATGCAGACTACGCGGATGACCTAGAACTTCTTGCGAATATACCTGCACAAGCCAAATCACTGCTGTATAGCCTAGAGAAAGCAGGAAGAGGCATTAGCCTACGATGAAACCATTTTCACGTTATATGCCAAGCCTTTGAAATTAGTTGACCAGTTGACATACCGAGGTAGTAATATCTCATTTACAGAAAGTAAAGACAATAAACGTATAAGAAAGCTATAGAATGCTATCGACAGATTATCGATAAAAATGGAAATCTGATCTCACTGATAAGATAAAGCAAGAATTCTTTCAAGTTGTAGCAGTGTTAGGGCTACTGCATGGCTGCAACACTTGAACTCTAACGAAATGCTTGGAGAGAAAGAAATTAGTTGGGAACTGTACAAAGGGGTACGTAAGTCTGATGTGACCAATGCGTAATCGGTATAAAATGACCTGTTCCTTCCTGGACTTTCTAAAGGCGAGTCTCCAGTCTCCCAAAGTGGATTTGATTAAGAAGAGTCTATTGTAAATGTTGTTATTCCAGTGTCGTTGCAACTTTCAATTTACAAACGGAGTGAAGCAATGCACCACGTGTCAGCCTATCAACTACCATGATACTACCAACCACAAGAGGTACCTACCACAGCTTGATCTGGTTCATTCACGTAATATACGCGCTGCAAACTAGCACGTATCAAATATTGTAAAACTCTTGACTCGCCCTAGTGAAAGACAGTTTTTAAAAAAAGACTTTCAGCTGAATGTTATTGAAGAAGTTATTTACCCCTACTTTAATCTGATAATTCAAATATGGGGCAACATCACGTTGAATGATTGCAAACAATTGATTCAACGTTACTGTAAGTTACCACATATGTAGAATCTCCCAAGAAAAAAAACACAGTATTCCCCATGTTACGTTTCTAGTTGCCATTTTAGGCATTTAGTTTCCCTGTTGGTAAATCAAGTGATAGAGAAGAGTATAGTTTCGGTAGATACTCCTTGTAGTAGTAAATCTGTTGTATTCCTTGAAATCCTCTTCTGTAGGTCTTAATCTTAGAACATTCAATTTGCAATTGATTTCAGGACAAATACCAACGACCTTAAATGCATTCTATATCGTTTCTGATAGGCTAATTCTTACTGGAAATGCATGCTGCTGATTTTGGGAAAGTTTATGAATATGAGTGGGAATTTGGTGTACATCTTATACCCACAAGGTAATCCAACACTCCAAAGGCCAATATATATTTATTGGGAAAGATTCATTGTATATACAATCAACCCTTAAGAGTCTCCCTAGAAAAGATTTAAAAATTAACATCCTTACAGAATGTTTACTTAGGTTTTCTTTAACAAACAGATAAGACCCAAACATTTTTCATTTGATAGATAAACATTTTGGTTTCATAAAATATATCATTAGTTTAAATAATTCAATCTAGTTTGTTTAAGTTATATTTTATGAAGCCAGAATATTCAGCTATTAAATTTATAGGGTTGGTTGGTTGGTAGATTTTACGACATGTCAACCCTTGTCGGGTTATTTTATGCCGAAGACGTCTTTTTATTCATTCTCGATGGGTATTCACATTTTTAAAAACTCATTTTAAATACATTTTACTTGTATTTTTTCTATTTAACCCATAGATGGGACCCCCAATAGGTACTACCGCTCTATGCCAGGGTGGACCTGGGAGTAATAGTGATGAAAGGGTTCACCACACTATCCAGAGGTTCAGAATTGGAACTTCCCTCCTAGATGCAGTATTTTTATAGGAGCAATCCCTTATAAAATGTAACTCTCCACAAGAAAAGCAGAGGTTAGGGGTAAAGAATATTATCCCTTCCCATTTAATTAAGTAATCCCCAATTCCCTAACAGAAACCAGGAATAATTAATCGACATATTTTTCTTATCGGTTAAATAGTTCATTTATTACTAAACAAAAAGAAAAACTATGTGAACATCCACTAAGTATGATAATCCCATAATTTTGGTCAGGGGTAGTATGTAAAGAATGTTGCTCAACTGGTGGAAAGGATAATTGTTAAAATAAAAAAAAGAACTCCCATTTATTCCAGCTTGATGATATTGTGAGCCTGTTCCCTAAATTGCCACAAATAAAGATCGAGCAGTTATTCAAGATAAACTGAAATTGATCATCTCTCTTGGGATACGTACAAGTATCTTGATAGATAACCTGGTGGAAATCTGAACTTTCTCTGCATAAACAACGTAATTCCAATTTGGTTTTCACATACATTATCAAGAGGAAGCTTGGCTATGGGTTCACTGTTATCTCCAATGATGGAAACTATATATATGGAATAATTCGAGCAAATGGCATTAAGAACGACATCATAGAATCTAACCATGAGACTGAAATACGGTAACCCAATTAGGAAAATGTGCAAACGCTTCTGGATTGCCTAATCTTAATAAAACCCTTAATAAGAAAGTTCACAATGAAAAAAAAGGCAACAAAAGATAAACTGGCCGTCGTGAATGTGGTAATAACTCGCACAGTTCAAGAATTCCATTTATCGTAAATCGTCATTTTCCAGACAATAGCTTTTTTTTTTCCTGAAGTCATCCAAATTAATCTGAAAATGTTGTACGCTATTTCTGTTTTGATCTGTTCAGGTAATTTTTTCAAAAATTATATTTCGTCTTGTTGGCTAGGGTTGTAGAATACACCGACTGCACCTCTGCCGAGGGGCTAAGTCTTATCCATGGTTCGCATCCCGTGATGCTTAAGGACGGAATCCTGGTGGCGGAGCAGTTCATAACGTAAAATTATAATTTGGCCCTTACTTTGGCTAGAGAGGCCCACTCCGATCAATCGGCTGGTCACGCCAAGCCCTAGTACCTATATGATGGTCCCAACCCTATTGCACTTATGGCAAAACCGCAATCCTTTTTATCATATATGTGTTAGAAGGCTGTGGTTGAGGGTCTTAGTGTCCTGAGTATGACGTTAAAATGCATCTAGTGATGAGGTTTCAATTCTGGAGCTCTGGGGGAGAGTGTGGAGTACCCTTTCATAACTATCAAGACCTATCAAGAATGAATAAAACAAAACGTCTTCAGCATAAAATAACCCATCAAGGGTTGACATGCAGCAAAATCCAGCCATCTAACCAAGCAAAAATATATTACTCTATTAGCAAAAAATTAAATTGGTAAATGGACTTTTTTTTATCTACCTATACAGTAAATATCGAGGAGAAATATATTTTTAAAATTCTGCCATAGTTAGTAATTGGATTTATTATTTTGAAAGTTTCAATTAGATCAGATCTCATTCTTCTTTCTAGTAAAGCAGTTAGTCATAATTTCTCTAATCTCTTCCCGTAATCTTTTACTCTTTTTATTAGTTTTGTCACTATTTTCTGCATGCGCTCTCGACACTCGACTCCAGAGTACAATATTCTCTATGATGTCTTATTATGGTTTTATATATTTTAAAATAACATTTGCCTCTCTTGAAATAAAATGTCTAATCATTTTGCCAATCATTCCATTTGCCCTCGATTAATAGACACAATACGATTGTAAGATTTAAAAGTAAAATCAAATCCAATCCCGAGATTGCATTCTTCATTTTCCTTTCTTTATTTTTCTTTTTTTAAAAACTTTCAGGTAGCTTAATTTATATTCAGCTTTATTGTTTGGGAACCAAATATTTTAATTCACAAATACCCCCCCTCCCCGCCTCATTGGACAATTTATTTATTTTGATAATGATCAGGCAAATAGTTTAACATCCTCAGCAAATAATTCTATTTCTGAGGTAAATTATTTATAAATATTAAAAACGAAAATATCCCAGTACTAATTCCTGGGAAATACTAAACGGTATAAAGTGTTTCAGAATAAATGTTATCAATCTTCACTTTCATAATTCTATCTGTCAAAAAATATCTTAAAATATGTACTATTTCTTTTAAAACTACCTAATGCTTTCATTTTCTCGAGTACTCCAAGATGAAATGCACAAATCTAAACTCTGATTATCTGGTGTTGTTTATCCACCGAATTATCCATGAGCAAAATAATGGACCATTCTGTTTTTGTTTATAAAGAAAGAACGGGAAGTATAAGGACATGCTACACGGAAAATATATAAGAAAGAAAGAAAGAGAATATGATGCGAGCGAGTTGAAGTGATTATGTTAATCTGTTTCAATCGAACATAAATAAAAAGAAAAAGAAGGAAAGAAAGAAGAAAGAGAGAGGGAGAGTTAAATCAAGATTATTATACTTTTTATATATTAAGGTATTTCGGTATAGTTCTTAATAAAACATATCAAGAATTGAAATCATTAAATTATCATACTGTGGTATATCCACAGTTCCTGCAAATATATATATATATATATATATATATATATATATATATATATATATATATGTGTGTGTGTATGTGTGTTTGTGTGTTTGTGTGTGTGTATGTGATTTTTCTGCGTGTGTGCTCTTAATACGCGAATTTTATATGCAAGTTCGTATTATTAAGCATCGGCTATAAATTACCTGTTTTAATCTCTCTCTCTCTCTCTCTCTCTCTCTCTCTCTCTCTCTCTCTCTCTCTTCTCTTTCTGAGAGTGTGTGTGTGCATGTGTGTGCGTGTGTGTGTATGTGTGTGTGCGAACGTGATATGAAAGCAATTGACAAAAATAATTCATATATTCGTCTGTTGAAGTTACAAGCTTGAAGACGATAATGTTTATTGTTTATCTTTTTTATCCAGACTTCCAACCGACTGACCACTTTGGCGAAAGACCCTTCCCACTGGACCAGAGACGATTTCCTTAATTCACGACTCCAGTGTCTACGTACTTTGTTATCGAGGGAATTAGAAAAAAAGTTTCGCATAAAATCGAACAAAAAGAAGAAATCGTCTTTTGCCGTCAGTCAGTTGCGAGAGAAACTTTAACTCTAACTTCGAACGTTAACGTAGTTGTTCATCTTAGCTCCTCCTCTGACTTTTTTCTTGAATCACTTTTTTCTATGACTCTTATCTTCTTATCCACCTATTTCTAGATATGTTTGTTCTCCCTTTCTTTTTCTCCCTTTCTTTTTCTCTTCCATCCTTTCATTATTTTCATTTCTAGAGAACCTCCCTATCTCCGCCCATCTTCCCCCCAACTCCGCCCATCTTGATGATATACAGAAAGACAGTTTGCCAAGCCTTCTTATTATTATATCTTACAAGTGGAAAGAATGCGAATCAGTTGACAAGAAACGGAATACTCACCGACAACTGATGTAACTACTGCTACACTTACATAGTGGTGGCTCATATGATAGTAACGTTGTCCTTTATCGGTTGAGTCTATTTTGAACCAAACAAATGGGCATCTAAAAAAAAAAACAAACAAAACAAAAAACAAAACATGGCAGCATTTGGCAATAAATCGTACGATAAACAAACTTTTTTTGTAGTGATAATTCTTTATATTTCTGTTATTTTTTTCTATAATCTAAAAAAAAAAAGGTACATGAAGTTGGAAAAACATCTCATAAGGACATTTGCTCAAAAGTAAATATGTACATGTCAAAACAGATTGCTCATTTGGCTAAAATTAGTCACGAGTCATTTAATGTCAATCGTAAAGTAGGGAGCACTTTTCAGAAAGTACCATATCTCTCTCTCTCGCGCTCTCTCTACCTACCTACCTACCTACCTACCTATATATATATATATATATATATATATATATATATATATATATATATATATATATATATATATTATATATATTATATATATTATATTATATATATTATATATATATAATTATATATATATATATTATATACATATATATTATATATATATTAAAATGAATAGACAGATAACCTACTCGAGTTTACCACGTGGATCTTCAGGGCTAACTACAATTAATGAATTTAATTAATCAATTAAGAACAAAAGTGGAGGTATATATTCCATAGAATATATATATATATATATATATATATATATATATGGGGGACACCCAGTGAGAAGCAAACTCATGAACTATGACTGACAAAACAATCTCTCTTCATTGATACCTTTTGATGAACATAAAAAATCATTTTATCATATTATCTATAGGTTAAGGAAGTGGTTTGAAGTTTATTATGTTTATTCGTAATGTTTCTATAGAAATCGTGAAGACTTTGAAATGCTGATCACTTAAGACCTGAACCATTTTGTTTAAAATGGTTGTTATTTGATAGAGAAGCAATAATTCATCTCCGTCTAACCCTACCTTATTCTGCAGTTAATAAGCCTCACCTGCAAGTGTTTGAGTCGACTGTAAAGACTTTAGACGAATAAGTAAAGATGGCGGAATGATCTATGGTCGGTATCAGGCGGGCAGCGGTGGAGTCTAAAGCCCTTTTCGCTAGCGCTAAACCAGGGAATGTTTTTTGCTGAGGTAGAGCCCCACACCTACCGTCAGCTCCCTACTTTACTACACATATCTCATTACCAATCAGTGCTACTCTTACAATGAGTATTCAATACGGTATCGAACTCAGAGCCTTGCGATTCAAATGCGAGTGTTCTATCGACTGAGCTAAACCGGTCCCTCTTAAATGAATAAAGCTAGAGAAAAGTGAATTTCAAATTTCTTTTCAGTGTCCCATTCTCTACTAAGAGACGAACGCCGGTCTATTTTTTTTGATTACACATAATCATTTTTATTACTTATTTTATTTCAGTTTTATTCTATTTCATTTTAAGTGGTTATATATCTTACTCACCCTGATGATGACCTGTGAATGGGACAGAAAGTAATTAGGAGCAGATAAGTTACAGCAAATACATCAGCCAATTCAAGTCTTTTATAATATCATCTAGTCGGCAATTAGAAAGGATTAGAAACAAAATGTGCAGGCACAAAATGTCTGCACAGTTCAACTATATATATATATATATATATATATATATATATATATATATATATATATTGTGTGTGTGTTGTGTGTGTGTGTGTGTGTGTGTGTGTGTGTGTGTATTTGCGCAGCATTCTTTCATTTATACATGTGGAATTAAACAAAAGGCAGGTCTCCTTTTTAACGATTTTATTGGTGATCTTTTCAAGCTTTCTGGCCAATGTTTTTTTTATATTTGGATGGAATTCGTGGATTAGTCTATCGAAGTTCATATCCCGAGTAAATAAAATTAATTTTCAATGCAGTACCCGCATTTTAAAATGCCTATAACACTTTTCCTATCAATTCTCCTTCTTCCAGCCTCCACATCCATTAATATACTTCGAAAAAACTGGAACACATCACCCCTGATGATGGTACTTCGAAGTGCCGAAAGTACTCGGGATATGAACTTCGGTGGACTAATCCACGTATTCCATCCAAATATTTTTTAAAAAGTTGGCCAGAAAGCTTGAAAAGATCACCAATAAAATCGTTAAAAAGGAGACCTGCCTTTTGTTTAATTCCACACACACACACACACACACACACACACACACACATATATATATATATATATATATATATATATATATATATAACACTCTATCAATCATATTGAGCACTATCTGCTTAGAAATATAGCACCCATATTATCCACAATAAACACATACACGTATATATATATATATATATATATATATATATATATATATATTATAGGAATACATACAAGGGCGCATGGCGACACCATAATATAAAACTAATATAAAAAAAGTATGTGATATAGACAAGCAATGTGGTCAGTCTCAATATCAATCGTAAGCAGCTTCTTAACGAGTTATTCACTTTGCAAAATCTTTTTGGTTTCATGTAACTAAATTATTAAGCAAACATCGTAAGTTCTAAGCGAAAATTGTACTTGGGAAAAGATTTTTTCTTCATGAATTAAGAGAAAGTAAAATAGAAATGGGAAAAATGAGTCATCTTTCTTTTTTAGCTTCCAGCCGATTGTCAGAGAGCAGATGGTTTGCTCTGACGAGAAGACGTGTCAGAATTGATTAACTGAATGCTGAAATGTAAAAATCTATAAAGGCGTTATTGATAAGGTCAAGAAATTGGTGAGAGCATGAGAAAAAGAAAATAATTAGACATTTAATAAGTTTAGTCATTAAATAGGCAGAGAGAGATTTGAACTCAATACCAATTGTTTTTAATATCCCCTCGTTAACTACAACATCCACGTCAGTGTTAATACATAAATAAATGATTGATTGACAGAACATTAAGTATTTATCAGTTGACTGCATTGAGCACCTAATATAGTGTAATCGTTACCAAGCTAGATTAGCAGACCATTGTTAGTGAGTTCGATTCTCACTGGATGCCCTATTCTTCTGGCCCTGTGCCGCATCTAAGCTATGCTTAGTAAATGACTGATTGGCAAACTTCCGTCTATTTTAGACGATAGCGTAGTGTCCATTTAAATTTTTTTATCTACAGCTACGTGAGTGGCTGAACAGACCGATCCTTGAATGGAAGTCTCTGGTGCAGTGAGTGCAAACAAAAGGTGATGCTTTCTGTATGTGTTGGGGATGCTGTTGTTTCTCCTTTCTTTTCTGTGGCAGCTTTTTTTCCTCTCTTTTTCACTTCTTTTTGTTCCTTGCATCATCGGCAAATAGCAATTCCCGGATGAGAACCTTCTTGACTTTGGTCTGAGCTCTGAGGCGGGCGATGTTGAACAACTTGCCGTCAGTTCTGGTGTGTATGTAGACACCCTCGCTACAGTCCTTGAAGGCGTGCTGAAGAAGCAGGGAGAAGAATATCCCGAACAGTGTGGGTGCAAGGACGCAGCCTTGCTTTACTCCGCTGCTGACCGGGAAAGCTTCGGATTTTGCACAATTAAAACAGACTGTGCTGTGTGTGTTTGTTTGGAAAGAGCTGATGATTCCTAGACGTTTGGGCGGGCAGCCTATCTTCTGTAGCAATTTGAGGAGTCCGCTTTGGCTGACTAGGTCAAATGCCTTTGTTAAGTCTATGAAAGCGGTATATAGTGGCATCTGCTGCCCCTAGCACTTTTCCTGTAGCTGGCGTAGAGAAAAGATCATGTCCACAGTTGACAGGTTTGCTCGGAACCTACACTGTGACTCCAGGTAGATGCGAGATGCAAGAGTCTGTAGACGTGTTAGTGTAACGCGAGCAAAAACCTTTCCGACTGTGCTGAGGAGTGAGATGCCCCGGTAGTTGTTGCATTCGCTCCGACTGCAACAACTACCGTAAGTAAATGACTATATCATCAATATATATATATATATATATATATATATATATATATATATATAGAGAGAGAGAGAGAGAGAGAGTTTACTATATTAATAGTAAATAGTGCTCAATATCATTGACAGGGCACGTATATCTAAATTAGAGTTGCATGGACATGAAGTCAAAGACGCTTAGTAACTGACATTCTCTCGTCTCTGCAATTTTCCGTTGACTTTATGACCACGCTAACCTAACCTTATATATATTTACAGATAGATACGTATGTGTAAAGGATTCTAAAGAGAACTTTTAAAGGAGAGCTTTGCAATTCTTGCGTAAAGAACAGCAATCAGCAAATTTCCCTCCCAGAGAACCCAATCCACTAGTCCACTAGGGTAGAGAGTATAGATAGTCATCCACATACAGTCCAATTTCGATGTATCACGTCTCTTCAGGGTGGTTAGTCTTTGTAAAACTTTTGTAAACTGCTTTAAGTTGAAGTTAAACCTCGACCGATCTTTCATCAGTCAGAGCCTCTAACCACCGGGCTATCAGCACCCCGACAAGCATAATAAATCACATACTGATAATATACTTTGGTATATTTATATGCAAAGAGTGCTCAACTTCGTTGATAGATCATTTATCCTATGTTAGGATATCAGGGACATGAAATCAACGGCGGTTGGTAGCTGACACAAGCGAGAAACCAAGTGCCGTTGACTTCATGTCTCCGCTATCCTAAGATCGATATATATATACGCGTGTGTGTATGTATGTGTGTGCGTGTGTTTTGTGTGTGTGTGTGTGTCTGTGTGTCTGTGTGTATGTGTGAGTGAGTGTGGAGAAAGAGAATGAGGGGGAGAGAGAGAGAGAGAGAGAGAGAGAGAGAGGGGGGGGGAGAGAGAGGTTAATATGAGAAATTTGTAGAGTGGAGATCTGAAAGTTGTTGATTTGTATCTTAGAATACAATGTAGTTGGAATTCCCTTCTGTAATGTTACTAATAGTTTTCCCCGACAAGTTTATTTAAATTAATGTGTATGTGTTTGCTAGACAGAGATACAGAGATAGAAATACAAAATCAGAGAGAGAGAGAGAGAGAGAGAGAGAGAGAGAGAGAGAGAGAGAGAGAGAGAGAGAGAGAGTGTGTGGGGGGTAATTTTGACGCTTAACCCCAGTCCCTTGACTCATATCATTAATACATCGATTGCTATTATTTCACAAATTCCTAAATACCTCCCCTATTATTTACTTAAGGACCGCCTTCAATGATCATTAATTTCAATGTCGAATCACATCTTGTTTGTAGAATTTATACTAATTAATTTCAAATAAATAAATGAGGAGAAGTATTCTCGTGCTAACATTTAGTTTATTGGCAGTAAATAACCCATAGCCCATATTTTTTGGGCATTAGATAACACACATGGTTATTATAACATTAAACCAAAACAAAACAAATGAAGTTAATGAAAATTATTAAACCAATTTATATCTGTCAACAATTGTGGCATATTAGTGTTGAAGTTTTCTTTTTTGTTTTCAAGATAACTGACATTTAGACTCAACAGGGGATTGTGGGTTCATGCCTTTTATAGTCACATTAGTAGTTAAGTGAACACAAGTAGATAAAGTTTATTTATTCTATGCCATTGACTACCTTGAATGTATATATACATATATATTCGCATATATGAAATGTATGTATAGTAGAGCCCTTTCCAAATATGTCAGGGATATTAAGAATAAATAGGGCATAGACCCTATTTTAAAGTGAGAGATCGTTAAACTTTACTGGGTTCAATTTCTTTTATATAAAAAGAATCAACTATTCTATTTTGTTAATATATTTTCTAATTTAAGAAGCATACAAAGAAGAACAAGTGGAGGCACGTGATTACGGGTTTGAGTCGTAGGAAATGAGCTTGTCGACCCGAGTTCAAATCCTGGACGAGGCTGTTTGCATTTCCCACAGCACTAATACCCAAGGAAAATGTATGCATCCTACTACTCTCCTCCAGCTATGAGTAATTAGTAGGGCAAAGTGGGATCTTTAACCGTGGCTAGGCAACCAGTATAGGAGAATGAAAACTCAAATCAAACCTGTTGACCTTGTTTCACATCCTGCTCGTGCAGTTGGTAAATATATATAAAGAAGAAAAAACATTCAATATTTTGTCGCACTTACCCTCTTCTCTCTCTCTCTCTCTCTCTCGCTCTCGCTCTCTCTCTCTCTCTCTGTCTCAACTTAACTTTCTTAATTAATCTTTCACTCATTTTCTTACTTTTTCCATCTATTTCTTTCTTTCTAATAACAACAGGAAAATAATCCTTAATTTGAATTGACCTTGACAGTTTCTGTGATTCACCTGTGCTGACTACTACGCAGGTGTGCACAAATAACGAAGAGCATTGTTTCGTTTTAATTTCTTTTCAAAATCTACTGGCATACGACTAAAACAAACGAAAACAAAATTATATACATATAAATACATGTATATTCAAACAAATTTGATGAAAAAAAAAAAACAGAATCCTAATGATTTTCAAGGTTTTTATTCTTTCTTTTAAGCTTCCTAATAATTATTTTCATCTTATAATCTTGAAAGGCATTAATGACTTCTCCGAAAGAGTTATCATTGGCAGACCAAGTAGTTTCAGTTCCATTATCAAGTTAGAGTATATGTGTATTTCATTATCAAAACTGTTTACTATATATATATATATATATATATATATATATATATATATATATATATATAGTTTCTAAGTATATATGATATGGGTACTATATATAAAAGTAAACAGTTCTCAATATCGTGGATAGAGCATTTATATCTAAGTTGGGGTATCGTCAACATGGCGTCAATAGTGCTTGGTTACTGGCAGTTTCTCACCTATGAGAAAAACAAGTCATTCGTTTGAAAAAGTGCATAAACGAGAAACTTTCAGTAACCAAGTGCCATTGACTCCATGTTCACGCTACCCTAACTTCATAAGTCTTCCTTCTCGACCTGGGTTAACAAAGTATAGTATCGATACGCTATGTAAAAGTGCTCCCCATACAGATATACGCATTGGGTTTTATGTATGTGGACATAGCAAAAAAAGAGAAGGTCCGTGCTGTCTAGAAGTGACTGACGTATTCGTCTAAGAAGAGA
This sequence comes from Doryteuthis pealeii, assembly GCA_023376005.1. Lineage (NCBI taxonomy): Eukaryota > Metazoa > Mollusca > Cephalopoda > Myopsida > Loliginidae > Doryteuthis > Doryteuthis pealeii. The sequence goes on from CM042142.1 coordinate 299,945, forward strand.
TTCTTACCGAGTTCCTCTGTGGTTGCTATATTAGACTTCCTTCCAAAATTGCATAATTAAACTTCTATCTATCTATCTATCTATCTATCCATCCATCCATATATATATATATATATATATATATATATATATATATATATATATCAGTCTGGTAATATGCAGGACCTGTGGATCTACCACAGTATGATAATTTAATTATTACAACGTTTGATATGTTTACTATTGCTAGATATGTTAAAAGTAGGATAATCTTGATTTAAATTTTTCTCACTCTTTATATATTGTATATCATTGTTAATATGTATGTATGTATGTATGTATGTAACATAAGTCCCTATCTTGTATGTATGTAAATGACGTAAGGGGACAGAAGGGGCCCCGGTAAGCCGTAGTGAAAAAGACCCATTCAGGAGAAGGAAATACCTTATGCAAAATCCATTCAGCGAACAAACATTCCCTGCATCCTGTTGGTGTGCAATTTGATTTGTGCCGGCTATCTTGTGTCTGCTTGTTGCTGGAAGTCAACTTTTTGAACCGAGAGAGGGATTTCGTTGTCGTTCAAATCTATATATCTATATTATCCATCTATGTACTGATACTCCTTCAGATAATGACATTATCAGTTGGGGTCTCAAACATCTGATGAAAGTTCAAATTGATGCATACACCGTCTTAATAAATGCCAGTCGTCATGGGTGCTAAATCTGCCGTAAGATATGCAAGTCACTGACAAGACTTAAAAGCCATCAATTGGGCGTTGATTGCAACATCTTGTCAGACGAATGCCAAGTCTTCATTTATTATCTTCGCATTCGTCTGACATGACATTGCAATGAACATGTATCTATATATATGTATGTATGTATCTATGTAGTAAATTGGGATTGTACTTTAAAATGAAACTATAAATCAATTAAATCATTTTAATCAATTTTATTCGAATTACTTATCTAATGGCTAACATTATTTTTATAACTTCTCCCCTCACTTCTAGTTCATCTGTTTTAAGCATTGCCTACAATATATTTTCGGGTAGGAAACCAAAATGCAATCTTCTGAATTTCAGGTAGCCGCTCCCAAATTCTTTGCGTCATATTAAAAAATGTACATTTGCTGATTATGGAATTTATTGTCTCTTGATTACAAACCAACTCCATAGATTCCAACAATAAACTGGATCAGGCTGTGTAGTATTGAAAATAGTTTTTGGTGTAAATGGCTTGAGTCCACAAACACATTAGTCTGGTGGTTTACGTCAACCATCTTGCTTGATTTAAGGGTCCAATTTTCCATGTATAAATAGCATATCTAAGGTTGACTTTCCCACGCTTATTCTAAAAGTATCTGATCACTACTCAGATCATCTGTCTGTTTGATGACAGAATATTGACCATATAGAGGACTAACTATGGATACAAATTTGTCCTAAAAAGGATCATACAATAAACAAGGGAATGCTTTTTGAAAAAAAGCAAACTTTTGTTCGGAATTATTTTCCATCGATGTAAACTCTGTCTTGTTAGGAATTGGTTTTAGAAAAAAATATTTTAATATCGCAAAAGTGATAGTGGAAAGCCAGAGTGATCCAGACATGAAAAGGTGTTTGTCATCAAAAGTTTGGTGACTGAGAAGTAGTTGGTTGGTTGGATTTTACGGCATGTCAATTCTTGTTGGGTTATTTTATGCCGAAGACGTTTTGTTTTATTAATTCTTGATGGGCACTCAATTTGTTTTTTAAACTCAATTTTTAAACACATTTTTAAAACGCAATTTTCTGTTCAACCCGTAAATATAATTCTAACAGGTATTTCCGCTCTGGATTAAAGTGAACATGGGAGTAATGGTGATAAAGGGGTACTCCACATTCCCAGAACTCCAAAATTGGAACTTCACCATTAGATGCAATTCGACTTCATACCAAGGACACTTTTGTGTTTGGCATAAAAGGTTTACTAAGCAAACAACAGAAATAAGCAATATCTAAAGGTCAAATTGTTATACATCCATTTATTAAATAACATTTCTTGAGTGATATTCCAAACAAAAATAATATGAAATTACAGAAATATAATTTTGCCAATTTAAAACACAGAGGTGGCGGTACTGTTCAACCCATATATGTGACCCTAACAGGTACTACCACTTCGGGTTATAGTGGACATGGGAGTAATGGTGATGAAAATGAACTCCACATTCCCCAGAATTCCAAAATTGGAACTTCACTATCAGATAGAGTTTAACGTCATACCTATGAGGTTAATACCCTCAGCCACTGCCTTCTAGTACATATATAATAGTGTTGAGACAATGATATTGGTGCTAACGCTTGACGTGACCAACAGATTGATTTAAGAAGGCCTTTCGATCACTGTTTTAGCCTAAGTAAGGACCAAAGTAGAGTATTGCATGTTATGGATTGCTCAGGTACTAGGGTCGCCACCCACGGCCAACAGGTGGTCCCATTTATGGTGTGTTATAGTTTCTGTTGGTGTATTCTAAAGTACCAACCGAAGGGCTAGACTGAGAAGTGAAAACCATGTTAAATGTATATGTAACGTTACAGAGTGTGATACTGATGGTGATGGATTTGTTTCCTTGTCTCTTTCTAACTCTTTCTAGAGGAAGTATAGTGGAATACAAACTCTAACCTCTCAAACCAAGTGGAGGAGTCGTCATTTTATGGTAGTTGGATTTGCCTATTGGAATTTCTTCTCTAAAGTGTTGACGTGTGTGTAGGTTTCTTCGTTGTTGACTGTTTCTGCCCCAGGGGAGCCGATTCCCCCCATGAAGATTGACAAATACCATCACCAACGCAACGCAATATCTTGGTTTTATTGAGATCTTAAACCTCAAATACAAATCATTCTGATGCCCCCCCCCCATAAATAAGGGAGTGGGTGACACCACTCCTCGTACCTTCGTTGTCAATTGTCTGTGAGAGAAAAACGAGTGACAAGTAGCTCGCCTCTCATTTTTTATACAGCCTTTCTCGACACATGTGTCACACGTCACGTGTCGCCGACGTCACACACTGACCTCCTCACATTATCTAACATCTTGAAGAATATGTCATTTGTACGCAGAAGCAAGTTTTAGTAAAAAAAAGGGTGTTTATAAGTAGTCTAAGCATGGATTTGCCACTACGAATCTGAGTTGAAAAGACAGTCTATAAAATGGAATCACACTGACTCTACAGTAAAGAAAAAGTTCCGGGCGAAGTGTTCAGTTGAAATTATCGTGCTTATAGTCTTTATGTACATGAAAAGACCATTACTATTGATTCCCTTGAAAAAGTTGCAACTTTAAACAGTGCTTCCTATTACTTACTCCCTAGGAAAGATTCCCTAGATCCTTGTATATATATGTATGTATATATGCATGTATGTATGTATCTATCATTCTATATCAGTTAGTTCATATTCATCTGTCCTTGCACATAAATATCAACCATCATTTTTTAGATAGAAACGGAATAAATTCCGTTCATGTTGGTTCATCGTGTGTGTTCGTTCATTCAGAATAGCATATTTGCAAATGATATTTATTTGCATCTTCACCGCTGATGCTTAAATCTATTCATTCATTTGTCGTTCAGATGATACCTCGAATGAAATATATACTTGAACGAGACTGATCAATGTCGTTTATGTTTATGGAAGTCACTGTAAGAATTTTAGTCTTTTTAAGATACTTATTCACAGAAAAGCAAAAGATTGGTTGGTTGGATTTTACGGCATGTTAACCCTTGTTGGGTTATTTTTTGCCACAGACATTTTGTTTTGTTTTTGTTATATATTCAATTTTTATTTTTCAAACTCAATCTTTTTAAACACATTTAATACCTATTTTTTTTATCTATTTAATCGATAGTTAGGACCATTCCGGGTCAGGGTGGATCTGGGAGTAATGGCAAAAAGTGGTACTCGACATTTCATCAGAAGTCCACAATTGAAATTTCACCACTAGATAGGTCACAGCCAGTACACTAAGACCCTCAGCCACTGCCTGCTAGCACGTATATGATTAAAAGGGTTGGGAGGTTTGCTATAAGGACAATAAGGTTGGAGCAATCATATAGGTGCTAGAGCTTGACGGGATTGATTGAAGGAAGGCTCTTCAGCCGCCCATATAGTCTAAGTAAGAGCCAAATTGTTGCATGTCATGGACTGCTCATCCACCAGGATTCTGCCCTTAAGCATTAGGGGTCGCCACCTACGGCTAATTGTTGATCCAATGGGGGGGGGGTATTTTACCCCTCTACTGAGGTGGAGTCGGTGTATTTTATCACTCGTCATTTTGACATGGTTTAGCCAATTGACTTTCCAAAGTAGCAAGAAATCGTTTCTTATTTTCTCTATTATCAAAATATTACATTTTTCTTTTCAAATAATTACATCCTTATCAATTTTGAAAGAAAAATCCCGCTGACCGTTCTTATGAAACATATACTGTTATACTGAACCAAAATGTACATATACAGGGCCCGATTCATTTGCATATATGCATAGATGTGCCGATCCCTCTGCGATGTGCAGGGTGCGACACAAGGACATTTTTTTAAGTAGAATACAGCTGGTTTAAATTAAGAGTTTTTCTTTTCCTCGACTGTTTCTTACCAAGGCTAAAGAGCACAGCCTGCTCTACTATTTACCCATAGCTGAAGGGAGAAGAGATAGATTCATGTTTTTCTGAAGGGCATTAGCGTGAAGTTAAATGCAAACAGCTTCCGTCATCTAGCACATTATTTCTAAAGCCCAACCTCTCCTCACTGCGACAGGGCTGTATAAACTTGGTAATGTTAGAGCCATTCCGTCGGTAGGGTCACCCAGTGGTATTAGGGCGAAAGGGGCTCTGATAAAAAATCCAAAGGGTGTCTCCATTTTCATTAGGAATCAATGGCCTTTGGTGGACTTGTCACTGCGTCCATGGAATATCTGCGGCAAACAAGGGGATCTCCTCCTCCTGGCCGGGATATGCATGCGGGATTTGAGGACCGCTTGTGAATTTCCTATTCCGTTATTACCCTTTCCATGAATACAATGTGGGGAATTCGTTCAATGGAGTCGGCCCAATCGACTCAGCTCAGTTACAGTTCAAGAAACAGGAGAGATTCAAATTACAAAAAAGCAGTTGTCACTACGCAGTGTTTTATTGATGGCATACTTCCGTCTACTAAAGACGACGGCGTAGTATAAAAAAGTAATCTGCATCTGCATTAGTGACTGAGCAGGCCAATTTTTGAATGGCAGTCACCGGTACACTAACTGCATACAAACAGTGATGCTTGCTGGAGCTGCTATTGTCTCTCCTTCCTTCTGGTTCTCTTTGCTGTAAAGGATACTTTCCTCTCTGTTTCCCTCCTTTTCGTGCCTTTTTTATATTAAGATTACCAGGCTGCTTGATTTACTGCACTGACCTCCCATGTGTTGCTGTTAATGTGGCATGCCTCCATGTCTTTCTTACAGATGTCTTTAAAGTGTAGGCATTGTCTGGCAGTGTTTTATCTCGTATGGAAGTCCAGCCACGCTAAACTTAGCAATTGAAAAGATCTTAGTTGTCTGAATTTTTTAGATGAATTTTTAAACTTTGTTGATCTAGCTGGAAACGGTGCTTTTAACGTGACTTGACCGTACGATAAAGAAAAAATTAATATATGACAAAAATATTGTCGATAATTATAGATAAACTTCCATTTTATATAAAAGCTAAAGAGGCAACTCACAAGGTATAATGGTTAGCGAGCTAGATTAGCAAAACATCGGTAGTGAGTTCGATACTCACTGTGCACCGCATACTTCTGGCTTTGTGCCACATCTAAGGTAAGCTTAGTAAATACCTTTATAAAATCTAAAGGTATATGATACATGATAAACTGTCATGGCATAGATATTTTCTAAAGAAATGAATATTTTAACACACACACACACACACACACACACACACACTCTCTCTCTCTCTCTCTCTCTCTCTCTCTCTCTCTCTCTCACACGCACACACATACATACACACACACAGGCACATTTACTATCTCTACCACACACACATACGCTCTCTGTCACACACGCACATACTCTCTCTCTCTCTCTCTCTCTGTCACACACACACTCTCTCTTTCCCCCTCTCTCTCACACACACAAGCACACATCCTCTCTCTATTCCACACATACACTCTCAATCTCTCTTTCTCCCCCTCCCCCTTTCTCTCTGTCTTATACATACGCTCTCTCTCTCTCTCTCTGTCTATCTCTCACACACAGATTCACACACTCTATCCCTCTCTCACACATAAAAACACTCTATCTCTTTACACACACATATACACACACTCTATTTCTCTCTCTCTCTCACACACACGCGCGTGCACAAACACACGCACACACACGCACACACACACACACACACACACACACAGAGACACACATAATAGTAACAAGCTTAATTGTAATATTCACTATCAAATTAAAAATAAGATAAATTTCAACTTGGCTGGTTCACTGATTTGTATTTCTTCTTCGCTGAAGATAATTATACAACTTATGCATCACAATTTTCATAAACCAATGGAGGCGTTCTTTGTGTAATGGCTACTGTCGTGGAAACTCGACACGTTGAGACGAATTCAAATCCTGAACAAAGGCTGCTTGCATTTTACATGGCGCTAATTACTCTGGGAAAAGATATGAATCGAACTACTCTGTATGGTGAGTTAGTAAAGGGCCCCCAACCGGTAGGGAGACCACGCCTGTGCTTTAAAGATGTCTGCAAGAGGGACATGAAGACATGCCACATCGACATCAACACATGGGAGGCTTATGCAGAAGACCATACGACCTGGTGACTCCTCGTCAAACAAGAAATGAAAAGGAGTGAAAAAGGGAGGAAAGAAGCTGCCGCAGAAAAGAGAGTCATGAGGAAAGAGAGACAACAGCATCTCCAACAAGCATCACCGTTTGTTTGCAACCACTGTACCAGAGATTGCCATTAAAAAATTGGTCTGTTCAGCCACTCATGCAGTTACAGATTAAAAGAAGTGGATACTACGCCATCGTCTTTAGTAGACGGAAGGATGCCAATACAATAACCCTGGGAAAAAGTATGAATCTAACTACTCTCCCTTTAGCTATGGGTAAATAGTCAGGCAGACTGAGCTCTTTAACCTTTGTATGGCAGCCAGTCTAGGAGAAGGAAAAACAAAATCAAGAACAGTTATAGACCTGGAGAAAGAAAGGGTCTGCTAGGTTATCCCTGCAACTCAGGATATACTACATGTGTAGTAAACCTCACAACCAAACCAGCTTGAGATACGGAAACGGATTCATTGTCGTTTTTTTTTTTTGTTTAATTATTAAATGATAATAACATTACCATTCCTTTAAATTAGTTTAAACAAGATTTGATTAGGCAACCAGTCTAGGAGAAGGAAAACTCTGAATTCAAACCTGTTAACCCCAACTTAAGAAATTGGCTTTGTGTCACACCTTACTTTTGCGGAGAGGCTGGAAAATATTTATACCAAAGGATTTTCCGTTGGAAGACTTTGTAGCGCCAACCTCAAGTCTTTATTTCTACAATGTTGTTTTTTTTTCTTTAATAATTTCTTTAATTCTACATAATTATACACCGGAGAATTTTCAGGATATTTTCACTCAAAAAACATTTCTGATGAAATTATCCGAACATTTGTTTGGCCGTTAGATCTATTCGATGTTGAGAGATAAAAAGAACAAAAACATTCAAATCTATTTTCTTCTTCTGAATATTATTATAACTTTTTTCGCCATTTACGAATTATTTTTGTTTATATTTTTATCATTGATTCGTGGTATCAATTCCAATCGGAAATTGTTTTTAGTTTTCTAAACTAGCATTTCATTACTGATTTTGTTTGTATATTTTTCTTGAAAGAATATTTTATTGTTTTGTGTAGACGAGGATTTTAAAGTATAAGATAGATAGATCGATAGATAGATAGATAGATAGATAGATAGATATATGAAAGCTCAGTTAAGAGGAAGACAGAAGTTAAAAGAGTGTAGATATTGAAGAAAAGAAATAAGGAATCAGAGGGTGTGGGTGAGAAAGGAAATTAATGAAGATCAAATAAAGATCAGAATTTGAAAAGTCACAAGGAAAGAAACTGAAGAATAAAAGAAAGAAAGAAAGAAAAAAGAAAGAAAGAATGAATGAATGAACAAAAATGTAAAGAGAGCGATAAATAAAGAAGGAAAAGGGAAAAAAAATAGGAAATATAATGACGGAAATGGAAAATTAAAGAAAAAGAAAATTCTATACAAAAAAATAAAAATAAAAATAAAAATAAAGAAAAATAAGCAAACAAGAATGAAAAAAAAAAAAAAGAAAATGTACGAAACCAGCAAAATATTGAAAGGAAAAATCAGTATGAATGAAGGAAACGTTGAAGGAAAAAATATACAAAAAGCGAAGAAAGAAAGAAAGAAAGAAAGAAAGAAAGAAAGAAAGAAAGAAAGAAAGAAAGAGATTGAGATGATAATGATGATGATGCTGTAATTGGTGCTGCAAGCATTGAATGAAAATGCTGAAACAATCGAGAAGAAGAAGAAGAAGAAGAAGAAGAAGAAGAAGAAGAAGAAGAAGAAGAAGAAGAATCTCTTTTTTGTTTTTGTTTTCCCTTCTTTCTTTCTTTCTTTCTTTCTTTCTTTCTTTTTTCATTTCATTTCATTCTTTCTACCCCTCCCATTCTTTCTGCCTCTTTTGAGAAAGAAGGCGGTGCCTACTGCCACTCTCACTCACACAGTCACCCACTCGTTACTACAACTACTACTATTATTACAACTACTACTACTACTACTACTACTATTAATACTTGAACTTCTACTACGACTCCGGCTACAACCATTCACAATATCTACAACAACGTCAGTAGTAACGACAACGTCAGACGTGGTAACAACCACAAAAGCGACAGCCAACCACACGTTTACTACAATTCAGACCACAACAAATACTATCAAATAGAGGTTGATTTACTCTAGTCTTAACAAAACATATCGACTCTAACAGGCTGTGCTTTTACGGATTCAATCGAGGAAAACAAAGAGAGAGAGAGAGAGAGAGAGAGAGAGAGAGAGAGAGAGAGAGAGAGAGAGAGAGAGAGTTCGATTTATCGAATTAAAAAAAAATAGAAAAGAAAAGAAAGCGAGATGAAAACTCAGGTCGCATCTAAATATTGGGACTCGGGCTGGATAAGCGAAAAAAAAGCGACCAAGAAAAAAAGCAAATTTTAAATCAAGAAAAAAAACAAAAACCGATTATAATAAAAAAAGGAGTGAAGTGACGTGGGTTTTAAACTCGTCAGGGCAAAAACGGACGTGCACACCTCGGACGTCACAGACAACTTCAATATAAAATAAACGAAAAAAACAAAAAACAAAACAAAACACAAAACAAAAAACAAAACACAAAACAAACACAAGACAAAATAAAAAAACAAATCAATACAAACAAACAAAACAAAACAAAATAAAACAAAAAATAGAACTGGCTCAAACGACTCTCCACTCGATTAAAAAAAAAAGATAATACCTTTTTTATTTCACTAACAATGCACGGTCAGTTTTTCGGACTTACGGTAGGGCTATTTCTAGTTTTGACCCTTTGTCCGACGTCGTGTGTGACAAAACATGATATTCATTACGGAGATGTGCACACTGCAATGTTGCAGCAGTCAATGAAGGTGCTTTTTGGTGCCGACGAGGGTCGCTTACCCCGCGATAAAAACAACAGGCGTTTGCCGGACCCGGACGAACCGGCTCGACCCCCACGTTATATGATGGAGTTGTACGAACGATATCGAGATGGGTTGTTACAGAAAGAAAATTTTGGGAATACCGTACGGAGCATACACGCTAGCATTGGTAAGTACTAAAAGGGAAAGAAAATCCAGAAAAAAAAGGGACAAAGAAAAAGAGAAAATAAGAAAAACATCTTTTTTCTTTAATTATTTCATATTGTTTAATATTCGCAAAAATTTTGACGTAAATTATACTTTGTTGAATAAATAGTTAAACATTTATTATTTGGAAAAACCCAGAAAAAAACACGTATATGCCGCTACAAAACCGCGCAATTCAAACAGACACCTAGTTTCAAATACACATACCTAGATACACACACACACACATTCATACACACACATAAACACTATCTCTTACACAAACACACACATACGCACACACACCTGCGCGCATTCACACTCATTCGCACACATGCATACAAAGAGAGACAGACAGACAGGCAGACAGACAGAGACAGAGACAGGGATAGATAATGTTTAGTATGAAATCAAATTTCCCTTGAACATTCAAAGCTAATTATTTTCCAACCAGTCAAAAAATATTTTGAATTACTCCCAAATATCAAGAAAGATTTATGATTGATCACGTGGTTTTATTACCATCAAGTCATCATGTAGTTTTCATTTTTCTTAATATTTCAATTTATTCCACTTGAAAAAAAAAATCTTTAAAATCTTTTTCTTTGTCAAGCGTATCGAATTTGAGGTTGACTTTGTGAAAAGTTTGCTTTCAAAGCGTTTTTCGAAATATGAAACGAGTTAAGTATAACCACCATGTGATTGGATTAAAATGCAGTGATTAGAACTAACTAGAAAAAATATTTTTTTAAAGAAATTGATGGTTTGTTGTGGGTCAGCATGGAAAATTAATTTCTGTTCAAGTAATCACATTTTAATTTTGTATGTTTTTCTTTTGTTTTTTTGTTTTTTGTTGTTTTTTGTCTTTAATTCCAGAGAATTTTGTTCGTCAACTTTTCGCATCTGGGAACGTTGATGGATTTTCCTTTCACTCTTTTTTTTTCTGTACTTTCTTTAAAAAAGCAGATTTCTAACAGATTGTGCATACATACTTACACACACACACACACACACACACACACACACACACACACACACACACACACATATATATATATATATATATATATATATATATGTGTGTGTGTGTGTGTGTGTGTGTGTAGATAGATAGATAGGTGTGTGTGTGTATGTGTGTGTGTGTGTGTGTGCACCCCCATGCGTGTACAGTGGGGCATGTAAAACATTAGTTTAGGTGCAATTATCTATGCATGTACTGTATATATATATATATATATATATATATATATATATATGACTTAACCATGCCACCAAATACATGTAAGTGCGGGTGAGTGTAGATTGGACAAACATAGAAAGAAAGAATGCGCGTATGTGTGTGTATGTGTATGTGTGTGTGTTCGAGTGTGCGTGTACGTGTGTGCCTGACAATTATACACACCCATTCGCTTACTTATTTTGGGGGGATAAAGTAGAAAATGGGTAATAATAGGTGATCCTAACTTGCTGTCCAGTGGGTAACATGATTTCAATCACTTCTTTCTTTCTTTTCTTCTTTTTCTTCTATGGTCACTTTCTTTCTTTTTTTTAAGCGATCGACATTTGTTTTAGATGCACAACAAACATGCAACTCATTCACGCGTGTTTCGAATGCAACATAATGTCCGAAGGAATTGCTGAAATAAAATGCAGCACACGAATAATGATAGATTAGCACGTTAACCATCACCCTATAAGCAAGTAGTTTGGAGGCGCGTCGTGGAATTCGTAGGAAATGGATACAGCAACATGGGTTCAAATCTTGGACGAGGCTGGCTGCATTTTATAGAGTACTAATACTCTTGGGAAAGTTATGAATCCAACTACTCCCCCTCCAACTATCTATAAGTAGTAGAATGGACTAGGCTCTTTAATCTTGGTACGATAACTCATCTAGGAGAAGGAAAACCTTGAATTAAAACCTGGTAAACTCTGCTTAAAAATTGACCATGTTTCCCATCCTGCTTAAGTGGAGGAGTTGGTGAATAGATATACATACATATAGATATACATAGATATAAGATATACATATAGATATACATAGATATAAGCAAGTAGGTTTGAGGCGCGTGGTGTAATGGTTAGTGGCGTAGGAAATGGACTGGTCGACCCGAGTTCAGATCATAGACGAGGCTGTTTACATTTCACATGACGTTAATACCCTTGGGAAAGGTATGCACCCAACTACACTGCCTCCAGCTATGGCTAAATAGTAGAGTAGACTAGGCTCTTTACCCTTGGCTAGGTAACCAGTCTAGTAGAAGAAAACTCTGAATTCAAACCTGTTAAACTCCACTTGAGAAATTGGTCTTGTGTCAAATTCTCTTCGGGCAGAGGCGTTAGTAAATATATAAAGTAGTTTGGAAAAAAAAAAAAAAAAAAAAAAAACAACAAAAAACAAAAAAAAAAACAAGACAAAAAAACAGACAAGTAAATCGAAATTATTATTGTCAAACCAAATTCCCTTCTCTTCTTGTTGTTCACCATTCTATTAATTTCACTGATAATTATTTCATCACTGACGCAGATCCACAAAAAGTTCAAAAAGGATAAAGACAAATAAATAAATCTACTGAATATTAATCAATAACAATCTTCAACGCTTTTCTATTTCATTTACCTCACCTGAAATATTTTCCTTAAATAGTTTTCTTATCTATATATAAATAGTCTTGTTCCTTAATCTTCCGATCGTTATCAGCTTGCAACAACCTCTGTTTAAATATAAGAACGTCCAAATAGTCCAAGATAAAATACAAAAAATGTAAATCCTGACAATCTGGTGTTGCTTGATCGCCGAATTCTTATTTCTTATGAGTGATGTTACCTCAGCTAAATAACAGACAATTCCGTTTTTATTAGAAAGAAAGAAAGAAAGAACACGCTACACATTAAAAATGTAATAAAAATGAGAATATGGGAAAGATAGAAAGAGGGGTGAGCGTGCAGAAGCGATAACACTAATCTGTTTCGAACAAAATGAAAGAATGAAAGAAAAGAAAAAAGAGAGAGAGAGAGAGAGAGAGAGAGAGAGAGAGAGAGAGAGAAGAGAGAGAGAGAGAGAGAGAGAGAGAGAGAGAGAGTTAATCAAGATTATCATAATTTTTACATATTGAACTAATTATAATAGCTCTTAAGTAAACTTATCAAAAAGTGTAATAATTGAATTATCATACTATGGTATATCCACAAGTTCTGCTAATATGCCTTATAAAAGTACCTGTGTATGTTTTGATATGTACAAATCCATGAACGAAGATGTATACATATGAAGTATCGTGTTGGTCAATCGCTCAAAGAAAACTGACAGATCGTGAGCGTGTGTGCGTGTATCATGCTAAAATTCTGTTGCTCACCTTTGAAAATCTGAAGAAAACACGACGTCGATTTCACTTCATGAATATCTTAGGTACTGCCTAATGTGGCATCACAGACGTATTTCACAAAATAAATTCAGTCCCCCTGATTGAAAAAAAAAAAAAAAATTACCAAAAATCAGGGAATTATCCTATTTTAATTAAATTTTCAATGTTTATTTATCAATGAATTCATATCATAATGTATTAGTTATTTTCTTTTCTTGCACGCTTGTGTGTTCTGTGCCTATAAGGCTACACACACACACACACACACACACACATACACACATACCTTCGTTACACTAGTTTGCTAGCGGCTCAACGATGAAAAACATTTTACCTATCACACAGACACGCATACACATACAATTTATCGCGTTTCCAGACACGATTTATTCATTGATCGTACTGCGTATATACAATTGAGCAATATGAATATTGATAAGCGTTCATCTATTAGCTTGTATCAATGTATACATTGATAAACTATGTGGATGTATAAGTTCAAATCCTGGACAAGGCTGTTTGTATTTCACATAGCGCTAATAAAAAATGTAAATCCTGATTATCTGGTGTTGCATATATGCCGAATTCTTATTTCTTATGGGTGTCGTCACCTCAGCTGAATAATGGACCACTATTATAAAGAAAGGGAAGATAAAGGACATGCTACACAGAAAAATATAATAGGAGAGAAAGAGAATAGAGGATATATAGAGAGGGGTGAGCAGGCGGAAGCGATAACGCTAATCTGTTTCAATCGAACACAATGAAAAGATGGAAAGAAAGAAAAGACTTTTATACTTTTTACATATTGAACTATTTAGCAATGGCTCTTAAGTAAACATATCAAACGTTGTAATAATTAAATACATGGAATATCTGCAGGTCCTGGTAGTGTCAATCATTGTTTGTTAATCAAATATTGATTACTCGTAGACACTGTTAAGAATGACCCGAGTTCAAATCCTGAATGAGGATGTTTGCATTTCATTTAGAACTAATACCATTGGGGGAAATATGCATCCAACTCCTCCCCCTCCAGCTATGAGTAATTTGTAGGGTAGATTGGCCTCTTTAACCATGGCTAGGTAACCAGTCTAGAAGAAGGAAAAATCTGAATTCAAACCTGTTAAACTCCGCTTAAGAAATTGACATTAGACACATCCTGCTCGTGCGGAGGGTTTGATAAATATACATATCAATATGTTTCCCTGGTATCTGTTGGCTCATATATATATATATATATATATATATATATATATATATATATATATATATATATATATATATATAAGCCAACAGAACCTAGACAAACGTATTTCTCATAGCGCTAATACTATATTATTATAAGACCGCTAATACTATAATATTAGAAGACCGTTGTTTGTGAATTCAGTTCACACTGAGCTTCCGGGCCTTGTGCCACCCCTAAGCTAAGCTTACTAAATAACTATACGGGGGTCGGGATTGTTTGCTGTCACAGCTGTGTCTTTCTTGATTTTAAAAGCAGGTAGTTGTCATTGACTTCTCTTTTGTTGTGTGCCTGCCGCCGATCTATGGGCAGAAGATAAAAGTCACAATTAAAATCTTTGTTTACTCAGATGGCAAATATCTTTAATAAATAAAAAGAATAATCATATATACTCGCAAGAATATGCGCCCTCCGACAGGCGTAAATATTTAAGTGTTAATTAAGTAAGAACGCATTTAAAAAGATTACACTTATTTTAATTGGTTTCTATATAAATCATTCATAGGACTGACTTTAATACGTCGGAGAATAAAGCAATAATATTAGAGATCAATAATACTAAATAATTATTTATTAAACCCGGTTTTGTTAAAAACAGTTTGCAAATTAACCTCACCATATATTAGTTAAACCTTTATTTCTTAGTGAGATATAAGACATATTGCCGAACTTTAAACGCACTAATAACTTTGGCTGGTTTTGGAGCAAATCTAAATCAGATTTTCATAGAGACATCAGTAATGAATATAAGATTTATTCTATGCATTAATGATAATGATTTTGACTATGACTATGAATTAAATGCTCATTGATAAACTTAGTAATTCCTGAGGGTATTGTGAGATAAGTAGTAACGTGGTTTCAGTTAACGACAGACACCGAATTTCCATTATGATAAGATTTAAACACTTTTCTTCATTCTCGTAATAAAAGAGTAAACCTTACTTTCATTAACGGCTAATATTCATTGCATTCTTCTTTTTTTCTTTTCTTTTTTTAATCGAAACATTGTAAACATTTACGTTTATCAAAAACCGTGAAAAAATATATATATATTTAAAAAAATATTTCTGAACGGATATATATTTAAAAAAATATTTCTGAACGGATATTAAAGTATTGGACTATTAATAAAAATTATTCTAGCAAGTTCCAGATGTTCCTCGCTTAATTTACGATGCTTCACGATGCTCTAAGTTACCGATGAACATTCAGTAGTTATCAAACTTAAAATGTTTTTTTTTCGCGGTAGAGCAATGACATTTGGACCTTGTAAGCCTCTATAAAAATTCTATCTATTCTAAGATAAAGTATCACCATCAACCTAGACTCAAGTCTGACAACCGATCACGAGCCTTAACGTCTCCAAGTGATATTATATAGATTGTTTTTGATTTTTGTTGTTTTTTTAATCGTATTTTCAAAACCTATTATTATGACAATCAAATAGTTAAAAAAAAAATGACTTCTTTTATCTATATACTAGAAGCGGCTATCCAGCGTCAACTTGACTAGTTGATTTGATTACTTTTAAGATTTACAAATGCTAGACATTTTTAAGTAGAATTTTAATGCTATTTCTATGTATATTTCAATTTTTAAATATCTTAGAATATAAATCAAATCTTCATAATTGTTGCATAACTGATGATATTTAATGTGTACATATATTTACTTTGTTTTATTTTCGTAGTTTCATATCTCTCTCTCTCTCTCTCTCTCTCTCTCTCTCTCTCTCTCTCTCTATATATATATATATATATATATATATATATATATATATATATATATATACCAACTGCTCTCTATATAAGTATAGATTAATACACTTGTTCCTTAATCTTTCGACCGTTATCAGCTTGAAACACCCTGTGGTTAAAAATGAGCGTTCAGATCGTCCAAGATAAATGTAATTCCTGTTTATCTGGTGTTACTTATCTGCCGAATTCTTATTTCTTATGATTGACGTCACCTCAGATAAATAATGGACCATTCCGTTTCCATCATAAAGAAATAAATATAAGAAAAAGGACATGCTACACAGAAAAATATAATAAGAAAGTAATAGAGAAAGAAAGAAAAAGTGTAGGAGAAAGATAAAGAGAGGGGGTGAGCGTGCGGAAGGGATAACGTTAATCTCTTTCAATCGAACATAATGAAAAGATGAAAAGAAGCAAAGAAAGACAAAAAAAAGAGTGAGGAGAGTTAAATGATGATTATTATGCTTTTTCTATATTGAACTATTTAGCAATAGCTCTTATGTAAACATATCAAACGTTTTAATAATCAAATTATTATACTGTGGTATATCCACAGGTCCTGGTAGTACTACAAGATTATAGTGAAGGTGACGCAAGGGTCATTTTCGATTCACGAATTATTTCGTTTTACGATGAAGCCACCAAAATGGCACCGCATTCGAACTTTGATTGGCATCTGCATTTAGATGACATTGAATTTGTTTAAATCTACGATCATTAGAATTCTGCTTTTTGATTTTTACACTTTACATTGCCCGCTGTTTTGATGGACACAGGAGAGTTCATGAAATTGGTGTTATGATTTGCATGGAGGACAGAGAAGAACGATGCGGTTATCAAACTTCAAGAGTAAATCTAGGCTGAACAGCGGTTGGGGTTGTGCAACTCATTGCTCAAGTTCACCCCTTACATTTAAAAGGAAGAATTTAGTGCAGAAACGACGCTTTGTAAATATCCACACACACACACACACACACATATATACATATATATATATATATATATATATATATATATATATATATATATATAGTAAATGTGCTCATGCACTTTTATCTAGATACATACATCTTGACTGACATACAGAAACTCATTACACTTATATGTAGGCCTATAACACACACACACACACACACACACACACACACACACACACACACACACACACCTTGGTTAAACTGTTATGCTTGCAGCTCACTGATAAAGAAACTATCTTACACATTTTTTTAACATCCCTTCCTCTTTTGTCAGCGCATTTACTTTTTATGTCAGGTTCGTCAATTTATAAGCATTTCTATGTTAATGTAAAAATAAAGATCCAAGTAAGGAGATTCTAACGATATATATATATATATATATATATATATATATATATATATATATATATATATATATATATAATGCAGAATATCAAATATAAAAAGTGTTTGTTTATAAAAGTGCTCAATAATAAATTAGCAGAGCAGGTTTAAAATCTCAAATGAAATATTATGCTACTTATTCACCGTTACTTTAGTTTCATGCATATTATGCAATCCTCAGACGGTTAAATATTGAAAAAGTAGCTTGTTCAGCGTTTGTATAATATAGAATATGCATAATATATGTTATAAAAAAATGTTGAAAAAGCTACTTTTTCAATATTTAACCGTCTGAGGATTGCATAATACACATGAAACTATATTAACGGTGTTTTAGTTCCATAATAGTATATATATATATATATATATATATATATATATATATATATATATATATATATATATATATATATATATATATTCTAGATAATATGGGTGATTTATTTCTTAGCAACTAGAGCTCAATATTATTAATAGAGCGTTTATATTTGATTTAAGGTAGCATGAACATGGAGTCAACAGTTGGCTGCTGACAGTTTCTTGCAAATGCGATATTCAAACCAAATCGCATAGGCGAGATACTGTCAGTAACCAGGGGTTTACTCCATGTCTACGTTACCTTAACTCATATATATGTAGCTTAGTCGGTAGAGCGTTCGCCTGGAAAACACAAGGTTCCTGGTTCGATACCGGTCCTCGCCAACTCAACGTATGAGTAGCATAGAGTAAAGCAAAATTCACGCGTAACTCACAACGTTACACAAAGTTTCACGAGACGATTGGGACAATACATAAAAAGAAGAAGAAATAAGAAAATAAAAAAGAAAAGTATATTAAAAGTGTTCTGTGCTATTTTAGCAGAGCAGGTTTAAGAACTAAAATATTAAAATTATGTTCCTGTATATCTCACATTATTGCTCGGAGTTTCATGAGTTTTCACAAACAACCGACTTTTCTGTCTGATGATTATGGAAACACATAAAACTCTAATGTATGTATGCAAACACACGCACCCCCCATATATATATATATATATATATATATATATATATATATATATATATATATATATATCGTCTGTGTGTGTTTGTTTATGTACATGCATGCGTGTGTGAATATGTATATATTGGAATTTTCTAGTGGCCACTAACTACGAAAAAATTGTATAGCTCTCCTTAAAATGGATAGAGCAGTCCAGGTGGCCTAGTATGTTTATAACAGTAAAATTCCATTTCTAAAAAGGTGGTAAGATATCTGACTGATGACGAATCGGTCAGGTTTCTATCCCAGCCTGAAACAGCCTGCCTTGTCTAGTAATACTGATGAGCTGCGAGACGGGTATACAACACAAAAACAGAAGAGTTATAGTAGTATTTCTAATTTTGCTCAAGTTCCTAAAAAAAGAAAAAAGATGTATGTTATTTCTCTCTTTTTCAAATTCTGATATATAGAATAAGTTGAAGCAATTGATATTAATTGAAAACCTCTAAAGAATTCGGAAATAATGTCTGTGAGTGTATGATGCTGATAAAGTGAATTATATGAAGTAATTACTAGCAGGACTTGCGGATATAACACAGTATGATAATTTTATTATCACAACGTTTGATGTATTTACTTAAGAGCTGTTACAATACTTCAATATGTAAAAACTATAATAATCTTGATTTAACTCTTACTCTTTTGTTTTCTTTCCTTCCTTTTCCTCTTTTCATTATGTTCGATTGAAATAGATTAGCGGTTTCGCTTCCACGAGTTTACCCCCTTCTCTTTATCTTCCTCTACTATTTCCTATATTTTCTTCTGTGTAGTATGTCCTAATTCTTCCCTTTCTTTCTTTATAATAATAAACGGAATGATCCATTATTTAGCTGAGGTGAGGACACTTATACAAAAAAATAAGAATTCGGTGGATAAACAACACCAGATAATCAGGATTTACATTTTTGCATTTCAGTTTGGACGATTTGGACGGTCTCATTTTTAACCTGAGGTTGTTGCAAGCTGATAACGGTCGGAAGATTAAGGAACAAGAGTATCAATACATACAAGTTTATCATTGTTTATCCACTGTTTTAATCGAAATGTTCAGATGTTTAATCCTCGTTAAATTGGACTCCATCATAAATACAATGATGTGCTTCACCTTCAAAAATATGATAGATTTTTTTAGACACAGAAAAATTAGGAATAAAAAATGTATAATTTTGAAAAGAAAAAAAAATTCTGTTGAATTGATATGCGGATATTTACGAGGCACAGTCATGTCTGATCCAAGGCTACGGCATTGGGGTGCCCAGTTAAATCTAAGTCACATCTTATGCAATTATCTGCGAAATTACGTTTTTGGTCATTGCTTTATGATTGGTAATTTTATGAAATGATTATATATTCCCATTTATATTAATCTTAAACACACACACACACACACACACAAAAATGAAAATCTCTTCCAAAAATAAATGAGCGCAGACTCTTATAGTTTAAACACCTCACGTTTTTTTTGTTTTTTTTTTGTCTTTTATTTTTCTAAATTATTATTGGTCTGGTTAAAATCTCTTCTTTTCTTTTTCTTTTTTCGCATTTAATTAAAAAAATAGAACATAATTAAAAGAGTCGATAAAAAGATAAGAAAATTTTATAACAAATTGACTCATAATCTATTGACATTAAATTATCTGATGGTTTTCATTGGATCAATCAATATTAAAACTGATTATATATATATATATGCTGTCTTTTGGGTCATTCGGGTTATTTATGTAAACAAATAATTTTACTACTCTCCTAAGGGAGGCATTTTATTACCTTTGAGAAAACATGAGAGAGTAAACTTTTGATAATAAAACTAATTTCACCGCCGAGAACTTCGCATGAACCCGTACTAAATTCTTTGATATCATAATCATCACTTTGGTTTATTACAAGTCGCTTCACTGACCAAATAAAAAAGATTTCCACTTAACAATGGCCATTAAAGCATTGATTACACTTATTGTTAAATGTTCAAATCATAAAATGATATTGGAGTGATAATAGAGCGCTGAATCTAAACTCTCAAACATTTGAAACGTAAATATTTTCAAAGGATGTATAGAAATAATTTAGATTTGAATTTCTCTAAACAACAAAGAAAAATATATGAACAAAATTATTTCCAACATTCTAACGTCTCCCTTTTTTTTTTATTCTAAAATGATCTTTTACTCTCCAAGTTGATATCAAATAGATAATTGTTATTTTTTCTTAATTTATTTTCCTCTTCTGGGAATCTACAGCCAGAGAAAAATACCCAATTATTTAGTTTTGTTCTTCGCTGTTATTTCGGAAGGAAACGATTTTATTTGTAAGAATTCGAAGCAAAGTGAAAGTATAAGATAAACGTCTACATTACAAATCACAGGTTATGTTTTATGTTTGAATTATTTATTAAATTATCTGAACAAAATTCACAGGAGAGAAAAAAAAAACCAAAAAAAAAAAACCATGGATGATCTTTTTAACAATGAAACTTTTGCTCATTAACATGCATCGATTCTAACTATTTCTGATTTTGTCAGCAGAAATAAAAGATTCAATTTCACGTTCACTTGGTATTTCCTCAAATATTTTATAGTAAAAGTTTGTAGACTCTGCTCCCCACAACTCAGCCGTTCTACTAAACGTCTGAGCCTTTATTAATTATCACCCTATTCATAATACCACCAGAAAGATACGGTATAATAGTAGGATACTTTTACCATGAAAAAACAAAACAAAAACAAAACAAACAGAAGCGATCCTTAAAGATTACTAAATGGGAATCGATACATATTGAGCGTAAATGTGTAGTTAATTCATTTACACAGCTATGAGAGTAGAAATGTTGTGTGTATCATACAATTTGATGAGTCTAACTTGTTGCTTAATATCACTATATTGGATGATCATAGCAGATAATATGTTTCAGTGCATATATATATTTATTCTGTTCCTGGTTTGATCAATTCCGATATTTCGGGTGAACATCACCCCTTTTCAAGGTATATGAGACTTATGATATATTGTGGTGGGATATTAGGTATGGGACGTGTGAAAGTATTTGTATGTGTTTAAAATACCGAGTTCAGTATTCAAACCATTTTTATATGTATTGAGTTTGATTATCCATTTAATTTCTTTTTGTTTGCATATTTGTGTTGTTGCAAAGTTACTGTATTAAAATACATTTCATATTATCAAGTGTGTGTTCTGGTTGGTTAAAGTGATTTGCTATAGGTGAGTAAGGTGATTTTTGTCGAATGGTTAGTTTGTGCTTATTAAATCTGAACCTGAAGCGTGTTTGGGTTTCTCATATATATATATATATATATATATATATATATATATATATATATATAGAGAGAGAGAGAGAGAGAGAGAGGGGGAGAGACAGAGAGAGAGAGGGGGAGAGACAGACAGACAGACAGAGACAGGTGTGCAGTTCATGACTCGATGGCGAGACTGTAAGTCTTTCAGGCTAATAATATCAGTCGGTTTGATTCTAACCTGGTAAAGAATTCCAGTCAATTTGCGTCAGACTAAACTAAGTGTCGTTATTATCTTTAAGCGCCGATCAAAATTCAAGTTTGTCTTGTTAACTTTGATGAAGGAGCTCAAGTATCGCTGAATATATATTAGGGTTTGTTTAGTATCTTCTCGTCCTATGCCATTCTGTTTATAGCTATGTGTGTATCAATATATGAAAAACATGGTTCCTTTAACTCTACGCATAATATTAGTAACACACACACACACACACACACACACACACATATACATATATATTGGTCTGATGAGCATGTAGAAAGTGACAGTCACCAAGCGCCGTTGACACTATGAATACGCTAACCTAAATTGTATATGTTTTTCAAAATTATGTAATATCTAATTAAGTTGTATAAGCGAAATATTTTATACAAACACATTATTTCAATTACTTGTATCTTTTTTAGTTATATATATATATATATATATATATATATATATATATATATATATATATATATATATATATATTAGCTGTATGTATCCGGCCTTGCTCGGGTTATATAGTATCCGTCTAAATTTTAAGTATATATATATATATATATATATATATATATATATATATATATATAAAAGGGAGAAATGTGAGGAGGTTAATCCGAAAATATGTGGAGAAAGTAGACAAACACGGGATGTTACATCTAGTTTCCATAATATCCCGTGTTTGTCTACTTTCTCCACACACACACACACACACACACACACACACATATATATATATATATATATATATGAAGAAAAAGTGGAAGTAAATCCAACAATATGTAATATTATAAAACTGTTCATAAACGAATGATGTTTAATAAGCTGACGCTGCAGTGTTTCGCTTTGTTTAACAAATCTTCCTAAGGGCCTTCGTTGGTTTAAGGAAAATAAATTATTAATGAAAACCAAAGTCTGCGAGTCCATTTATACTACGTGATGTGTGTGTGTGTGTTTAATTCTTTTAATAATAATTTTGATAATATTACACACACACACACACACACACACACACACACACACACATATATATATATATATATATATATATATATATATATATATATATATATATATATATGTACTAGCTCTGTGTATCTGGCTTTGGTTGGGTTATATAGTATCCGTCTAAATTTTAAGTATACACTTTTAAAATCTCATTGCTCGCCGTCGGATTTATTTTGTCCTATTTTCTCATACCCCAGCGGGTAATTTGATCCCTGGTGACCCAAAGGAATTCAAGGGTAAATATAAATGCCCTCACTGAATTCCTCGTAAAAATCTACCGTAGAAATGTTTTGTTTGATCTTCGTACACAGCTTTGTTTTGAATTGCATCACTAAAAGATGTAATTATTGTGAAAATATTACAAGAGAAATTGTGAATGTTAATTCCCATCTATATATCAATTCTCACACTCCTTAATTGTACGGTTGTTATCATCTTGCCACACCCTCTGGTTGAAAATGAGACCGTCCATAATGAAATGCAGAAATGTAGATTCCGATTAACTAGTGTTGCTTATTCGCCAAATTCATATTTCATATAAATGTTGTCACCTCAGCTAAATAATGGACCATTTCATTTTTATTATAAAGAAAAATGGAAGAAAAAGGAACACTACAGAGAAAAAAAAAAGACAGTGGGTAGGTTAAAGATAGAGAGAGGATGTGAGTGCACGGAAACGATAACGCTGATCTGTCTCAATCGAACATAATGAAAAGATAAAAAGAAGGAAAGAAAGAAAGAAAGAAAAAGATTGAGAGAGTGTTACATTAAGCTTATTGTACTTTTGACATATTGAATTATTTTGAAATATTGAACTATGATGTAATAATTAAATTACCATACTGCGGTATATCCATAGGCCCTGCTAGAGCAATAAAACATGTTTTTGAATAGGAGTGAGACACAATATCAACCCTGTTATCATGTGGTTATAATGAATAAAATACTCTATTTGAAAATTCATAACATTTTCAAATTTATCGGAGTTATTCCCATTATCTTATAGAACTGGACAGAGTGTTCTTCTTTGACTGCACCCTGATTAATACCGATCTCACTACCTAAATTACTTTGTGCACGTTGTTGAGCTGTATTTGCAAACTAAATTTCAAATCTGTAGTTATTCGGCTGAGAAATTTATGGGTGTACATACAAAAATACATTTATATCTGGGACTTTTTTAACAACGGAATTTTTAAATGGTTTGGTCTATATCGGGAGCTCAATGTATCATAATTCAGGAATTATTATAGAGCAATATATTTCGTAAAGAAAAAAGTTTAGATATTATATCAAAATGGGCTTCATTTTATATGGGTGGAAATAGATCTATAACTGCTAATATGACTGATATTTAACCCTTTTCTTTACCACACACACACACACACACACACACACACACACACACACACATATATATATATATATATATATTGGTTATATTTAAGAACCTCTCCACCTATTCAACTCAGTAAAATTCTTGTGGAGATTCAGGTACTCTTTCTTTCCAGGAGCAGTAAAATATAACTAGTTGGTCCTTATATATATATATATATATATATATATATATATATATATATATATATATATATATATAGAGAGAGAGAGAGAGAGAGAGAGAGAAAGAGATAGATATGGAGCTATTTTATTTCTACTTTCCAGATTTATGAGTAGTTTTACTATATGGATATATCTCTGTATATCTTTTGATGTACGGTTGTATGCGCATACCCAGCCTTCCAGGCATAGGCAAAAATTACCTGTCGTTGTTCGAAGTCTCGTTTGTCAACTGGCTGTGAGTACATGCTTAAGCGCTGACTATTTGGGAAAGGGGTCATTGTACTGACACTTGACTTACCTGCGTCCGACCTGCACTTACCATTCATCATACAATGACCTCATGTCATCTCGTGATACTTGTACTTCTGAGGAGGGGGGGTAGTGGATCAAAATTGAGGGGTGGAAAAAAAAAGGTAAGACAAAGTAAATGGACTAGTTTACATTCTTTTCCCACCTTTAACATCTCTGATAAAAAAAACCCTTTCGTATGAAGAAAAACTTATGAAGATTGACGTACCAAGTTTGGTTTATTGATGGCTTTTTACGGCATTTCAACCCATTGGGTCATTTTATGGCGAAGATATTTTTTTATTCGTTATTCATGGGTACTCATTTTTAAACATTTTAAGAACTCCTTTTCTTCTATTTAACCTATAAATGGGACCATAACAGGTGATACTACACTGGGTCAGAGTGGACTGGGAGTAATGATGATGAAGGCCTACTCCACATTCCCCAAAGCTCCAGAGCTATAACTTCACCATTAGATAGAGTTTAACGTCATACCCAGGACAATAATACTCTCAGCCACCGCCTTCTAGCACATATATGATAAAAATGGTTGGGGAATGCCATAAGGGCAATAGGGTTGGAACAATCATATAGATGCTATGGCTTGACATGACTAGCTGATTGATTGGAGGGGACCTCTCCAATCGCCCGTCTAGCATAAGGGCCAAAGTGGAGTGTTGCATATCATGGACAGCTCAACCACCAGGATTCCATCTTTAAGCATCACGGGTCACCATCCACGGCCAACAGCTGGTCCGGGGAGGGGACGAGCTTATCGATGAACCAGAAGAGATATGATTAAAGTCTATAAATATACTCATGGATTTTATTCAACAAATTTTAATCTATTAATCTATTGCTCAAAAATCAATAAAATAAATCATAGATTAAACTTAAAAAAAAATTAGCAAAACAAATGTAAGACAAAATTATTTATATATATATATATATATATATATATATATATATATATATATATATTCAGTTGTAATTTAATACACTCTGTTAACAAAGGGATACCGAAAGCTCGGTTGTATATTCACTTTCGTTTTGTACTTTAACTCTGAAACGACATAATTATATTAACCTGCGAACTATGATAGAACATAGCAATTTGGGAGTTCGATCACGTCCCATTTGATTGCCAGTAGAGTTTAGTGTATCAGAACAAATACCTTTAAGCTTTTAGTTGAACGCTCTATAGGGCGAGGAGGCGCGAGTGCGCTTCGATGAATCTAGAAATCAATAATCGTTTGCAAGTTGTATAGTTTTCGAGCCGTGTCTCTACAAAGGTAGCACTTTTGATGACGTTTGCTCACACATGCGCAAGAATGCAAGTTGGTTTTGCTTTCATCTGATTGGTTGTTGCAATAAATGAGACATGCGCTCACCAGGGGAATGGATTAAAGTTTTGCTTGTTGATCACAGCTCATAGCGAAAAAAAATGTTTAGATTACAGAAACTGATATGTCGACTAAAAATATCAGCTGCAACTTTTTTTTATGTTGTTCTCATAGAAATGCCTTTTGTGTATTACACACAGCAACATGTGTGTAGTGTAAATGTAAAATCTTGCAAAAAAGACTAGTGCATATTCTGCTGTTTTATTAAATGGTTTCAAGTGCATTCATACATGTGCATGCATGTGTGAATGCACACACACACACACACACACACACACACACACACACACACACACACACGACGTACTTAAACTAAAATAATATCTTAAATTCCTTATTATCGTATTGAAATGTTTGCCAATTTGGATTTCCAATGCTCTCATTTTTTATTGCTACAAATTTTAAAAAATCTATATATATTAATACTCTTGTTCCTTAATCTACCAACCATTATCATCTTGCAACACCCACTGGTAAAAAATGAGACCGTCCAAATCGTCCAAGATAAAATGCAAAAATGTAAATCCTGATTATCTGGTGTCGCTTATTCACATTCCATTGAACTCCAGAATTGGAAATTCACCATCAGATAGTTTAACGTCATATCCAGGATACGAAGACCCTCAGCCCCTGCCTTCTAGCACATATATGGTAACATAGGGCTGGAGGTTCGAATGGTTTATATATGAAGTGCGAGAATGAGCACCACTCGTTACACTCTAGTAAATATCACATTGAGTGTTACATGCAACTGACATCACAGAATGACTGATAAATGTAGTTAGAGTTTAAATTATAAAAAGTCAAGAAAAAAAAAGAGCCAAGAAAATGAATGGCTGTGTAATAATGTGTGTTACAGAAAACTAGAAGAAACTTTGCCAACATTTTCAGTTGGACGAGGAAAGAGGCTGCAATGTTTACCAGTTTTGCACGCCGTCGAAAATTAATGAAAAAAAAAAAAAGGAAGAAAAAAAATGAGAAAAAAGTTTGGGTATTTTCATCTTTTATCGTCCCGGCCTTTTGTCCTAACTTATGCTATGTTTTAGCGAGCCGGCGTCACGCGAATTTCCGACGCAACTTAGATATTTTCCAAGTCAT